>CM076082.1:4475000-5057500 GCA_038088235.1 Zacco platypus
TGTACGACTGTAGTGGCCTAATGTTTTAATAAATAGCCTTTTTGGAGGAATAAGAGTTGGTCAAATTTGAAAGTGCATTCTGTTGGGCAGCAGAAGGGATGATTTATATTCATAAATGATGGCCTAATTTATTTTGAAATTTAAATTGAGTTTTTAATTGGAGATTAGTTGAGCTTTAGATGTTTTTAGATGTACATAGACATTATTTACAGGAAGTAGTATCAGTGGAATTTTTTCATGTCTTATTGTACTGTGCCTCACCACTAGAGGGAGCACTTGATCATCAATGTATTCAAATGTTTATATGTTTCAACATGGTTTCAGAGCATTTGTTCTGCGGTGTGTCAGAGGTCCTGTACATTGATCAGCATGTCGACACGCAGTCCATCAATAACGGAGCCTGACTGCTGTATGAAGAGCAGAAGAGGAGAGATGCTGAAATCAGCCACTGAACTGAGTGAGCTCTGCTGCCAGCCATATATTTTTAAATAAATTCAGGCTTATTTAGCACAGTCTTTTGTCGTCTGGTCTTTTATGTAATGAAAGGGAAATAATTTTGATGTTAATAATTGTGAGACCACTGAGTCTGGTTAGACTTCATATTAATATTCTGTTAGCTAAGTGACATTGCATGTAGATATCAACTAACTTTCATTAATTTGCAATCATGCCAACTAACTCACATTGGTAGAATAAGTTGGCATGTAGTTGCAAAGTTATTTATAGTGAGTAGAATGTGTTTGGGAGCATCAAAACAAAGTGTTAGCAGATGTTAAGTGACAGTCTATGGCAAGCCTTTTTGACTTTAATTCATTCTCAGGATATGAACTTTCACTAGTTAAAATGTTAATTCTTGATATCAGGAATTAGATTTCCACTATTAACAATGGCCATTTTTCATATCAAGAATTATATTTCCACTAGTAACAAAGTTCATTCTTGATATCAACAATTGAATTTACTACTAGTAAAAATATTCATTTCTGATATCTGAAAATGAATTCCTGATATCAATATCATTTCTGATATCTAAAACGGCTTTCTTACTAGTAACAATCACATTCATGATTTCAGAAATGAACATTTTTACTAGTAGCAATTCAATTGTTGATATCAAGAATAGACATTTCCACTAGTAACAATGTAATTGTTGATATCAGAAATTTGCATTTTTACTAGTAAGAATTGTATTCCTGATATGTGAAACTGGAATTTCAACTAGTAAGAAATTAATTCTTGATATCAACAATTGAATTTGAATGGCAGCCTATGGCGAGATTTCACTAGTGAAAATACAATTCTTGATATAAAAATTATAGTTTATACTAGTGGAAATCTATTTCCCGATATCAAGAATTAACATTTTAACTAGTGAAAATGTAATTGTTGATATTATAAGTTTATATCCTGAGAATGAATAAAAGTCAAAACGGCTTGCCATAACAGTCTGCTAATATTCTAATGCTAGTTGACATGTAGTTGCAAAGTATGTCTAAATTAGACTCAAAATAAAGTGTAGCCCAACGTTTTATTGTGCAATCGAGCAAATGAACATGCATGACTCATTTTAAACATGTATATCTTGTTTAGTGTGAACTCTCTTAAAGGTACAGTTCACCCAAAACTGTCATTTACTCACCCTCATGTCGTTCTACTCGCGTAAGACATTCGTTCATCTTCAGAACACAAATGAATTCTGAGAGATTTCTGTCCCTCCATTGACAGCACTTTTATTCACATATTACATCAACTCACACATCAGTGGTAAACGGAAGCTCAAGCATGTTTGCTAGTTGTGCTCGAGGTTCATTCTCGTGTTACGCAGCACCTTTGAGCTTCTGGAAGAGGTTTGTTCTCGCGCATCAAGCAAGTTCGTTGAGCCTCTGTTTATGTTCGCTGATCAATGTTTAAATGTGAATAAAAGCCTAAATTCAATCTTTATTCATCATATAAAGCGATTGAGTCTCTTCAGAAAGTTTGGAGTAACCTGCTCAATTCATATGGATTAGTTTTACGATCTCTTTATGAACTTTTTGAAGCATTAAAGTGGTAGTCACTTAGCTGTCTATGGAGGGACAGAAATCGCTCTGATTTCGTTAAAATTTGAGTTCTAAAGATGAACAAAAGTCTTCCGGGTTTGGAACGACATGAGGGAGAGTGATTAATGACAGAATTTTCCTTTTTGGGTGAACTAACGCTTTAACTGCAGACTTCAAGCCTGCCTTACAAACAAAGTATATTTTATATTTGTATTTCAATAGAATAACCTACTTTTTCAACTTCTATTAGGGAATTACGTTCTGTACCCAATCTGGCTGTAGCAGTACAACAATAATCAATGAGGGGTGAATACTTCCTGAAGACACGCTGGCAGTGAAGTCATTGTCCTTTCTGGTATTATATAATAAGAGGAAGTTGCTAGGAAATGATCGTCCCTGTCTCGCTTTTCATTCAGGGCATGGATATGTTTGGGTCTGTGTCCATTTGTGTTTCCTGAAGGTTAAATCTCATTGCAGTTTGACATTGATCATGATTGGGTGCCTGACCAGTGTTACACAATTTATCATTGATTGTCTCCAGCATGGAATGGAATGAACGGATTGGAGGCACGTCATACATGCAAACCCTGGAGATCTGCCCATACACTTATATTTAAGCAAAAAAAGGCGTTTTTTTGGCTCTTAGGAATATAGTTGAATATTGACTTTCATATAAACTACACTGAAAAAAGTAAGGATTTACTTAGAAACTACTTTCACTCAAAAATTACACAAATAATTACATTTTGAAGTACTAGAAAAAATTCTAGTAATGTTTTGTTTACAACTTTTTTTTACTGTTGTATTAAAACAGCCTTAGTTAAGCAAAAAGTTTCACTAGGTTGTACTATTTTGGGAATACAATCCTAAAATAAATGACATCTTTAGACAACGTGCAGCAGAGATTGTCCTGATGAACCTTTAGAAAGTGTTTGAGCGGTTCTGATAAATGTACAGTTCCAGTCAGGTCAAAGCAGTTGCTCTGCAGTCCTCTAAATACAACATTTTCAGGTATTATGGGCTGTAGATCTATTCATGAAACTTTTAAGAAAGCCAGAGGACGGCTTTGAGATGAACATATCAAATTTTAGCCACTTTACGCAGAAAAGACAAAAGTAAGTGGGATTTATAATGGTGAAATTTTGCAACCTCAAAAACCTACTGTCCTTTTTGGCAACACTTTATTTTGATAGTCCACTTTAGATGTTCTACTAACTATAAGTAACTTTGCAACTACATGTCGACTAACTCTCATTAGAGTATTACCAGGGCTGGGTAGGTTTCTTTTAAAATGTATTTCACTACAGATTACAAAATACATGCTTTAAAAAGTAATTTGTAACGTATTTCGTTACATTACTCAAGTTTAGTAACTTAATCTAAATACTTTAGAATACTAATAAGTGTGGAACAAACACAAAAAAGGTCATTTCAAGTTTTTATCTCACAATTCTGACTTTTTCCCTCAGAATTGTGTGATATAAAGTTGCAATAGCAAGTTTAGAATAAAGTCAGAATTATGATATAAACTCACAATCTTGAGAAGTCAAAAATATGAGATATAATTCTGACTTTTCTCAATATTGTGAGTTTATATCTCATAATTCTGACTTTTCTCAATATTGTGAGTTTATATCTCATAATTCTGACTTTTCTCAATATTGTGAGTTTATATCTCATAATTCTGACTTTTCTCAACATTGCGAGAAAATATTGAGAAAAGTCTGAATTATGAGATATAAACTCACATACTACATTCACAATTGCAAGACAAAAAGTCAGTATTGCAAGTTTATATCTCCCAATTGCAAATGCAAACTCACAATTGTGAGGGAAAAAAAACTAATTGTGAGAAAAAGTTGCAGTGACGAGTGAATTATAAAATGACTCACAAACAACTATCACAAAACATGAAAACAGTCGTGGATCATCAGGTCATGACAGGACAGTTAAGTTGACATTTGACTTTTTTTTTTTATATAAATTCAGTCATTTTGTCTTGTTCAGGACAGTACTAAATAAAAATAACAAATTTTTTATGATCCTCTTAAAAGTATTAAAATGTTGATGAAACTTAACTCCACTTTTTCAGACGGTCAGAGTCAGAGAATCACCAATTGCTGTTTAAATGACATTAAAATTCAAAGTAATCACTTTGGTAATCTAAAACACTTTTCAGATGTAACTGTAATCTGATTACCACCCATTTAAAATGTAACTGTAATGAAATACAGTTACTCAAATTTTGTATTTTAAATACGTAACTAAGTTACTTGTATTTCGTTACTCCCCAACCCTGAGTATTAGTAGACTGTTTAGTTTGGGTTAATAGAATAAAATGACATACTTGCAAAGATACTTCAGTAGAATGACAGTTGGAGGAGCATCAAAAAAAGTGATATTAAGCAGACAGTCTACTAATACTCTAATGACTGCTAGTTGACCTATAGTTGTGAGCTAGTCCACTAATAGTCCATTAAAATGTAAAAGAATTGGTCGAATATGATTTTTTCAAAACAACATTGCTTGAATTGACTTTTTGTAGTGTCATTCTGACGTATTCAGTAGAACTGCAATATTACTTCCTATATATTTATATACTGTACTATATGTACGGTACTTTTATGACATCAGTGACATGATTATGATGTTTCACATGGTGGCATGGATGGTGAGGGCAAACATGTGCGTGTGAACGTGTGTTCGGATTAATGTTGAAAATTTAAATCGATTCCCGATTCCATCCTCGGAATGAATCATAAGCTCTGTTGCATTAATATATGCATCAATAGTGATGACAGATACAAGCCCAGGCAACATGTGCTATGTCAGGTTACTAATTTATCAATGTTTTATTTAAATTGCCTAACAACCAAGTACAAGGTCAAATTAAAAGATTAACACCACTTAAAAGAAAATAATAAATGATCTCCGAACCTAAAAAATATAATTGAATACTATCATGAGTGCAGCTTATTTCATCTGAAGCCCCAATAATTAAACAAAAGTAGCCACTATAATGGAAAATAATTTCCCCTTCAAGAGTTATTTTAGCTTTGAATTGATGTTGTTGCCAGTGCTGCACAAATTTGCCTCGGGCACTTCAGACAATGAGATAGGAATTATTGACATCTGGTGCTCACACTGCCGCTGGAAAATCAGCCATGTCAAATAAAGGGGCTGGACGGACATGGATAGAAAAGTTGTGAACGTTGCAGAGCTCTCATCACCTCTCTCCAACCCTTCAAACACGCAACATTCGTTGGCTTATAATTGGCATTTTTGAATTGCAGTTGTGCTTTTAAATTGGTATTGCACAATATTTATTTTTCTTTGATCCCTTGAGGAAGTCTGGCTTCTTTTCTCTGTTACCATTTTACGGTAAGTTTTTAAAAAAAAAATGTAAATTAATCAAATTGACAAGAGATTTAAGAATTTTTTTAAATTATACATCAAGTATATTAACACTTTTGTTTAGATCGATCAATGCTCGTCAATGCTTAAAACCTTAGTAATTTATTCAGATATTCTAATAGTTTTAATAGTCAGCCACGCACATCATTTGTCTTTTTGTAACTGGCAATATTTTAAATTACACTACTGCTGTTATAAATCTAACCTTATCTATTGCTTCCCATTACACGAAGAGGCAGAGGACGCTTTGTTGCTCAGAAAAATTCCAACAGAGCTATTCAATTCAATTCCATTATCATTCTGAGAAGAAGCAAGAACACTGGAAATGGCTCACCATCAGATACATCACCATGGTCAACAGCATCAGCATCCTCACCATCAGCGTCGGCACTCATCTCATCGTCACCATCATCACGATCATGGTCCACACCTTCCAGAGGAACATGAAGATAAGAGGTGATAAATATATATTTACACATATTTGTAGAAAAGACTCTTGTACTCATTTACTTAAATATAAATGTGCATAATGGAGGATGCATATTTCTTAAAGCACAATATTTTATTACTGTAAAAAATGCAGATAAATGCGTTTTTTTCTTCCATGTTTACACTTGGTATTAAGATGCGTTTTGGTACGTCGGATCACAAGTGGACGACGCTACATACAGTTTTAAACGGGGTCTAGAGCGTTTTGAGCTTGTCCACTTTTGACCACTTCCAGAGTTAGTCGACATTTAGCCGGATTGCTTTCGTAGTGTAGACGCTCATGTGGTCAAATGCGTTCATACAGACCACCTACCCTCCGCCTACTGATCAAATGCATGAACAATATGGGAAGTGCCCTAGCCAGGCGGGATGTAAACTCTGTTGGCTAGAGACCCAAGTTTGGTTTGAAGACGGAAAATGTACCAAGCACAATGTTCTCTCACTGTTCCTGATTTCTAACTTGCACTCACTTCGTTTTTTCATGGTCTTGTGCCAATCATCTCTAGGCTCGTTCATATGTAAATAGTGCAATTGTCCATTAGATCAAAAGATCTGAAAAAATGCATACATTTACCCACCCATAGACCCTCCCCTCAAAGAAACCAGGACAGAAGTAGTTGAAAGAGACGGATTAAGACACCAGGTCTAAACGGGTATGTGTCTCCTTCGGCTATTTGTGATCTTATCGATCCAAAACGCATCTTAATATCAGGTGTAAACGGGGCCAAAATGCAAGTACTGTCTCCAAAATTGCTCAGTTGCTGACAAGCCCAAGCCAAAAGAACCCACCTTCAAGTCTTTATGTTATTCAAAAAAGAAAGCACAAATGGTGTGGGATGAGTTTATAGTTATGTAAGTCATGAGTTTTGTAGTAGGATTTATCTGTTCCAAAGTAATTCTGTAATGTTAAGTAGTTGGAAAAGCGATTCCTGCCTTAGTAAGAACCACTAATTATTTTTCTTCATTTTCATCTATAGTGCCTCCGATAGCAGCAGAGGTCATCTAATTCCTGAGCATTTTAACCATCATCACTCCCAAGCTAAAAGCCATCATCATCATCGTCGTCATCATTATCCACAACATCAAGATAAACATCAAATACCGAAAAAGAAAACTCACTCTAAAGCTTCAGTGACTTCCTCAAACTCTTCTGGGTCTTCCTCTAGTTCAGAGTCAAAGGCTTCATCAAGCTCATCCAGTTCTGATTCCTCTTCTTCTGATTCCTCCTCCTCCTCCAATTCCTCTTCCTCCTCTTCCTCCAAATCATCTTTTTCCAATTCTAGCTTTTCTTCCTCCTCTTCCTCTGGTTCTTCTTGGTCATCTGAAGCCAGTCTGGAAAATGCCCCTTTGCCTTCTGAGTCCAAGAGAGCAATTAAACGTCCGCAGCACTCACAATCGTGTATGGATATCAGCAGAGGACGGAGAGCCTTTGAGGATGATGAGGATGATGCAGATACAATGCCTTTATTAGAAGCTGATGGCCAACTGAAGAAGTCTACAAGTATGGAAAAGAACTTGACAGTCAAAGAAAAAAGTGGAGGGACTGCCAAGAAGGCAACGTATTCTCGAGAACAGAATGAAAAGGGAAATAAGGGACAACAACAGATTCATGCTAAAGCAGCTGCAAACATAAGAAAGACCAAGTCTATGGAGGTTCTGTCCAGGCGAGCGGATCATGCTGGTGGCTTGGATGAGAAAGAGCTGGAGAAAAGCAAACAAGAGGCCCATAAGAACTTTGTGAAGGAGAAGGTAAAGTTCTCTGCTTTTTTGAATGAAATCACAAGGCAGGTGCTAAGCCCATCAAGACTTACATCCCTCGGGGTAACAGATGTTCATAGGCCCCTGAGCCCTGGGCAGACTACAACATCTCCAAAGGCATTGTCCCCAAAGCCTGAACATAAAAGAGAAAGGAAGTCAAAAATTTCCAGAAGCCGGCCGGGAAGCAGTGCCAGCTCCATAACATCAACTGCTCACTCCCACGTCAGCAAGCACTCGCACTCCAGTAAGCATTCTCACGCAAGTAAGCACTCCCATTCCAAACGGCACTCACATTCAAGCAAGACCTCCCGCTCCAACAAGCATCCTAATTCTGAAAGGGACCTCATCAATCAACAACAGCATCAGACTGTTTCAAGGCATCGTCACGACAGTGCAAGAAGTGATACAAGCAATACAAGCACTTCCTCAAAAGGTCTTTCATCTGGGACTGAACTTAGCCACAAAGGTCAGAAGAAGCACCAAATTGCCCCCAAAGAGCAACATTTCAAATCATCGAGCCATCAAAATTCACACCGCAAATCTTCATCACACCACCATCACAAAGAAGATTATCATAGCCCACCTTCATGTCCTTGTTCTCCAGAATCAGAAAACCACCATCATCGCTCCCATCCAGAATCTCACCACCATCATGCCCATCCAGAATCTCATCACCATCATGCCCATCCAGAATCCCATAAACATCATGCCCATCCAGAATCCCATAAACATCATGCCCATCCAGAATCCCATCACCATCATTCCAATCCAGAATCCCATCACCATCATGCCCATTCAGAATCCCATCACCATCATGCCCATCCAGAATCCCATCACCATCATTCTCATCCAGAATCCCATCACCATCATGCCCATCCAGAATCTCATCACCACCATTCACCATCGTCATCTCATCACCACCTTGAAACTAATCGTATCCCATCACCACACCACAATTCTCCATCAGATTCCCATCATCGTTCACCCTCTCCATCACATCACCATCATGGAACTCACCGCAGCCCAACACACTCTTCTAAGTCAGGGACTCACCATCATCTTTCCCAACCAGAAGCTCACCACTATCCTTCTCACAAAGAATCACACCACCATCAACATTCACCTTCACCACCACATAACCAGCATGGAGGTCACAGTACCTCAGAACCTTTCCACCATCATTCCCGTTCAAAATCTCACCACTATCATTCGCCTCCTCTCCAGCACCATGGAGAGCATGGTAGCACATCTCCTCTTTCTATTGACTCAGAAACTCACCACCAGTCTGAAATGAAATCGCAACACCATCATTCTGACTACGATTCCTCTCATCCCAAATCTCACCATCACCATCACCATCATCATTCACATGCTAATCACTCATCCAACACCATCCAACACCATCACACTTCAGTTTCAGAACCGGAGCACCATCATTTTCACAATGATTCTCACACTGAAACTCGCCAACACTCTCATTCTCATGATGCATCCCCTATAACAGAACACCATTATCACTCTTCTCATACTGACTCTCACCATAGCCCTCATCCACATCACTTATCTGACAGTTATCCAAATGATCATCATGAAAATCATCCTAATGCACATTCAGAATCCCAAGATCATTCTAAAGGAAACCTTTCCCATTTAGAATTCCACCACCACAGTGATCATGATCCTAAGGAATCTCACCCACATCATTTCCACTTAGGAAATCTTGATAAACCCCCTGTTGAATCTGATCATTACCATCACCACAAATCTCTAGAATCCCACCATTATTCCCTTTCAAATTCCCATCACCATTCCAATCCAGAGTCTAACCATCCTCAACATCATGAGCATTCAGAATCTCATCATCCTTCCCAAGATCACCATCATTACCACGACAACCCAGAACTGCAGAATCAACATTCCCATGCAGCACATCACCAATTTCATTCTGAATCGAACCACTATCATTCTCACTTCAAAGAGGATCATCACAATGATGATCACCCAAGCCATCTTCGCCACTCTCCAGTTGGTCAGCGGTCCACTTCTCCTCATTCTAACAAGTCAGATTCATCTGCTAGCTCCACTATCCAGGATGACCAATCCACAGTGAGCTACCAAGAGTCATCCTCATTCCCAAAAGTGAGTATTTTTTCTTTACTGTTAATGAAAATCAACATATTTCATATCATTTGTTGTTGGGTTTTCCACATTTGCAACTGCTTTCATCTTTGCGTAGGAAAAGGACTCTGAATTGGAGAGATTAATGTGAGTCCTTTACTTTTGCATTATTTTTTTTTTTTTTTTTGCGCGCTGTCTGCTAAACTACCAACTGCCTTAACTTTGGGTCTGGAAATGGCTTTTCAGCTTTGTCAGGAAGGATGGTAGTGAAACAATTTGCTTTAAGACACACTCAGCTATAAATGATCCCCTCCTGGCATGCCATCGCTCATAGAAGCACCGTTTGTCTTACAGTCTATATGTGATTGTTTTTATGTAGGCGTGTGTGCTTGATGGACTGTCTGTCTCTCGATTCAATCTAGGATGTTACAGGAGCAGAATGAGGTTCTCCACCACAGCCTGCTGCAGACCACTGTGCGAATGGAATGTATGGGAGCTGAGTTTAAAACTGGGCACCAGCTCCTTGAATCTGAGTTACAAAGAACTCGCATAGAGCTAAACAGCTTACTGGAGCGGTTCACAAGGTGAGACACATTCTATTCTATTCTATTCTTGGATTAATGTATAATACATGCACATAAAATAGACCAGACCAAAAAATGCTGTTTTAGCGTGATTTGAGCTAAAACTTTCAGCCTTAGTTAAAAATGTCAGAGCTTGTGATTCAGCCTCAACAGTTACTGTGATTTTGCCATGTATATGTTAGCCAATGTATTTTACTGATCCTGAAACAACATTCCTGTCTGGAAATTTAGTCCTATCCCTATCCCTACCCCTAATCCTAACAATACCCATGAGTTATCTCCAAAACCAGAGGGAAATGATAGGTGAATGTCACAGATGTGGAAGCACCTAACCCTGGTTGTAAGTCTAAACTGGATTTAAACTGTAAACTTTTCCCTCAAATTTGATTGGATGACTGGAATGCTGTTCTAGGATCAACAGAGATGTTCAAGGAACATGTTGTACTTGGTGAAATCACGTTCGCCCTAATCCCACGCTGAGTTTTATGGCAAAGAAGGTTTTTTTTATGCCATTTAAAGGCATAGTTCACCTAAAAATGAAAATTCTGTCATCGTTTACTAACCTTGTTACAAACCTGTATGAATTTCTTTCTTCTGCCTAACACAAAAGAAAATATGTGTATGGATAACCAAACAATTGATGACCCCATTGACTTCCATAGTATGGAAAAAAATATTTTAAAGTATATTCTTTTAAAGTGTATTATGGTAAGGAAATGTCTTTATCTTTCATCAGACTTCAGGACAACTACTCTTGCACACAACAAACCAACCACCTTCTGGAGAAAAAACTGCATTGTGTGGTAAAGCCCAATTTAATTCTTCAATCTTAGATTGTAATTCCGCCTAAAGAATTAAGCTCATTGGTCTTAAAGGATTCACAATCTCCTAATATCACTTTCAAATTCAAAACAAATTGTATTTGTTTCAAGTTTGACTTTATTGTTAACGTCTTGAATTTAGGCACAGAATATGGATGGAGAGCGTGAGCGACTGAACCAGCGGATCTCCGAGCTCACAGACCAACTGCACGCGGCAAAAACGACCATCCAAAGTTTAGAGACCATTAATGTGAGAGTTTGATTTTGTTATTTTTATAACAATTCGTGTTTGTATTTACATGCTACATGTCCAGCAGCAATGTCATATCCCTATTTATGTAGGTGTTCCTTCACAGTTACTTCCAACGATTTCATTCAAAAATATCATAGCTCAGTCAAGACACTGAATATGATGACCCATGAGAATGACCCTTCTGTGTTCACATGTGTATATTTGCTTTTGGGAACATTCCTCACAACATTTGATATGTCATAGTTCTGTTTGATAACAAAATTTTGGGGAATTTTTTTGCTTCTGGAATTGATTCTTCACTGTTTATTATTATCAGCATCTGTTATCTCTTCATGTAGGCCGGAGCAGAGCTCAAAACCTTCAATTGTGGACTACAGAACAAGTCAGTTTTACCCTTTAAGCCAAATCAAGGAGTATAAGACATCAATATTTGTCAGTTGTGTGCTATTTGACATGCAGGATCACAGAATGAAACAGTGACAACAAACCGCATTAACTTAAGTGACTGAAAGGTAATAATCAGCCATATGGATTCACAGATATGGCTTTATTTTTGAATGTTTCAGTGTGACATACCATGTCGACATATGAGACGACGTAAAAGAATGGCTGCACCGATTCATTGAAATGAACTGATTCACAGAAATGAACTGATTCACAGAAATGAACTGATTCACAGAAATTAACTGATTCACAGAAATGAATCTGACTTCCCTTCACCATCAGTTAGGGACCAGGAGGTGAATGAATGATTAGATCTTTTGAACTGAAAAAGTCTATTAAAAAAGGAGTTGATTCCCTTTGATGGGCTCATTTCCAAACTTAGTAATCGATTCTCGAATCCTGACGCCTTGTTTCTTTTTGGAATCGATTTCCAACCCTATCATCATATTACATAAATTCTTACAATAATTAGTTCGTGCTTATTCCATATATGCCTCTAATCAGAATAGAGCTGCAACTAACGATTATTTTTTCTGTCGATTAATCTAACGATTATTGTTTTTCCCGATTAGTCGACTACTCTAATGATCAGTTTTTTTATTAATCTAGTGATCTTTTTTTACGTTAGAAGTTAGAACTAATTTAGCAGTTCATTGAGGTGTAGAAACACTGGGAAACGCCATTATGTAATAATATGATTTGATTTTGATTCAAAATAAGCCACTTATGTGTGTCATCCAGTGGACATTTGAACTTTAAAATGAAGAGTGTCAAAGACTTTCTATACAGTCTTAAAGGAACTTTGATAGTGTTCAAGCCATTGAACAAACGTCTCCTGAACCGTGTATTTTTCCTCTTGCGCTGTCTGTAATGCAGGGAGTCAAGCCAGCCAATCAGAATTTAGCAGCCTCATCTCTGATTGGCTGGAATTTTGGCACATTTTAACGCTGGTTTGTGTTGAGCAGGCGAGCGGTCGGCGCGTAGCGAGCGCGAGCAACTGAAACCTTGCACGTGCGAAAGAGAACGTCCGCGCACATCCAAATAAACTTCTTTGAAATGCAAAACTGATTTTCGTTCGCTCGAAATATTTTCTTATTTGCGAGACGAAGATTTTCTCCTCAACTCAGTTCACGCGCGAAATTCCCTTTTGCACGCTCAAAATATGATCTTGCGCGCGCAAAAATAAGGCAGAGATCCAATTCCATAGGTGGTACGCCATTTCGGTTCTGCAAAGGGAACAAAGGACCATTTTATTTGGCCTCTGTTTAAAGTATTCCCATACTTTTGATAATCGTGGTCTGGGTTTTTGTGATAGAATGGAACTTTCTCCGTTCCCAGGAGCAGAAGCCGCCATTACGCCAGATGAATGTAAACAGTGTGACACTTCGACACATTTCACGCTCGTATTTTCGTAGTCGACGTAATCGATGACGTCGACGTGTCGTTGCAGCACTAAATCAGAATAGTTTGCTTAATCTAATGACGTTCCAATACCCTTCCATTATACTATAGGTGACATCAATGCTACAGGATGCCCTGGTGAAACATTTGAAGTCTGACGATCCCATAACTCCACTTCCAGTCGCACCACCTCCAGCTGAGTTCATGGACAGTGACCGTTACGACAAAGTCTCCATGCATGCTGATGACCAATCACTGGGAACGCTCCCAGAGGAGGAGGAATCTGATTGGTCAGAAATGGGAGAGGAGGCACAAAACTGCGTTCTGAGGGGTTCACAGGGAAATCATGGAAATGCATCGTATTACCAATGGCAGCAGAGGCAAGGCTGTTGGGAGGGGGTGAACCATTATTCAAAGGGAATTGTGGATACGGAGAGTGAATCTGGGGGTGAGGAGAGCAAATGTCATCAACCTCCTCACGGCTTGCAGATACCACATCTCAAGTTCACAGTTCACCCCGAAACCTTACCAATTCCTCTCGCGGATGTCAGCCTGGCCCGCTTCGAGCAGAATCCTGATGGTCCAGATTGTGATGGCTACCAGATCACAGAGGTACGTAATCTGGGCTCTCCCATTCGCGTACTCTCCGCTAGTCTGGAAGAGATCCATTCCATCGGGCTCCTGAAGCAGCAAGACCAGCAGCAGGAACTTCATGGCCAGCTGAGGAGCAATAAATCCATGATGGACCTCCACCAATCGCAAGTTGGCACCAGACAAGTGTTGTACGAGGGTGAGATGATCTGTAATTGGAGAGAAGCGAACAGCCACGGCGCTGGAGAGGATATGAATGGGATGATTGGTCTGGAGTCTGCTCAAAAAATGCTCAACCACTTCATTCATGATGGAGAGAGTACACACTTGTGATTGAAGAGACATTTTAGAAAGACGAATAGTTATAATCCATTTATTATTATAGTAATTATGGCACAGTATGGTAAGTACAGGTTAACCACTTTGGCAACATATTAAAAGTCATATAAAAGTTGAATTAAATGGTAAAAAGTCGAGATTGAGTGAAGTCTATATTCGTGGCTATGTTCTGAAACCCTTCTTATTAGCGACACCGGTGGCCGTTAAGTGAACTGCAGCCAGAAACCTATTACTCGAAGAACTCGGAAAAACTTTTGCAGTGATATAACATCCAGACGCCGTCCACGCAGCTGAGATTGATGTTTAGATGCATATGTAAACGTGTTGCGCACTTTCCTCTCAATAACAAAACCAACACACACAAAAAACAGCAGTTAAGAAGACATAGTGATGTGTATATGTTTGAGGTATTTAAAATTACACCGATTTGTTTGATTAGTATATTTGAGATTATAGACTATATCTTTGCATAACACTTTGACATTACAGTATGGCTCTTTTGGAATTATCCCGAACATTATATAATTCGTTTCACATGTCTTAGAACGGAAGAGAGGCAGCGCGCGTAAACGTCACATACTTTTGATTTTCCCGGCAAAAACGTCCCGAGTTTTTCCACATAAAAATCAGTCGACAGGCTTTCATAGACAACCTAGGAAGGTCTCATTTTTAAAGTTTCGTTACAAGCTGTGCACTTGGCAATAAAAAAGACGATTGATACGTCTTAGTTTTCGGCTACTGTATATAAAGTCTTGCTAATAATGTAGCAATTTAATGCCGGTTGATGTGTAAATGTGATAAAGATTACAGCGATGAGAGTAAAGAAGAGACTTTTAGCCTCTTTTCCCAGCAGATGTTGGCTTCAATAAATATGAGGATCATCTGGACACTCACATTCAGGTCTGCTTGCATTCTTCTCACCTTCTAATTAATTCCGATGGATCAAATCAAGTCCTTTCCTTTCCCCCCGTGAACATCCAGTTTCAGTAGCAATAATATCTCTTTAGAGGAGTAAAATGATTTGCGAATGCTATTTCATAATGACTTTAAATAATGTTTGTTTAGTTTAAGATCATAGTGACAGATATTTCACCACTTGATCTGATTTAACATCTTGATTTTCTCTGTTGTTGACATATTCATCCCTTGATCCCTTAAAGATCTTGAGGCCACGATATGATCTCACATTGTTTTCTTGATTCCAGTCAGACATTTAGTTCTTGGGTTTGGCATATAAAGAAAACAATTCTTTAAGGTGAAATCATTTAAACCTGCTTAGTAGATATTTCTTCATATTTCTTCAATATTTATTTGCATTTTTAATGTTTTGTTTGACTGCATGTGCTTATGCATTTGTAATTCTTCTAGTACTCTTACTTCTAAAGCTTTATTTGTGTTTGATTACAATGGAAGCAAGTTAAAGAGGTTTAAATAAGTAAAAGAATAAGGAGTGAAAAACTAATGTAAAGGGAGACTTCTTCAAATACAGTTTTTATGAAACCAAAAGGATATTGGAAAAACATTTCCATGCAACATTTTCCATTCCTTATTAAAAAAAAAATGTAATACATGTCTTTATCGTTTACATGTCTGACAATATAATAGAACATTAAAGAATAAGAACATTGTATTAGTTTTGAAATACTCTTGGTGTTGCAGGATGTTGCAATAGAATGTTATTTTGATTTGACTTAGTGTTGAAATAGAGGTATGAAACGATACACCAGCTGTATAATGCATCTTCCTACAGTACATTGCTTTTCTGTTGCACTTTGTATTAATGTCTATAATTATTTGCTTGTTGATATAAATAAATGAAAGTAGAACAAATATTAGTGTTGGAAGCCTCTTTCAGTGTGGATTGTATGTATGTATTTTTATTAAATAATTTAATTACAATTGCATCTGAATTCTTTTAGCTAAAAACTGACAATTATGATAAATCCATAACAAATAGAAAAGAAAGTTATATATGTATATATAATATATAATGTGCATTTATGGATTTTGTTTAGAAAATGACCAATATTTTCACTAGATAAGACTCTTATTCCTCGTCTGGGATCGTGTAGAGCTGCAATTTGGACCTTCAACCCGTTAAACTCCACTATATGGAGAGAAATCCTGGAAGGTTTTCCTCAAAAAACCTTCATTTTTTTATACTAAAAAAAAGATAGACATAAACATCTTGGATGACATCTTGGGGTGAGTAAATGATCAGAAAATATTAATTCTGAAGTGACATTCTAGAACTAGTCTGAAGTTTGGTCCTAATAATTCCTAAAGCCTACAAAAAGCAACACTACTTGCGGTCTAAATCCAACACCTAACAACTTTGAAGACAGCTTTAAGCACAATGGCTGCCATCTTTCTTCGCTGCTGGCAATCATAGCCCTTCCAATCTCTTCCTTGTCGTTGTTCATCATCTTTATCCTCTACACATGTGACGCAATGCAGCGATGCACGGCTTGCTTTGCTGAGCAGACAGTGGCCTTGTTTCCCATTGGAGAGGGCCATTGTAATAGGATAGTTTATGGATTACAGGTAAGACGCCCAAGACCTCTAACTTTGGCCAAATCCAGTGTGTCTCACCCAAGCATGGGCATGGAGGTGCAACGGCACCACTCTCACCACTGAGTGGGCATCTGGCTCATTTTAGCATCGCAACGGGGGGATCACCACACAAAAACCTGGACTGACACTTGCTAACGGATTAAGTGACACCGCGTTGTTCGGATGAAATCGAATCGATCTTACATTCTAACAAACGAAGAGTAACGGATTGCACAAAGTTATCTTTTTTCACGTCACATTTGAACCTCCAGCCTGATTCTCAGGACTTCTTTCAAAGAGTTTGAACACTTTTGCAACTTTTTCACACTCTTCTAGTCTTCCCTTTTTCTCAAGTTTACATCATAAAACTCTTTCACAATGGTTGTGGGTAAGATGAAGTTCACTTTTCAGAAAAGGGTGAAGTTGGCCCAGGGTTTGTGGCTGCTCTCATGGATGGCAACTCTGGGTGGAGCGGTAACCTTCACTTTAGGATGCTTCCTAAAGACTGAGCTTCGAAGGAGGGGAGAGGTATCCATATAACCCTCATATGTTCATTTGCTTGATGTTTTTTTTTTGCTACTAATATAATGCATTATGCAATTATTTGTTTTGAACTTCAAAAATGCCATTGAAGCATTTAGCAAATAATGAACTTTTTGTGCAAAGACGTTTTTAGTAGTGGCCTTGATTTAGTTTATGAAAGTTTATAGAATCTCTGTCGTAAACTGACAAATGTCTTAAAGAATAAATAAATAACTATGTTAAGGGCTCAAACGTTTCAGAAATATCTGGCATGGATTAACCTAAGTGAATATAAATATTATCTAAGCCGCCATAATAGGCTTAAGGTACTGTCCTTTACAAATGAGCTCTTCACCTGTCTAGATGGGTCATAATCAACCGGCTGATAAAGAGTGACATCTGTCTTAAAGGGATAGTTCACCCAAAAAATAAAAAAAGTTTTATTGAACACAAAACACGATATTTTAAAGAATGTTGGTAATCAGACAGTTGACGGTAGCCATTGACTTCCATAGTATTTTTTTCCTACTATGGAAGTCAATGGCTACCGTCAACTGTCTGGTTACTAAAAAGATTTTTTTGTATGTTCTTATTGATATATTATGCAAATAACTACTCCAAAAATGAGAATGATAATATTATGTGCAATAGAAATTAAATTCTGATTTAAATGGGAAAAATCCTTCGGTGAAGCTTAGGGAGTTGCTAATTGGTTTACACCAGTCCCAATGGATTGTCAAATTCAGTTGAATCTCTTGATAAACATAATGGAAAACTAAGCCACAATTCGCTTTTAACGTATCAACAGAAAACTTTCCCTTATTCTCAAAAGATATTGAAAATACTTTTTAGTGTATTACTTTTATTCTACCCCAGTGGTCTCAAACTCTGCCCTGCAGAGTTTAGCTCCAACCAGCTCCAACTCACCTGTTTGGAGGTTTCTACTGATCCTGAAAGCCTTGATTAGCTGGATCACGTGTTTAATTAGGGTAGGAACTAAACTCTGCAGGGCATTTTAGACCACTCATCTACTCTAATAAAAAATTGCTCTCTCTCCATAGATTAAGTAAACTCAATGTATACAATGAAGGCAATGCAATCTGAGCTCAAAATGGACTGACATCAACATCCTCCTGTCCTTTAGGTAATGGACAACACAGACATCCACTGTGTGCCCAACACCTTGATGATTGTGGGTCTGGCTTCAATGGGCATCAATTACTTTGCCAGTCGAATCTGCCAGGACGCCCTTGATGCTGGGCGTTTCCCCCGATGGAAGACCCTCCTGAAGCCCTATTTTGGATGCTCGATATTCTTCACCACCCTCATGCTGATTTCAGTCATCTTGAGTTACGTCATGAAGGGCAGCTTGGAGTCCTCGCTGAAAGTCGGCTTGAAGAACGGCATCCGCTTCTACAAGGACACCGATACCCCTGGCCGCTGCTTCCAGAAGCAGACCATTGATCGGCTTCAGATGGAGTTCCAGTGCTGTGGTAACAGCGACTACAGGGATTGGTTTGAGGTGCAGTGGATCAGCAACCGTTACCTGGATTTCAGCTCTAAGGAAGTTAAGGAGTGAGTCAAAGGAAATATCAATTGAAAGAGATACAGTGGTTCACCCAAAAATGAAAATCTGTCATCATTTCCACACCTTCATGTCAGTCCAAATCTGTATGACTTTCTCTCTTCTGCAGAACACATAATAACATATTCTGAACCGTTTTGCCCATGCAATGATTTTGGGGTCCAAAACAACACTGCATTGATTTTTGTTGTATGGGCAACGGATCTTCCCTTGTGTTCCACAGAAGAAAGAATTGAATGCAGGTTTAGAATGACTGGGAGATAAACAAATAATTGCAGAATTTTCATTTTCGGGTAAACTATCCCTGTAACACATGTGCTTACTGTGAACTTCTGACTTCATGCTGCATTTCCACTTTGTGACCACAATGGCTCAGAAATGTGAAATTAGTTCTGAAAAATTCATTCGTTTGCAGATGCAACTTGGCTTGATATCTTGTATCTAATGCAGTGGCATCCAGAATTGTTGTCAAAAGTGCCCAAAAGCTTCCAAACTTTATGTAGTCTCAAAATCAGGACCATCTACTTGATGAAATCCGACCACAAGTGATCACTAACAATGCATTTCAGATGTATGTTAATACCTGGTGTAAACAGCAATCGGTCTCGGCCGAGCACTTGTTTTAAGCCTAATGTGCAAACATTGACTCTGACATGCATGTAGTTGGTAAATGTACAGTCACATTAGTGAAATTTGTGGGCGTAAAAGGCACTTGTCTATCATCATTTGTGTAGCTCACACTGAAGTCACTTTCAAACCAAGCAGCTTTCTATTGGTCAATGGGGTGAGTCCACGTAACCAACTTGAACTGCAAAATCTGTGTGGGAGATTCCCAATTGCTTGTATTGAGTATTGAGTTTCACCTCTGAAAATACGACCGCTCTTAATAAGTACAACAATATTTTGTGCAAGTACAATTAAATTAAAAGCATGAAGTACAACCGAGGAAAATTTTCCCAGACAGCAACATAGTTTCGGCTCAGATCCGGCCCACATCTGGCCCTTGTGGAATCCACACCTACCAGATGTGCTCCGGATCTGGGCCAACGCTATGTTGCTGTCTAAGATATTTTTGGGGACTATTGTTAACTAGCAATTTAGAGCTATCTCATATGACCTGCTGTAACAGTTTGATTCAAAGCTCTTTTCTTCCATTTTCTTCATCTTCAATCCTCCAGCCGCATTAAGAGCAATGTGGATGGCCGTTACTTGGTTGATGGCGTGCCCTTCAGTTGCTGTAACCCTAGTTCTCCCAGACCCTGTATCCAATACAAAATCACCAACAACACTGCCCACTACAACTATGAGCACGAGACCGAAGAACTCAACATCTTCATTCGTGGTTGCAGAGAAGCCCTGGTCAACTACTACATGGGTCTGATGAACACTATCGGAGCTGTAGTTCTGTCTGTCTTTATGATTCAGGTACATTTTCACTGGTTTGAATGTACGCAAAGGACCTTAGTCAGGTAGACACCATATTTATTTACACATGAATTAAAATGAGAGGTATTAGTCGCACGTAGTCAGACCTTCAGACTGATGGTAGCTTTCATTGGCCAAGGCCCATCCAAGAGGCCGTCTGACTGACATGTAAAACAACCAATCACAGTTTGATTTGTTCAGCGTCATGTTTAAGGGCGTGAAAATGTAAAGTCGATGTCCCTACAACAACAGACCGGTGTGTAAAACTCTTGGATGTATATACTTAAGCTCACGTTAAGTGATCACGATAAGCTCTGATTGTACCGTTGTAAACACAACGACTTCTTCCATGAGGGGGTTTGATGTCACAGCGGGTTTGTTTCCAGGCAGACCTTTAAAAAATGCGACACACAGGTCTCCTGCAAATCCTGTAGAATCCAACTAATCAAATGGCGACTTTGAAACTCCTGAAGTGTTTCCAATTTTGCGTGCCATATGCATCAGACGTTCAGACGTGACATCTAGTGAGGGATAGATATACCAATGAATTTGATAAAATAGGTAAAATAGGAAATATTGAATCTTTCCAACAAATTCCCGATTACAAAATAACAAAAATATTCATACATACAGCATGAGTTTGAAAATCAAACCTTCAACCACCAGACATACAGTAACGCACTGAATGGACATTGAACAAATCGCTACTTTGTTTTCATCCACATCAAATCAAATATGCTGTCTACTCTAACTAATGTCAGTTGGTTTGTGAACAACAAGGTTTAGTCAGTTTCATTTCCCAGTTTAGTTAACTTGAATTCCTTCTACCATGTAGAATATCTTATGCCACAAAAGCTAAATTTGGTAACACTTTACAATAAGGTTCTGTAATACTTCTGAATGTCAATTTCAACAATTCCTATTGCATTATTAAAAATGTATCTGTTCATTTTATTTAATGGAATTGAGACCTAAAAATGAACAGCAGCATTTTTTATTAACTAACAGGACTAACTTTTTGTAAACTGTTACTATAAATTCACACATTACCTCAGTTGATATGAAAAAGTTCTGTCTTACAAAACTTTACAGATTTAGAGTAATTCATCACAGTGCATTCATTACAGTTGCTGAAATGAATTTGTGATAAGCATGGCAAAAAAAATCAATGCATATAGCAAATATTAAATTATGTATTATAGGATAGGTGAAAGGGTTAGTTCACTCAAAAATGAAAATTCTGTTATAAATGACTCACCCTCATGTCTTTCCAGAACAAAAATTAACATATTTTTAATGAAATCTGAGAGCTTTCTGCTCCTCCATTGATGCAACTACCACTTTCAAGCCCCGGAAAGGTAGTAAAGACATCATTAAAGTAATCCGTATGACTCCAGTGGTATATCATATTTTATGAACCGACGCAAGTTCTTTGTGTGTGCAAAACCCCCCAAAAAAACACTTTTTTAAATTTTATTATTATTTTAATTTTTTTTTAACGAAATATTAATCTCCAACGTGTGTTCGGGTAACAACATCCACTCTCGTATCAACACATCACACATGTGTCATGGTGTTCTCGTGCTCTTGTTGGAGATTAATATTTTATAAACAAAGTGGTAAATTATGTGTTTTTTTTGCACACAAAATTGAAGTTAAACCACTGGATTACTTTAATGATGTCTTTACTAGCTTTCTAGGGCTTGAAAGTGGTAGTTGCATCAATGGAGGGACAGAAAGCTCTCAGATTTAATTGATCATTTTTGGGTGAACTAACTCTTTAATATATATATAATTTTAGATTAAACATGCAATACGTCAAATAAACACCCAGAAATTCTTGTTAATAAATATGTTTTTTCAGTTCATATTTTGCATAGATTTCCACAGAATATAGGCGTTTTGTATTTTAGGCATATTGTATAGCATACCTGTATTTTGGCATTTATATTTACTTCTGCGCTACCTGTACTAATCAGCCGTTTATTTTTTCATATCAATTGCATCTTGTCCACAGAGCTCAGTGTTGGCCAGTGTGCGCCTCCTACAGACATCGATGGAGGCCGTCGCTGGACAGGAGAATGTGGAGATCGAAACCGAGGGTTACTTGCTTGAGAAAGGAGTGAAGGAGACCATCATGGAGTATGTATCTCCTGTGCTGAATCTCCTGTGGCTGAACCAGGTCGCCCCTCCTGAAGCCGAAGGAGAGACGACCGCCACCAGCTAAAGAGTCAGATTCATCTGACCACTGAAATCTTTCCAGTTGGAGGCTGAGAGTGCTGACAACTAATCAATCAAAAAAATAATGTTTTGGTATTTTTTTTATATATACATATATATACATATCCGTTTTAATGACCTAATCGCACATCTCAAAGCGTTGTATACTTCATTAATACTCTAAAATGGTTGCTTCTAAAATAAATGAACAGTATCAAAATTTCACCCAATTTGATGAGTGAATGATGAGTGATTCCACTGTCAATTCTGCAGCACTCTACCCCTATGCTTTATGGCAAATATATCATATTGCTAGCCTTGGGGTGAGTAAACGTCTGTTCATTCCTGTCAGGAGAAACCTGGTGCAGATATGCCTGGGAAATGACTAGCAATGTGCTTAAATTTTCACCATGAATGGTTGAATATTTAAGAGTGACCGAGCAGTTGTCGTGACTGGAAGTTCTATTACATTTATTTCCCGTTCGCCTATTTTGTAATTCTACTGCTTCCACATGGATGTTTGTAAATGACTGTAAATTGGAATAACAGAAACGTGCAAAACGACGCTCTTGTGAAAAAGAAGTGTGAATTAATTGTAGTGAATGTGCACTTCTAAATCGTAGTACGTTTTAAAAAACTGTTTTTGCAGGTAATACATTAAATAAAAGGCCACTTAAGTGTACTTAAAATGTACATGTTCAAGTACACTTGACTAAATTTTACTTTAAAGTTTTTTTTTGCTTTAAAGAAGTACTTATTTTGATGTGTTGATTAACATACTATAGCACATGTAAAGTACTTTTTTAAAAAAAAAATAATTTTAACTTTTTTAATTTAAATTTTAAATTTTACTAAATTGCAACTTCATTGTTACAAATGTGTAATTACAAATATATCTAAATACTCGACTCACACATTTCGATAGAAATGCCATTAAAGCATATTTTATTTTACTTTCGACAGAATTATTAAATTACACAAATATGTACTTAAGTGGGCGAAAAAAGTACTCTTAATTTCATCTAATTGCATTTAATATACATTTAAACTAAAATGCGTTTTCATTTCATTGTAAATAGCATGAAATTAAATATTTGAAAACATTAAATTCAACGTGCACTTACGTAAATATTATTTCATTGATAAATAAAAATATACTAAAAGCACTTCTTTTTCACAAGGGTAAGCTCCTTCTAATAACCTTACACTGTGTACTACCCACGACATGATAAGTTTTCTCTTCCAAAACAAAGATTTTGTTCTAATCAGCCACAACCTTGATAAACAAATAGAACACATTGTTACTTGGTTTCTATTTCTTTGGCTTCACACATGGTAGCCCCGGCCACAGTGGAATCTCATTGGCCTAAAATCTTGAGAGGCACTGCAGAGCCAATGGGCGGGGCTTGATGTTACGCTGGACGTAATGGGTGGAGCTAGATGGTCCAACCACACCCAGAACCCTATCGCTAAACATAGCTCCGCCCATTACGTCCAGAGAGGAGGAGCTCTGCAGTGAGCACCACTTGAAAATCTCCACATTGCTGATTAATCAATATGTTCTGATAGGTTTTAATTGTGTGGTATTTTCGCTTGCAATGTGGATAAGCAAATTATTTGATGCTGGAAATAATTAATTAAAAATATATACAATCATTTTATTAAAAATCGGAAGATTTTTTTCTCATTCGGTTACATGTTCTAAACATAAATACTTAATTTTCATTAAGTAATTTTTGGTTTTGCATTCAGCATGGATTTAAATGCATTGTAAGATGGTGTAGATGATGCTCGATGCTCTGCTATGAAACTCTGTACTGCACTCGCAGAACTCTACAGAAAACTGTCAGCTCTAATAAAATCTGACATTTTGACCTGTTTTGCCATTTAGTGATATTTTTGTTGAAATACATGCATACCCCCGTGATTCTGTCTTTTTTATTGATTCTTTCGAACTTTCACATGCACACATTAACGTTCAGGCGCACATTTACGCACACGAAAGATCTGCACGATCACATGAGCCAGGTAGATTTGCACCCACTTTCTCATGTACATAAGTATGTCAGAGGAAGGACGGGATAATGAAGGATGATGGTTGATGGCAGCATATACAGTGAAAGCCCAGTCTGTCTGCGTCCTTTATCCTTTAACCTGTTCTAATCTGTTAATACACAAACTGCTGCACCAGCACTCACACGCACTGTATCCGATTATAACTAACAGCAGGAGGGAAGATGAATGTCCAAATTCATAGCAAATGCTCAACTACAACTTGTATACTAATATACATATATATATATATATATATATATACACACACACAGGGTTGGGGAGTAACGAAATACAAGTAACTTAGTGACGTATTTAAAATACAAAATTTGAGTAACTGTATTTCATTACAGTTACATTTTAAATGGGTGGTAATCAGATTACAGTTACATCTGAAAAGTGTTTTAGATTACCAAAGTGATTACTTTGAATTTTAATGTCATTTAAACAGCAATTGGTGATTCTCTGACTCTGACAGTCTGAAAAAGTGGAGTTAAGTTTCATGTTTTCGACTGTTTTCATGTTTTGTGATAGTTGTTTGTGAGTCATTGTATAATTCACTCGTCACTGCGTCTTTTTCTCACAATTTGTTTTTCCCCTCACAATTGTGAGTTTGCATTTCACAATTCTGACTTCTTTTTCTCAGAACTGCGAGATTTAAACTCACAATTGCAAGTTATAAAGTCAGAATTGGGAGAAATAAACTTGCAATACTAACTTTTTTGATGCAATTGTGAAATTAGTATGTGAGTTTATATCTCATAATTCTGACTTTTCTCTATTGTGAGTTTATATCTCATATTTTTGACTTTTCTCAATATTGCGAGTTTATATCATAATTTTATAACTTTATAACTCGCAATTGCAACTTTATAACGCAATTTTGAGGGAAAAAATTTAATTGAATCAGAATTGTGAGATAAAAACTTGCAATTACCTTTTTTGTGTTTGTTCCACACTTATTAGTATTCCAAAGTATTCTAAAGTATTTAGATTAAGTTACTAAACTTGAGTAATGTAACGAAATACAGAAATACGTTACAAATGACTTTTTAAAGCATGTATTTTGTAATCTGTAGTGAAATACATTTTAAAAGTAACCAGCCCTATATATATATATATATATACACATACAGAACTACAAGTTTGGAATAAGTAAGATTTTTTATTCATGTCATTCATCCATTCATGCGAACTACAACTTGTATTATGTATGTATTGTACTAGTATTATATATTGTATCTATCTATCTATCTATCTATATATATATCTATATATATATATATATATATATATATATATATATATATACTTGTAGTCTAGAACTTGTATATGACTACAAGTTTGGAATAATTAAGATTTTTTTAATGTTTTTTGAAAGAGACTCTTACGCTCACCAAGGCTGCAAGCAGTGTTGGGTGTAATTAGTTACTAAGTAATCTAATTACTGTAATGTAATTACATTTCCCTCAGTAATGTAAGGGATTACTTGCAGTTTTTCTGTAATTTAAAGGGATAGTTCACCCAAAAATGGAACTTATCCTATGATTTACCATCCTAGGTGAATTTGATTATCTTCTTTCAGACGAAAACAATAAAAGATATATACGGCCGTCTGACGGAAGATAGTTAATAAAGATTTAAATATGAACATGTCTTAAAAAACACATCGTATGGAAGCTGTATGGATTATATTTTAAGATGGATGGATGCGTTTTTTCAAAATGGAGCTTCAAATTCTGATGTAATTGCATTAAATACTGTAAAGAGAACAATTCTACATAAAACAGTAGCGGGTTTTAACATCAAATTTTAATGTTAAAATATGTTTTTAATGTAAATTTCTCTGACTTTGGTCAGTTCAAGAATAATTTATGCAATTGTATATTGTTTATTTGAAAGAATCAAAAGTGCAGTTTCGTGTCTGTCCTTGTATTGTTCGAGCTGTTGAGGTTGGTGGGATTTAGAAAGTATTAGTACATTAATCTAATTACAGCGCAAGCAATTGATAAAAAAAAATACAGTTTAAAAACAGTAAACTGGGAATTTGACTGTGTTTGTTTTGTTTAAAAATGTGAGGTGAGGATGTTGTGATAAAGTGATGTATTTACAGTTTGATATATTATAAAATGTACTTTATTCATGTGATAATGTTTTTAAAATAGCCTATACCATATTTAAAGATTTGTTTAGATAGTTTTGAAGTAGGTTATTCTTTTTAGTGTCAAGTTTCCTTTGTGACAACTTACCCCATATAGTGAGCCAATATGCTTTGCTAGGCTAAAGTTACAAGTAGGCCTATTAAGTTTTTTTTTTGTAAACATCTGCCAGCAATAACAAGCTTAATCTAAACTAAATGTAATCTAAATGATAACAGCTCTAAATCGACCTTACACATGACATGGCTAGAATTAAACATTTGATATCCAAAAAAGGGTGTGCAAGATAAAAGCCCTGTTGTCGTTAGTGGGAGAGGCTGTCCTTTAGCACGGGAGTTGGCAAGTTGGATTACAACAGCTTTTCTCTTTCGCCACCTACACAGAGAACCAACCCACCCAACCACATCTCTGAAACCGATTCCAATAGCGGCACTTGCCGTCGAAAAGTCAGAATCATTTCCGCGAATCGGTTCGTTCGAACGCTTCATTGAAATGAACCAGTTCAGAAAGTGATTCATTCGAGTCATAGCTCAGAAGCGTTCCCCCATGTTTTATAACGAAATATATGCAATTTTTATGTTTTCATCCTCACCTCACACACTTTTAAACAAAACGAACACTGTGAAATGCACAATTCGACTGATTTAAAGAGGTGAATCGGTTCGACCAAATCAATAAAAAGAACCGGATCAACACAACAATTGGTTCGCGAATCGGACAGCACTACTTCGGCTTCCGTAGCTGAAATGATCCTTACTACACTTTCTTCCATGCATTTATCGTTCAATTAATTTTACCTTTCTACAACAACCGCCTAATTTAACGCGAGTCAGGCACAACGACACCCGGAAGGAAGGTGCAAAGGACGTTCAGCCTGACTGAATTCGCTGTTTAGGACATTTTAATGAGATCTGTCATGGTAGTTAGCACGTACGCTATCAGGGTATAACTCGTTAGCGGAGCAAATATCTCTTTTTTGATGAGTGTTTGAGGTAAAACAGCGATAACGAGAGCAGCTGAGATGTAAACACTCGCACTTCACTTGCGATCTTCACTGCGGTTGCAGACGAGCTCACGACAGTTGTGTCGAAGTTGGAAATACGGAAATAACAGCCATTTATGGCCCACAAAATAATCAATTAACTGCAGCTCAAGCGTTCAAAATACCGTGTATCGTCGCCTTGTTTTGAAAAGTATATGGCCGTGCGCGCGCCCATCAAAAGTGGAGATTAATATTTAGGTCGCGCGTGAAGATTAGTGTTCACGGCAGGATGTCAAAGGGATTTGTGAGCTGAGATAATAACAAAAACAAAAAAACATGTCATTCACCCTGTCATAAATTGCAAAGTTTCGCTTTATAACAGAAATCCGTCGACTTTTGCTGTAAATAATTTAGATGTTTGTGCATTGGAAGAGCGGGCTGTCAAAGTCACTTTACTGAGCAAATACTGTAGAAGTCAGAGCCATCATGTCAGGGGACAGTAGTGGCAGTGGCGAGGACTCCGACCGGGAAACCCGTAAAGTTTGCACTGTTAAACTCGAGATCACTAATGGTAGGTGACTGCATCCTTCACAGATTTGACCTGCTGTGTTTTGATTCGCTTACAAAAAGTGGTGTTGGCTTGGTGATGTGTACCGTGGTATTTAGTGATAACCTTATTCATATGCCTCGATATTTACATGCATTTCATTTAATAGAATGGTAGTTTTTTTTACTAAATTGTCAACATGGCGCATTTCCTAGAAAAAATTCCAAGAAAAAAAAAGAAGTTTTTGTGTGTGAGCCTATTATTACGTCTTTATTACCCTAAAATGTATGTAAGCTCGTTTCTGCCACTGAAAAAAAAAGATTATTGCGACTTTTTATCTCAGAATTCTGACTTTCTGAGATAAAGAGTCAGAATTGTGAGATAAAAAGTCAGATTTGTGAGATTTAAAGTCAGAATTGTGAGATATAAAGTCAGAATTGTGAGATATAAAGTCGTGAGATATAAAGTCAGAATTGTGAGATATAAAAAAAGTCAGAATTGTGAGATATAAAGTCAGATTTGTGAGATTTAAAGTCAGAATTGTGAGATATAAAGTCGTGAGATATAAAGTCAGAATTGTGAGATATAAAGTCGTGAGTTATAAAGTCAGAATTGTGAGATATAAAGTCAGAATTGTGAGATATAAAGTCGTGAGATAAAAAGTCAGAATTGTGAGATATAAAGTCAGAATTGTGAGATATAAAGTCGTGAGATATAAAGTCAGAATTGTGAGATATAAAGTCAGAATTGTGAGATATAAAGTCAGAATTGTGAGATATAAAGTCGTGAGATATAAAGTCAGAATTGTGAGATATAAAGTCGTGAGATATAAAGTCAGAATTTTGAGATATAAAGTCAGAATTTTGAGATATAAAGTCAGAATTGTGAGATATAAAGTCAGAATTGTGAGATATAAAGTCGTGAGATAAAAAGTCAGAATTGTGAGATATAAAGTCAGAATTGTGAGATATAAAGTCAGAATTGTGAGATATAAAGTCGTGAGATATAAAGTCAGAATTGTGAGATATAAAGTCAGAATTGTGAGATATAAAGTCAGAATTGTGAGATATAAAGTCGTGAGATATAAAGTCAGAATTGTGAGATATAAAGTCAGAATTGTGAGATATAAAGTCAGAATTGTGAGATATAAAGTCGTGAGATATAAAGTCAGAATTGTGAGATATAAAGTCAGAATTGTGAGATATAAAGTCCTGAGATATAAAGTCAGAATTTTGAGATATAAAGTCAGAATTGTGAGATAAAAAGTCAGAATTGTGAGATATAAAGTCAGAATTGTGAGATATAAAGTCAGAATTGTGAGATATAAAGTCGTGAGATATAAAGTCAGAATTGTGAGATATAAAGTCGTGAGATATAAAGTCAGAATTGTGAGATATAAAGTCAGAATTGTGAGATATAAAGTTGTGAGATATAAAGTCAGAATTGTGAGATATAAAGTTGTGAGATATAAAGTCAGAATTGTGAGATATAAAGTCGTGAGATAAAAAGTCAGAATTGTGAGATATAAAGTTGTGAGATATAAAGTCAGAATTGTGAGATATAAAGTCAGAATTGTGAGATATAAAGTCAGAATTGTGAGATATAAAGTCAGAATTGTGAGATATAAAGTCGTGAGATATAAAGTCAGAATTGTGAGATATAAAGTTGTGAGATATAAAGTCAGAATTGTGAGATATAAAGTTGTGAGATATAAAGTCAGAATTGTGAGATATAAAGTCGTGAGATAAAAAGTCAGAATTGTGAGATATAAAGTTGTGAGATATAAAGTCAGAATTGTGAGATATAAAGTTGTGAGATATAAAGTCAGAATTGTGAGATATAAAGTCAGAATTGTGAGATATAAAGTCGTGAGATATAAAGTCAGAATTGTGAGATATAAAGTCAGAATTGTGAGATATAAAGTTGTGAGATATAAAGTCAGAATTGTGAGATATAAAGTCAGAATTGTGAGATATAAAGTCAGAATTGTGAGATATAAAGTGGTGAGATATAAAGTCAGAATTGTGAGATATAAAGTCCTGAGATATAAAGTCAGAATTGTGAGATATAAAGTCCTGAGATATAAAGTCAGAATTGTGAGATATAAAGTCAGAATTGTGAGATATAAAGTCAGAATTGTGAGATATAAAGTCGTGAGATATAAAGTCAGAATTGTGAGATATAAAGTCAGAATTGTGAGATATAAAGTCCTGAGATATAAAGTCAGAATTGTGAGATATAAAGTCAGAATTGTGAGATATAAAGTCAGAATTGTGAGATATAAAGTCAGAATTGTGAGATATAAAGTTGTGAGATATAAAGTCAGAATTGTGAGATATAAAGTCAGAATTGTGAGATATAAAGTGGTGAGATATAAAGTCAGAATTGTGAGATATAAAGTCCTGAGATATAAAGTCAGAATTGTGAGATATAAAGTCCTGAGATATAAAGTCAGAATTGTGAGATATAAAGTCAGAATTGTGAGATATAAAGTCAGAATTGTGAGATATAAAGTCCTGAGATATAAAGTCAGAATTGTGAGATATAAAGTCAGAATTGTGAGATATAAAGTCCTGAGATATAAAGTCAGAATTGTGAGATATAAAGTCAGAATTGTGAGATATAAAGTCAGAATTGTGAGATATAAAGTTGTGAGATATAAAGTCAGAATTGTGAGATATAAAGTCAGAATTGTGAGATATAAAGTGGTGAGATATAAAGTCAGAATTGTGAGATATAAAGTCCTGAGATATAAAGTCAGAATTGTGAGATATAAAGTCCTGAGATATAAAGTCAGAATTGTGAGATATAAAGTCAGAATTGTGAGATATAAAGTCCTGAGATATAAAGTCAGAATTGTGAGATATAAAGTCAGAATTGTGAGATATAAAGTCCTGAGATATAAAGTCAGAATTGTGAGATATAAAGTCAGAATTGTGAGATATAAAGTCAGAATTGTGAGATATAAAGTCAGAATTGTGAGATATAAAGTAGTGAGATATAAAGTCAGAATTGTGAGATATAAAGTCAGAATTGTGAGATATAAAGTCGTGAGATATAAAGTCAGAATTGTGAGATATAAAGTCAGAATTGTGAGATATAAAGTCGTGAGATATAAAGTCAGAATTGTGAGATATAAAGTCAGAATTGTGAGATATAAAGTCAGAATTGTGAGATATAAAGGCTAGGCTTCCATAAAATTGTCCTACTATGTGTGTGTGTGTGTGTTTTTAAAGAATTGTGGTGGAGAAATGGTAATACCTTGACATTGAATCAATACCATATTAATATACCATGGAATTTACATGGTGCTTAAGAAGCATTGCAATTTTGGATACAATTTTATGGGTGTAAAAATGTATGGTGTCATAAATTACTCACCCTCATGTTGTTCCAAACTTGTAAGACTTTCAAACTTACAAATTAGGATATTTTTAATGAAATTAAATGAGCTTTCCACTCCTCCATTGACGCAACTACCACTCTCAAGCCGCAGAAAGGGAGTAAAGACATCATCATTAAAGTAAACCATGTGACTCCAGTCATTTTATGAAGTGACGTGAGTGCTTTGTTTGTGCAAAAAAGTACAATTTACCACTTATATTAATCTCCAACGTGTGTTCATGAGAGCATGTGTGTTGTGTTGACACGAGAGCAGACGTTATGTGTTGGAGATTTGTTTTGACTCTCTGATTGGTGGAATTTTCTGTACAGCATCATGGGTAATGTAGTTTTTCACCATGAATTCCACTGTTAAACACGATTATTTTAAAACTAATTTGAAATAATGCAGGGTGACAGCTTCAACAGAAGCAAATACCGTCAATGAACAACCTCGTAGCTCACAGTAAAGCTGTCTTTAAAGGTTTATAAGTTATTGTTTAAAATGAATTTCCCTATGGAGAAAATGAATGGAGTTTTTACATCTGGAAGCTGACTGTTGCACTCCGCTTAGTTTTTAATTAAAAAAAAAAAAAAAAAAATCACAGGAAAAGCAGTATTTTTTTTTTTCAGTCATGGTTATCGGCCATAAGTAAATATCACTTTTAGGAATCGGTCAAATGTCTATATCTTTGCATATACATGCAATGTATTTGATATGTGTGTGGAGGGATTTAAAGTGTTGAGCAAGATCTGTTGTGTAAATTCGCTGTTTGTCTCTTCCCAGCAAACCTCACAGGATACACTGAGAAGGTTGGCATGGAGAACTTTGAACTTCTCAAAGTGCTCGGCACAGGAGGTGAGAGCGCTGCACTGTATTGTCCCTTCCCGTAACTGGTTTGTCCATCCCGCAAAGGTCATTGGGAATGTTTATACTCGGACGAAATTGTTTTAATATAAGTGAGTTTGAAAGAAAGTTATCACACAAAGGATGGCCTTGAGGTTATAATTCTGGAGATCGTCTAACACATTTTATACGTCAATAAGCAACAAAATTCAGTTTTATATCTCCTAGTTTTATTTTTTTTTACTGCAATTGAGCCAAATACTTCTTTCCAGTCATTCAGAGTAATAATCAACTAGACTCCAGACCCATAATCAGACCAGCACACGCCCAAACACCGTCTGTAATGCTGGCTTATTAACAACATATGAATTACAGGAAGTATTTAAGTAGTATTTGTAATATATTTTTCTATCGCAGTCTAATCTAGATGCAACTGTAATTAAGCCAGATTGATATGCAGTGTAAATACTGTGGTTTTTTGGGGCATTTCAAATGTTTGTTTGAGTGGTTTGAGTGCAGAAATTACTCAAAAGCATAGGTTTTGTTTTATACACGTTGGTTGAGAGATTCCTTTAAATAGCTTCATTTCTGCTTTTCCTTCTCTTTATCAGCTTATGGGAAAGTGTTCCTGGTCAGAAAAATCAGTGGCCATGATAAAGACAAACTCTACGCCATGAAGGTTTGTACAGTGTATTATCACAGATGAATTTTTGCTTGTCCTTCAATGAGTAAAAACTAACAAAAATATGCAAATATTTGAGTTTTAATGTGGTCAATAGGTTTAGGACTTAACATTTTTATTAAGGGGCATTCTTTTTAAAATATGGGTATCTTTAAATAATTCAAACATGTTATAGAAATAAATACTCTGCTAGAACATAATTGGCCGTTATGTTCGATTATATAGATCTCACCTGCAGATTTGGGTGAAATCACTATTTTTCAATTGTTCTTCAGAGTTATTATCATTAACTAAAACTAAAACCATACAAAACACATTTTTATTACTTGAAATGATCATGAACTGAAATAAAAAAAAACAAAAAAAAAAACTTAAACTTATTTATTATTACTTTACTACTTTATTTTATTACTTAGTTTATAGTTGCATGTCATTTCATCTCATCTCATTTTTGTTTAAGTTGAAGTACTAAACTAACTAAAACTAATAAAAATGACAAAAACAACAAAATTACTAAACCTTTAAACTAAAACAGAACAACTACAAATAAAGTCTATTTCAAAATATTAACAAAAAATATAATACTATTAAAATATAATACACAGACGACAACGTTGTCAAAATGATCCCCGTTCACACGGATCAGCGACTTTTAAAAATGCTGCATTCTGCTGCCAGGCCAGTAGTTGGCGATCACTTTGTAAAAAAAATACTATGCGCCTATAAACTGAACGGGTAATACAGCACTTTTTTCACAAGTTCACGTTTTGTGGTTTACATGGAGACGATAACGGAATCGTTTTCAAAAACTTGCACTTTGAAATTTGCGTTTTCAGCCAAAACGCTTAAAACGTTTTTAGGTGAAAACGGCCCCTCAAATAATAACACTGGTTCAAATTTTATTTGTCTCATTCTTACTATGAAATGATTTTCTGATCTTTCCCCTGTAGGTTCTGAAGAAAGCAGCCATTGTTCAGAAGGCAAAGACTGCTGAGCACACTAGAACAGAGCGACAGGTGCTGGAACACATTCGCCAGTCACCCTTTCTGGTCACCCTCCATTACGCCTTTCAGACGCAAACCAAACTGCATCTCATACTAGGTAAGCACAGGAGTGTGTGCTATCGAAATAACATGTTACCTTGCATTATTATGCAATTTGACTGATGTGCACAAAAAATAAATTGGTGAACAGTTTTCACTAAAAATTACTGGTAAATTTCACAAATAATGTTAACTACAACATGCTGAAATTTTGAAGTGGAAAGATTTAGTATTACTCCAATAATATGTTAGATGCGATTAATCGCGATTAATCAATTTGACAAGGTTTGTTTCAATTTGAAGGTGTGTTTCCATCTAGATTTGTTGTTCACATTTAATGACTCATCTTAGGGCGTTTTCACATTGCCAATTTAGCTTGGAATAGGGAACAGTTCGCTTGAAAATTTGTAATGTGGACCCGGGTGAAAGTGTTTTCACACTATGTCCTACAGGGTACTACATTTGTACACTACTACAGGGTAGTCGTGGCCTAGTGGTGAGGGAGTTGGGATTGTAATCTGAAGGTTGCAGGTTCGATTCCCACGCCGGCAGGAATTGAAAGTGGGGATTGTGAATAAACAGCACTCTTTCCACCTTTGATACCATGACTAAGGTGCCCTTGAGCAAGACACCTAACCCCTAATTGCTCCCCTTGTAAGTCGCTTTGGATAAAAGCGTCTGCTAAATGACGAAAAATAAAAAAAATGAAAATTTGTGAACACTTACTCCAAACGATCTCAGACCCCTTCAAAGTGAACCGAACCAGGGTTTGCTAAATATGTTCATTGTGAACACTCAACAGTCCTGGCTCACTTGATTTTTTTTCCATTCGCGAATTTAAATGTAGTTTTGTCATCAGATGCCTCCGTACCAATTTTTTATGTGAACCTGTGAGTGTGAAAATGCTGGAGATGATTCATTAAAAAAAACAAAACACACAATACATTCACCCGCGTTGTGTTTTCTGTCATGTGCTGTGCACGTTTGTGATGTAAAATGAACGCAAATGCACCAGGGTTCGAATGAAACCACATCAACGCTGCGAATTACACCGCAGCAAATGTGCCCGGTGTGAAAACACCCCAATGTCTATTCCAAATAAAAAGAAACCAATCAAATGTCAGTTATTTCATTTACGGTATTATCCATAAATAGGCATTACTACATAATTGGGTGTAACATAAGATGAGTTTTCAGCAATAATAACTGTGTTGTAAGGCTGTACAATATATTGTTTTTGCATCGATGTCACGATGTTGCATCCGCGATAGTCGCATCGAAGGATGTGCGATGTCTAGTAGAGGGATCGTTAATCCGTACGGACCAGACGCCACGGTTCAAAACCAGTGGTGTATAAAGTACTTGAAAGCCATACTTGAGTAAAAGTATCGATATCTTACCAGAAAATGACTTTGGTAGAAGTAAAAGTCACTGTTTAGAATATTACTTGAGTAAATGTTTTAAAGTATGTGATATATATTTTTTGTACTTAAGTGTGAAAAGTATTTTTTTGATATTAAACATACTCAAGTCTTGAAAGTAAAAGTACAAGTAAATGCAAAACACAAAAGGAGCAGAAAATATTATTAAAAACTGTTCTATACACAGTTTGAGCAGCAAGATTGCTTTAACTCCATTTCTTACATTTTGTTTGCTTTGAATTTTAAAAAAATGGAAAAATGTTTATTGTAAGTTTTAAATGTAAAAAAATACTAATATATTAATTATACCTTGATCATTCATGTTAATTCACAGTGCATTATAATTAATGTAAGAGGCAACTTTAAAATATTAAAATGTAAATGTCGAAATTAACAATGAACAACACTTATTAGCCGTTAATGTTACAAATGGTATTGTAAAGTGTTACCATTTCATTTACCATTTTCATTTTGCTTCTATTTTAGAACACTTGATAATTATCTAATCAAAATATGTTTTTGTCGGCTACAGGATTACGATACAATTTAAATATGCATCTTCGCTGGATAACGAACGCATAAAATCGAACAAATGGATATAAACTAATGCAAATAGAGGGTAACAACAGTTGGTGTTTTTGTCACATTGTTTTAACGCTTGAGGTAACGTTACTACTAATGTCAGAATCCTCTCAGCCTCGACGACGAACACACTGCTGTTCTCCACTAATGCAGCATCTAGTCAACAAACTAATTACTTTAGTGATATGAAAACATATACTGTAGTGTACTGTAAAACATACCGCTTTGTAGTCTATTTTAAATCTGTTTTTGAAGAGTCCAGTTCTGTGCAGCGCGCAGCCTCACCTCACGTGTCAAAACAATCTCTAAGAGGCATCTGTGATAGTTTTTATTTGGCCTCTAGAGGTCGCTCTTGTGCCGCACTCTTCTCAGCCGCTCCACAACGAACAACGGAAAATGAAACCAACCGCGGCTGTGTGAGCAAACACAGCTGCGCAGATGCACGTGAACCGAATGCCGTTCTCTTCCGTGTCTATTTGTGCCTGAACGGACACATACATGCAAAAAAATGTCAAAATGAATGTAAAAGATCAAGTTTCCTCGTAAACGCAGTTGCTTATGGCTTAGGTGAACTAAACAATTGAGAAAGAACAGTATTTTGAATCCATGCGTTCAATCTTAAAGTGACAGTATCCTAATATTCCTACTGCTTTCTGATATGAAGGTTAATCAAACAACAAAAGACAAAGAGAAAAATCACTTCAAGTTTTAACACCGATTAATTATGTTTAATTTATACAGTGAAGACTATGCAGTATTATTTTAAAATAAAATTATTCAATTTCTGTGTCTGAATACTGTTATACTTACCTGAAAAATATAAAGCAGTTTATTTAATTTCCATCTTTGTTCTATAGTTACAGTATGCTTGTAACTCGCCTACACAATCACCCCAATGATTAATTCTTTCCAAATAGAGCTATTCAGGTCATCTGGTGAATTATTTTCATATCGCAATATATATTGAAAACAGAAAAACAAAAAGATTGCAATGCCAGTTTTTTCCAGTTACATGCAGCCCAACTGTGTTGTTATATTTACTGTTACTGTGATGCAAAATGAAATTTTACAGTTCCTTATCCCCAATGATGTAAGACACTGGTCATACCGCCCACCTCTAGTTTCTAGCTATTTGTCTTTTAGTAAATTGATGTTTTTTGGAAAATTTTGTGAGTGTGTGTTTGTTTCGGAAGACTATGTGAGTGGAGGAGAGATGTTTACGCACCTGTATCAGAGAGATCATTTCTCCGAGGATGAGGTGAGGATCTACGTGGGGGAAATTATTCTGGCCCTGGAGCACCTGCACAAGGTACTACCAGCTACTGCAGTGTCTTCTGCTAACTTGTTCATTGATAAATAGTAGATGCACACTTACACATATGTAAGTGAGTGACATTAAATTCACTATTTAAATATGATTAATACTGTTCAATTTTTTTTTGTATTTGTAAATCCAGACAGGAAAGTAATTTGTTATCATTGTTTGGGAGAAACATAATGAGCAATAATATTTTGTCAGGTTTAATCAAACTGAGATCAAAGATTAAGATTTGAAATTAATTGCTAGAGTTTATGGTGAAATTTGTGGTTTTTATGAAGACCGTCATCAGATGCCTATCTGAGTTTTTTTAAGAACCTTATTTGGTTTTGTGTTCCAGCTTGGCATCGTGTACCGGGACATTAAGCTGGAGAACATCTTATTGGACAGTGATGGTCATGTGGTTCTGACAGACTTTGGGCTGAGTAAGGAGTTTCTGGAAGAGGAGGTGGGAAAATGAAAACTAATAAATATTAACCGTAGTTTCTATTCTTGTCTCGTTATAACCCAGTGCAGCGATGTCATGCTGATATGCTTTGTTCATGTGTAGAAAGAGAGGACGTACTCATTCTGTGGCACTATAGAGTACATGGCGCCGGAGATTATCAGAGGGAAAGCTGGCCATGGCAAGGTGAGAGAAGAGAAAATTATTTGACTAATCTCACAAAAGAATTTCATATTTCGAATCGAAAGGAAGAAAAGAAAGATGATATTCATTTTCTTGGTAATTAAGCACTTTTTTTAAAATAAAATATTAGGAATGTAACCAGTTTTTGGCCTTTCAAGTATTTCTCATTCACTATATTTCCATCCAAAGTTGCTCATTTAACTTATCACATTAAACATTTACTAATAAAGCACCGTTTCCATCCAATGTGTTCAAGAGAATAAAATCATCACTTCCATTAATCTCAATCTTAAAGCGTTAGTTCACCCAAAAATGAAAATTAATTCCTCACCCTCATGTTGTTCTACACCTGTTAGATCTTCATTCATCTCCAGAACACAAATGAAGATATTTTTGATGAAATCTGATGACTCAGTGAGGCTTTATTTACAACAAGTTAATGAACACTTTCAGATGCCCAGAAGCTACTAAAACATATTTAAATCAGTTCATGTGAGTACAGTGGTTCAACCTTAATATTATAAAGCGACGAGAATACTTTTTCTGTGCACCAAAAACACAAAATAACGACTTTTCAACAATATCTAGTGATGGACGATTTCAAAACACTGCTTCATGAAGCTTTACGAATCTGTTGGTTCAGGTATCAAACTGCCAAAATCACGTGAAGTATTGAAATTGCGAAACACACGACGTATCAAAGCCTCATTTACTGAAATCATGTGACTTTGGCGCTCCGAACCACTGATTAAAACCAAAAGATTCGTAAAGCTTCGAAACCGTGTTTTGAAATCGTCCATCACTAGATATTGTTGAAAAGGCGTTATTTAGTTGGTTTTTTTTGGTACAAAAGTATTCTTGTCGCTTTATAATATTAAAGTTGAACCACTGTAGTCACATGAACCGTTTTAAATATGTTTACCTTCATGGGCATCTGAAAGTGTTCATTATCTTGCTGTCAATAGAGGCCTCAGATTTCATCAAAAATATCTTAATTTGTGTTCTGAAGATGAACGAAGATGTTACGGGTGTGGAACGACATGAGGGTGAGGAATTAAAGACAGAATTTTCATTTTTGGGTGAACTAACCCTTTAAAATTGAGATTAATGGAGGTGATGATTTTGTTCTAAGTTAAATTAGCAACTTTGGATGGAATTTATGTGGCTTCCACACTACTCTCTAGTTCCGGGAGGCGCTCCACCACCGCCGGTGAGCATAACCGACAAATCCCCCCGACACAGACACAAACCTCATCTCTCTGAACCACCTGTTGCCCCTCCCTGCTGACCAGAATTCAATAGTAAACAGTCATTATTCAGCTGAAGTCAGTTCAGTCTTAATTCAGTTTGGTTCAATAACAGTGTAAAGTTAATCTGTTTTGAAGTGAGTTCAATTCATCTATAAAGTGGCTCTGGAGAAAACAGTGATGTCATTGTCCAGATCAATTCAGTTTTCAGCCAATAGTGTCAGTAATATTGCAGAATATTCACAAGGAGGAGTAAGTTCTGTGATCCTACAAACCCGGGAATGTGCCACTCACATGGTCAGTCATGTTATTGTTGAATAATAGAAAATAAGGTCCCATTGATTATTTAAATATTCTATTTAAAAACGGTTTAAATGATTTTGCATTTTCAGTTGATGGATGTCATTTTAAACAGTAGAACAAGTTGACATAGTAGTGTGAAGTGTTCGCAGATTTTAAGCCGACAGTCTACTGTGAGTTGACATGAAGGTTCAATGTTACTTATAGTCAACAGAATGTCTGAAGGAGACCATCAAAATAAAGTGTTACCAAAATATCGAACACTAATAATGGCTCCTTTTGAAAATTTGTAAAGAGATTTTTGTTCCCTTTTCTTTCTAACAGCTTCCACTCTCTGTAGTGGATCAGTGACGTCTTATTCTTGTCAACAGTTTCCAGCATTTCAGTAAAGTGTCCGTATTTGAAATGTGTGCACATTACCGCAAAACGCAGCTGTTACCGTACGGTGCTTTGTGGATTGATCCCTTCTTGTTTGTCAAAAACATTAAGTGATTCAGCCGGTAATTTTTACATGGGTGGTGGGAGAAAAGCACAGAAAATCTTGATTCAGATGGCAATAAAATCACTGACTAGCCCTTGTAAATGTTGTATTGACCTTACGTGCGCATGAGAAACATTTACCGTTTTATTTACAGGCTTTTGAGATATGCTCCAAATTATGATTGATGACATGTATAGAACTGGTAATAATTCCTTCCTTTCCTGTCTGTAGGCAGTGGATTGGTGGAGTTTGGGGATTCTGATGTTTGAACTGTTGACGGGAGCGTCTCCGTTCACTCTGGAGGGAGAGAGGAACTCCCAGAGTGAGGTGTCCAAGTGAGTCTCGCCCACACACAGGCCAACCGCCAATGATTTTCTCCACACGTCCAGATACACACTGTGTATTCCCACAGAGTTTAAACTCCCAACAACTGTTATGACTAAATCTCATATCTACCCCAGAATTAAAGTAGCTTTCTGTCTTTGGCAGACGCATCCTGCGCTGTGAGCCTCCATTCCCCTCGATCATTGGGCCCTTGGCTCAGGACCTCCTTCGAAAGTTACTTGTGAAAGACCCTCATAAGAGATTGGGCTCTGGTCCCAGAGGAGCAGAGGAGATCAAATGTCATCCATTCTTCAAGGTTCCTTCATTTTTTTTTAACTTTTCAGCTGTTTTTATTCCTCGTTTGATCTCTGTGTTTAATGTAGTTGTAATCTCTTAATTAGTGATGCACCAAAAATTAGAAAATCGATGTCTAATTTCAGCCAAAAGAGTTTTAGAGGGCCCAAATCATTGACGTTTATTTAGCGCTTCTCTGATGACACATTTTCACTCCATATAATGCACACAAAGTGGATAAGCGGAACGGGTAAATGTCAGTTGTGTGGGCTGGGTTGACAATATTGATTTCTCATTTTTAATTGACCTTCATTTTGATGAATCGAGATCTTTTGGGAACTGCAGGTGAGCCGATCATCTCTTCATCTTTACTACTAGTTATAGTGCGAAATAAACATGAATGAACATCAGAATGTATGTTTGGGGGAAAAAAAACCAATAAAACTTACTGAAATCATGTCTAATGTAATTGCTCGGTGTTTCAACCACAGAACGACAATAATCAATAATAATATAATAATCACTTTATCAATTAAACTGCTTGTTAACCAATGTCAAGTAACTTCATATATTTATCTCAGGAAAACCATTTAATGTCCATATTTATTAGTCAGATAAAAAATAACTCTTGAGAGGAGCATTTTGATAAATATACTATGTATGTACAATATTACATAATCATATTTTTGCATTACCCATTGTCTTCATTATTTAACGTGTGTTTGAATACATTTCGTCGTGAAAACAAAGTTATTACAGCCGCTGTTTAACTGTTTATATTTGAACAATGAATTGGAGAGGAAACAATTATATTGTTAAAAAGTTAATATAAAAATGGCCTTTTGTGCAATTGAAATGTTTATATACAACTCAGCGTTGAACTCAATACATTTGATTAATTGGCTTTTAATGAAATCTTAGTTTCGCTATTCAGCTAAATTAAAATTTTCGGTTTCGGTATTTTATATTAATTTGGGTGCTTCACTAATCTCATTCTCATTTCTCCATCCTTGTCTCAGTTTTTCTCCTTGTCATTGTAATAGTTTAGTTTGCAACCCATTTGACTTCTTTGATGCGACCTTTTTTAAGTGGGACAAAAAATATAGGACTGGCTTGATTTTTACTCCTCAGGAATTGATGAATAATAGTTATAGGACAGATGGTTGTAAGGAGGGATTGGAAAAACAACGTCTTGGTGATGTTTGAAAAGAAAAGTCATTTTGGAGACGGAGCAAGTTATTGTATTTTGATTAATGATTAGAAAGGTTTAAGAAACAGTGATATGACTAGCCTCTGTTACCGTATGCAAGATTGTACTGCAGTTAAGCTAATTACATTGTAGAGCTGCATCGTTAAACGATTGTAATCTTGATTCAAACATCCATGCAATCTCATTCCTACTTGGCGAAGATTCTTTGACAAAATCACACCGGAACATTCAAATCTGTGTTCGCGCTGCCGCCGAACCAGAGAAAGCAGTTGGAAAGCATATGCAGAGAAAGCATATGCAAATTATTACAATATTGAGTAAAGTTTTAAGTACTGAGATAAAAGTTTATAGTTCGGATATAAACGCTGATGTCACATGAGTCATTGAATCATTTATTCAAACTCATTTTTTTTTTAATATAATTCACTGAAATTAATTAAGTTAGACTGCAGAAATTAACATTTTGACAGAACCTCCAGTAAACCTCTGTTCAGAATCGTGATCTCCATTTGAAACAAAACAAATGTGGTTCTTAAGTTATCCAGAGTCATGCAGCTGTATTATATTCATATCTATATTCATATCTGCCTTCATTCTGGTATGCTACTCTTACTTTTTTACAATCCAGTCACCAAATGATGGATAAAATTAAGTCCTGTCTTATATATTTTTTTCCTCATTCAGTTAACTGTTTCTCTCGAAAATGTCACAAAAATGAAGTAAAGTCGGTTGCAACTTTGATTATTTGTGTTAATTAACAAAAAGGAAAATCACTGATTCGTGTAACAATTTATTTTAAGCATATTTTCAGTAAATGACTTTTTTTTTGGACTGAGGAAGTTACAATGTGTTTTAATGTATGTTAAACTCTTATTTTCAGGTCTAGAAATGTGATTTTCTCTTTTATGACCAATTTAATGGATTAGTTTACTTCAAAGTTTGGGGTAATTTTCATTTTACTCACCCTCAAGCCATCCAAGGAGTATATGACTTTCTTCTTTCTGATGAACACAATCTGAGTTATATTAATATATATCCTGATGCATCCGAGGTTTATCATGACAGTGAACAGGGATCAACGAGTATGAAGCACAAGAAAGTGCATCTATCCATTATAAACGGACTCCACACTGCTGCGATAACAGCCTTCTGAAGCGAAGCGATGCGTTTGTGTATGAAAAATATCCATATTTTTGGTATGAATATCCATATCCAAGTTACAGAGTAAAATATCTAGTTTCCGCCAGACCGCCATCCATATTCAACTTAGGAAGAAAGTGTTTTTCATAAGTTGAATATGGACGGCGTAGGACGTAGCGCAAGTGATTTGAACTGTGAGCGGCGTTACACTTTCTTAAGTTAAATACAGAAGGAGGTCTGGCGGAAGTTAGATATTTTATTTTATAACGTGTTAATTATGGATATTTTTCCAAAACATAGCCGTGTGGAGTATGTTTTGCTTTGGATGGATGCACTTTCTTGAGCTTCATACTCGTTGATCCCGCTCACTGCCATTATAAAGCTTGGATGCGTCTTAATATTTATTAATATAACTCAGATTGTGTTCATCAGAAAGAAGAAATTCATATACAGCAAGGATGTCTTGAGGGCGAGTAAAGCTTTTTCACTTTAAAGTGAACTAATCCTTAAAGCCCAAAGTGATATTAGGTTCACAAATTAGAAAGTGTCCAAATATTTAGTATTAATTTTGAACAGCATATCTATTGTTTCATACTTTTTATATGAAATATTTATCCTCATTTTTTTTTTTTTAGATTTTTTTTTTTAAATCCAACAAACAAATGACACTTGATCGTTATCTAATACAGTGACCTTCATACATATTTAAGTGGCTTAAGCGTCCACATACTTTTTGGTGTCACTGTAGATTATCACACAGCTCAATTGGTTGGTCTCTCTAGGGGTTAAACTGGTCAGACTTGGCAGAGAAAAAGGTTCAGAGCCCGTTCCGACCAGAACTACGAAATGAGTTGGATGTGGGTAACTTTGCCGAGGAGTTTACAGGAATGGATCCGGTCTATTCCCCTGCCAGCACACCACCGAGTACAGACCGTCTGTTTCAGGTACTCGCACACACAAACACACCTGTCCCTTTCATGCAGACAAATACATGCATACAATACATTAAACCTTTTTTCCAGCCACTACCCTCCATTATTAATAGCAACAGATAGTGTAACTGTCCACATACATACACGGTTACAGTACAGTAACGTAATCCCTAGTCTCCTTGATCAAGTCACGACACACACTTTTTAACGCCTTCTCTGTCATGTAGATCCTGTTCCATGATGTTCTTTCATTCAGCTTTTACTCACCCCTGCTGAAACATACAGCTTGAACCAACCTCAGCTGGCCAAACAAGACCAGTCTAACCAGCTAAACACCAGCTTTACCAGGCTGGGAGACCAGCTAGACTAGTTTAAAGAAATAATTCACCCAAAAGTGAAAAATCTGTACGTGCTTAACTTTGTCATTACAAATCTTCTTCTGTTGAACTTTTTAAGAATAGAATATTCTGTCAGAATAGCTAAATCCAGCAAGCTACTTAGGTTGGTTCAAGTTTTTTTCTGAGTTTATATCATGCAATTCTGACTTTATATCATACAATTCTGACTTTATATCATGCAATTCTGACTTTATATCATACAATTCTGACTTTATATCATACAATTCTGACTTTATATCATACAATTCTGACTTTATATCATACAATTCTGACTTTATATCATACAATTCTGACTTTATATCATACAATTCTGACTTTATAACATGCAATTCTGACTTTATATCATACAATTCTGACTTTATATCATACAATTCTGACTTTATAACATGCAATTCTGACTTTATATCATGCAATTCTGACTTTATAACATGCAATTCTGACTTTATATCATACAATTCTGACTTTATAACATGCAATTCTGACTTTATATCATACAATTCTGACTTTATATCATACAATTCTGACTTTATATCATGCAATTCTGACTTTATAACATGCAATTCTGACTTTATAACATGCAATTCTGACTTTATAACATGCAATTCTGACTTTATAACATGCAATTCTGACTGTATATCATACAATTCTGACTTTATATCATGCAATTCTGACTTTATAACACGCAATTCTGACTTTATATCATGCAATTCTGACTTTATATCATGCAATTCTGACTTTATATCATACAATTCTGACTTTATAACATGCAATTCTGACTTTATATCATACAATTCTGACTTTATATCATACAATTCTGACTTTATATCATACAATTCTGACTTTATATCATACAATTCTGACTTTATAACATGCAATTCTGACTTTATAACATGCAATTCTGACTTTATATCATACAATTCTGACTTTATATCATACAATTCTGACTTTATATCATACAATTCTGACTGTATATCATACAATTCTGACTGTATATCATACAATTCTGACTTTATAACATGCAATTCTGACTTTATAACATGCAATTCTGACTGTATATCATACAATTCTGACTTTATCATACAATTCCGACTAACTTGCGATTCTGACTTTATAACTCGCAATTCCGAGAAAACAAAAGTCAAAATTGTGAGATAAAAAGTCGAAATTACCTTTTTTTATTTTTTTATTCTTTTTTTTAAATTAGTGGTGAAAACAAGCTTCCATAGTTTATTGATTTTACTGTTACCAAATGAATCTCTGTAGTGATTCGGTCTCCTCTTTCTTTCAGGGCTACTCTTTTGTGGCTCCTTCTATTTTGTTCAACAAGAATGTGGTTATGGCAGATGCTCTGGACGCTCATGTGAATGTGGACCGGCCTGGTTCTGCTATAGTCCAGCGCAGTTCTATGCTAAAGGTACACAGCTTCCCTTTAAATAGAAATCATTGAGTTTTTTTGTCCTTTGGTGGGAAAAAGGTAAAACGTCATGTGTCTTTTTCAGGACTCTCAGTTCTTTCAGCACTATGAGCTGTGCCTGCAGGGGACGCCACTGGGTGAGGGCAGTTTTTCTGTCTGCAGGAAGTGCAGACACAGGCAGAGTGGCCTGGAATACGCTGTGAAAATCATCAGCCGAAGGTAGAGATTTGTTTATTGCCAAACCACATTAAAAAAAAAATCACATACAGTATGCCATCACTAATCCTTTAATTAAGAAATTTCTGTCATTAATTCCTCACCCTCATGTTGTCCCAAACCCGTAAGACCCGTTCGTTCATCTTCAGAACACAAATTAAGATATTAAGATAGGCAGCAACATCATTGTCCTTTTGAGGTCCAGAAAGGTATTAAATACATTGTTAAAACAGTCCATGTGACTACAGTGGTTCAACCTTAATGATTTTGAAGTGATAAATAACGACTTTATTTAACAATTTGAACTGTTATCAGACGTAGTGAACGCAGTGCAGGCTTCCGTGTTTACGTACAAATGCCAGCTCCGTATTGGCCGACGCTGTACACGTGAGCAGCACGATGCATGCGAGTGAAGCTGATGCAGCAGTCGGCCAATAATGAGCCAGCGTTCGGACGTAGATCACGGAAGCTTGCGCTATGTTCACTACGTCAACTGCTTATGGCTACATCATACAGTGAACGTTTGCACTCTTAAGGCATGTTTTTGTAAAGTGAGTGACATACTTGATAATGTCAGCTCACATGCCGTTAAATCGGCAATTATGATATTGTCGTTGACGATTCCCTCCTCAAGAGTCTTTCTGCCATTCTAGGATGGAGGCCATGACTCAGAGAGAGGTCGCTGCACTACGCCAATGTGAGTCTCACCCGAACATCGTCACACTCCATGAGGTCTATACCGATCAGGTACGCCTATGCTGTTTTAAGCTAATTATGAATTCAGACTAACCATAACCATTACAAAGCTTTTTGATTTAAAAAAAAAAAAAAAGTACATAACTGATCACATATATAATATACTCAGTTAGTTCTAGTAGATTGCTTTTTTTAGCCCCATCCCTTTGTTACTACTTTTATTTTTCATTCCCATTTTCGTCTGTTCCGTCTCTCCCAGTATCATACGTATCTGGTCATGGAGCTGTTGCGTGGTGGAGAGCTGCTGGAGCGAATAAGGAAAAAGAAGATGTTTGCAGAATGGGAGGCCAGTCAGCTGATGAAGAGCCTGGTGTCTGCGGTCAGCTACATGCATGAGGCTGGAGTCGTACATCGAGACCTCAAACCAGAGGTAGAGAGATGCAGAGAGAAAGAATTAGATTTAACAGATTTTATTAAGACTGAGGAAATTAGCCCTAACTAGCAACACCCTAGTAACCACTTGAAAAAACAACCCTAAACACCCTATCATTGTGTCAGTGACGTTTGCAGAGGCCACTCACATTTCACATTTCACATTACCGGAACACCAAAATCGTAATTAGTTTTGATTTAGCTGACCAAAATTGGTATCTATTTAATAATCAATTAGTTAATCAAATATAGTTAAACATTAAAATTGCACATAAGCAGTTTTTATATTAATGACATTATTCAGGCCAGATTTATTCAAACATTTATTAAATAATGAAGACAACAGGTTAAGTAAGATATGATTAAAGGGTTAGTTCACCCGAAAATGAAAATTCCGTCATTACTCTCCCTCGTGTCGTTCCAAACATGTAAGAATTTTGTTCATCTTCAGAACACAAATTAAGATATTTTTTATGAAATCCTAGAGGTTTTTTATCTCCCATAGAAAGAAATGAAATTACCACTTTCAAGGTCCAGAGAAGTAGTAAAGACATTGTTAAAATAGTCAACATGACCGCAGTGGTTCAGCTTTAATGTTACACGCAAAACCAAAACCAAAATAATGACTTCAACAAATTCATCACTCATCAGTCTTACTCCCACTATGTTTACGCTCAGCGCTTCCAGGTTCTACGTCAGAACGCCGGCTCAGTATTGGCCGACGCTGTTCACGTAAGCAGCACGAGACGTGGATGTGATGCTGACACAGGAGCCGACTAATAATGAGTCCGCGTTCTGACGTAAAACCTGGAAGCCTGCACTGTGTTTACAATATAAACATCGAAGGAGAATGACATGGAAGAGAAAAAATTGTTACATAAAATCATTTTTGTTTTGTTTTTCCACACAACAAGTCACGTTGTTTGTTTTAACAGTGTCTTGACTACTTCTCTGGACCTTGAAAGTGGTAATTTCATTGTTTTCTATGGGAGAAATTCATCAAAAATATCAAATTTCATCAAAAATATCTTTTTTTTGTGGTGCGTAGATGAACAAAGGGTTGTGGAATGACATGAGGGTGAGTAATTAATGACAGAATTTTCATTTTTTGGTGAATTAACCCTTATATAATATATAATGTAGGGCAAATATTGCTCTTAAATGGTTTTTCTGAGGTAAATATAATGTCACAAGACATTGTTTACAAGCTGATTTATTGACGTCTTTCCCTGGTTGAAACACTCATTGAACGATTACATGAGACACGATACATTTTAGTAAGCTGTACTTCTGATGTTCATTTTGTGCTGTAACTATAGTAGTAAAGAGGAAGAAATGATCAGTTCACGTGCCGTTTGAACTGCGGCGATCTGTCACGACGTTTAAATTTTATTATAATATTGCCTGAAGACTTTGTTTCATATCAAAAGGAACTAATTAAACATCATGCCAGTCAACGCTTTTGTCCCTCCAAAACTATTTAAATTTTTGCTGAATATTTTTACTTGCTAAGATTTCAGTGCATCAAAAATACTAATGTTGTCATGATACTTAAATTTATAACTTTCATAAAATACCTTCCCATTACAAATCTAGTGAAATGCTGTAATGATCTGTCCACAAAAATGTTGGAGATTATGCGAAAGTGAAAGAAATTAAAGTATGGCTGGTGCGTGTCATTAAACTCGCAGCATATGCAGAAAATGGGATTAGCTGCATTTACTGTGAACTGAGCTGCAAACAGCAGATCATGAGCTGCACACACTCATTTAATTAAAACACACACTGCGGTGTGTCTCAACTCTCTCAGAGAGAAGAGAGAGGGCGAAAAACCTCAGCTGGTGTCTGTCGATAAATGAGTATTGAAACCGTTTCGATTATTAAGAATCGATATGTATTAACAAATGTGTAGGTTTGTCGAGGTTTGAACAATAGATGATAAATGAACTCAAGATCGACTAACATAGAATGAAGAAATGAGCAGCCGTTGTGCCTTTTTAATCAATTCTCTCTCTAAATGTATGAAAGGATGCTGTCATGCATTGAGAAAAGCATTATGCTCCCATCTGTTGCAGCACTAACTGGCCATGCTCTACTCAGTTTCTCATTGTCTCATTGAGATCTCCCGTCAGCTGTGTGATCATCTCTCATAGCTTGCTTGATTTCACTTTTGTGATATTATGTATTCAGCATTCACTCTGTGCTCAGCTATCCAAGTGCTGATTTCGTCTACGTGCTGTGGAATTTTAATGCGCCGTCCACATCTGTCGACATTACTCTTCATCAGTGGGATTTTTTCCTAAACGAGATCTTTCAGCCATCACTCAGAACAACCGCCTCACAATACAACACGCATCGCGCGTTTCAATAAATCGCGATGCATCATAATTGGATCAAAACGTGCGCGTGAAGTCAAATGACTGTAACATAGTGGTTTATCGTGTTAATGCATAACAGTATGTCACGTATTGTCTCTCTTTTTTTTTTTTTTTTTCCACATCCACTGACAGAATGTGTTGTTTGCTGATGAGTCGGATGACTCCGTGTTGAAGGTGATTGATTTTGGTTTTGCACGGTTGTTTCCTGCGGGGAGCGGCAGTGCCCCCCTCCAGACCCCGTGCTTTACCCTGCAGTACGCCGCGCCTGAGCTCTTCCACAGCTCGGGATATGACCAGGCGTGCGACCTCTGGAGCCTGGGGGTGATCTTGGTAGGTGTGAGTGTTCATATGTTTATGAATGATGTATTATTTTAGACTGGAGTGCCATATGTATTGTTTTATTCACGGGAGAGGTCAGTGTTGGGTAATACATTTAAAAGTTATGTTACATTAAATTAAATAAATAGAAAAAGTAACTTATTACTGATTGAAAATGTAACTGGTATTTTGATAAATTCCAAAAGTAAACTTTACTACAAACAACGTAGTTTAATTTGAAAGTTTGTTCAAAAAGGTAATGTAATATGCTGATATTATTGATGTTGTTCTTTTTGTCAGTACACCATGCTCTCTGGCCAAGTTCCATTCCAGAGTGACAAAAAAGGCATGACATCATCGCATGCAGCTGACATCATGCACAAGATCAAAGAGGGAGATTTCTCATTGGATGGGGAAGCCTGGAGGGGCGTGTCTGACGAGGCCAAAGATCTAGTGAGAGGTACTAAAAGTGAAAGAATCAAAACTTGTGTTACAAAAATTTAAAGGATGACTTTACTAATATTAAAGGGTCATTTCACCCAAAAATGAAAATTCTGTCATTTAATTCCTCACCCTCATGTCGTCCTACACCCGTAAGACCTTCGTTCGTCATTTTTGATGAAATCCGTTGACTCAGTGAGTCTCTATTGCCAGCAAGATAATGAACGCCTTCAGATGCCCAGAAGGTGCTAAAACATATTTAAAACAGTTCATGTGAGTACAGTGGATCAACCTTAATATTATAAAGTGACGAGAATACTTTTTGTGCGCCAAAATAATGCCTTTTCAACAATATCTAGTGATGGACGATTTCAAAACACTGCTTCAAAATTTTTCAAGTATTTTGATTTGAATCAGTGGTTCAGTTCACTATCAAACTGCCAAAGTCACATGAAGTATTGAAATTGCGAAACACTTACGACATAATGGAGCCTCGTTTACTGAAATCACATGACTTTGGTGCTCCAAACCACTGATTCGTGAAGCTTGATGAAACCGTGTTTTGAAATCGGCCATCACTATTGTTGAAAAGGCGTTACTTTCGTTTGGAGAAGAGGAGAGGTCCAAGAACTGATCCCTGAGGAACCCCAGTCGATGTGCTTTGGATACACCAGGCCACCTTGAAATACCTTTTAATAGGTCTATGGAAAGTCCCCATAAAACATGGAAACCAACGTGTGTGTGTGTGTGTGTGTGTGTGTGTGTGTGTTCACTCGCTTTCCTGACAAGCTGGACTGACCCTGCAAGCGGAGAGATAAACCTTTGTTGTACATCTGCGGAGGGTAGATGCAAGTGCTGTTCTGTGTTGACACTTTGGAAACAAAACTAAAGGTTTAAACACAAAGCACAGCAGTGAGGCACGCAACATTATCCATTTTGCCGCCTTCTCATGCATTGTTGTTACCTAGCAACAGAAGTAAACCGATTCCATTTTGATGACACGCATATTGCACAGTTCTGACCCCTAAAGTACGGGTATACTTATTTGATTAATATGAATAAATTTATATTTAATTTAACAATAAGAAATTAATATCCTATTTATCATCTGAATACATTTAAATATCCTATTTAAAAATAGGAAAATTGACAAGCTGTAGTTTGAAGGGTTTTCTGTCTTGTTTATCTCAGAAAGATGTCATTTTAAAAATGTGGAAATGAGCAGAAATAAGATTACACAACCTCTTATTAACATAAGGTAAACATTAGGATTAGTTGTGCAAGCCTAAATTTATATAAATGCATGTAATAAATATTTTAAAATTTTTTGCATACTATAATAGTAGTCCATTTTAAATGTTTTATTTATTTGTTATTATTGTAAACAGTTTCCAGAATGTCAGTAATAAAATTATCCATATTTTAAATGCATGCACATCACCACGAAAATCAGCAATTACTGTACGGTGCTTCGCAGTGGTCAAAAAGGATTAACAAAATGACTTTAGGATTCATCCCTTCTTGAAAACTGCGATTTGGATTCAGACGGCAAATAAATTACTACATGACCTTGGTGTTTGTCAACTGGGAAGTTTTGCTTGGATGGTGGGAGAAAAACACTGATATTCTGGATTCAGACGGCAGTAAAACCACTGACTAGCCCCTGTAAATTTGAAAACTACTCCACCTTCCCATGAGAAACAATTACTTTCTGAATATAGCTATAGATTCCTTTTCATTTTTTTTTTTTTCAGGTCTGTAGCCTGTTTGTCCCAGTGCTCCAAAATCAGTAGGGAGTTTCTGAGATGGGATATTATCCTTACATATACAGAAAATCCATTTGGATAACCTGAATGTGTGTCATTTAAATCAGGTTTAAGATTAGGGTCCAGTTGAGGACTCAGAAAAGCCCTTGCTACAGGATCTACTAGTTTATGAAGTCTTCTGTGAAATTGGTGGTGATCATCCATAGTTACTTTATGGGTTTAGTGCACTGAGACATGTGAAATTTACTTGCGTTCACCCAATACTTGGAGTTTCTATTGATTACGACCTGAAATAGCTGCGAAATACGCTTTAATACCACTCCAAAGCTTTTGATGAGTGATTCCTGACCCAGCCATCAGGGACCCGCAGGCACTCGAACGCATTTCAGTCCAATTTCAGCACAAGTGCTTGTTATTATAGCTGTCATCTGATCATCTAGATTGAGATGGATGAGGTTCAGTGCCCTGGTGGAAGGAAAGAGTGTGGTGGTCCCTGAGGATGGTGGTTTAGTGGCTGAAGGATCCTTATATTGGCAGCCCCTAAATTAGCTTCCATCTCAAGTTTTATCTCCCTCTTCATCCTCACAGGTTTGTTAACCGTAGATCCTGAACGACGGCTGAAGCTCTCGGCTCTGAAAGAGAACGCCTGGCTTCAGGGAGGTGGCGTCATGTCCTCCACCCCTCTCTGCACCCCTGATGTTCTGGAGTCCACCGGCCCGACTGTCCGTACCTATGTCAACGCCACCTACAAGGTCAAGTATCTGGATTTTTTTTAGTGATGCACCAGAGGAAAATTCTTATTATTATTTACAGTTACTAACAGGACTACAAAGAATAACAAAAATAATGTTTGCTTTTATGATTGCGGATGTTGGTACATCCTGGTACAAGGGAGATTAACCAGTTCATTTACATCTTGCCTACATACAATGCAAAATACATTGATGACAAGATCTGTTTGTCTTCGAAGCAAATGATATTTCTAAAGTGCCCCTCATATGCAACTAATTTTGTTTTGGAGGTCTCCTACAATGCGGTTAGGCATTCAAGGTCGAAAAACACAACATACATTGCAGCTCTTTTCTCACAGTGTCTGAAATGGATCGATCAAGGATCCAGTCTCTCTAAACTCCTTCTTTCTGAGAGCCTACTCTGCACTCGCTGGCCAGATGGCCCACTCTGTTGTGATTGGATGACTAATTACAGCATGTGTCAGAAACTAAATGCCCATTACCATATCTGAATTTCAGCTCCAGAGTCTTCCTCAGCTCTTGATACAGTGATATGAACAGTAATGATAGTGTTGGTTTTACCGTATCAATTCCAGTGAAGTGCTTGCAAAGTGAATTTGCTTTTCACAGTGCAGAAAACAGCGTCTTCTCGGCATGTCAACAACACAGACCAAATTCAAGGCTACGATTATAGTGCTTGAGTGTCCAATGAAGACTTGTAGGCTGGAATTATGCAAATGTGTTACAAACTTACAGTGAGTAGTGAGTAGTCGTCTGCGCAGTCTCCTTATCTTCATCCAGAGATGGTCTGAAGAACTCTTGGCAGCGTAGGCAACCCCAGTTACGCACAGGCGTTAACGAAAAACCAAATATGTAGATTTCACGTGGCGTTTTCCCTCATAACTTCATGAAACATGCACAGATCTTAAAAAATGGCACATCACTACTTGGAGTGGATGCTCCACATTGAAATGAGTCCAAAATCAACATAATCCCTTGCGTCGATTATAAGTTATTCCTCATGTAGGAACGATTTTAAAAATGCCCATTAGGGGGCGTACCTTGGTTCCAAATGCTTGGAGGTTAAGATCCTTTATGTAATACAATCATGTCAATGCATCATGAGATCTCTTTGTTCCCACAGGCATTTAACCGGGGGAAGCGTGAGGGGTTTTTCCTTAAAAGCGTCGACAATGCGCCACTGGCAAAACGTCGGAAGATGAAAATGACCAGCACTGGTGTGGAGACGAGGCGCAGCTCATCCTCCTCCTCAACTTCCTCCTCTTCCTCATCCGCTTCCCATTCCAAGACGCAGAATTGCCAATCTCTGAATCCCCACGAGGACCCTAAACTGTGACATCTCCCGTTACTTTGATGTGGTGAGAGAATGAATTGCAAAGGCCTTTGCAGAATAAAAAAGACCTATAGAAAAGACTAAGCGAAATAATATAACCTCGATCTGTCAACAAATTCAACATTTATCAGTCTCTTCAGGAGTAAAACTGTCTGGCAAGATCAACTTTTCAAGTCATTTTGGAGGAACAGAGGATTTTTAATCACAGTGGCTCTCTGTAAACAAACTGCCAAGGAAACGATCTACATTTATAAGAGACTCAGATGGCATTTCATTTGCAATTTTTTTCATCATTTGAGACTGTAGACATTTTAATGAATGTAAAAATGCTTTGTCATGTGGTGGGTATCCACTTGCATTTAGAGAGATCTTTAACCGTAAAGAAACACGTGAAACTGAGATCAGGGAAAGCTGAAATGTTAGGGAATAGTGGACAAGAGCAAAGCCATATGTGATAATTAGAGTGGACGTGTATTTTAATGTATTTTAATGATCCACCAAGCTAAGCTTTATGTGAATCATGTACAGGCCTTTTACATATCACTACTTCAGAAGTTTTCTCGATGTTTGCATGGTATAGTATTTTAAACGTTTTACATTTTTAGAAACCTATGAAGTCGCTGAATCACCAGTTATAATAGGTCTTGTCAAGGAAATCGATGAGGATACTTCCTCCGATCTACACTTTTGGGTGAATCTCACAAAGAAAAGTCAGTCTTTGCAATCAAAAGAAATATAATATAATATACACTGCCCGGCCAAAACAAAAGTTGCTGTTTGGATTTAAATTGGCAAACGCTTAAGAGTCTATGATTGGATCATTGTTGCAGTGATTATGTTTCTAGGATGTATGGCAACGAGCGTGGAGCTTTTCATTTCTTAAACAACCATGTAGGAAGACAAATCATGGCCATATTCAGGATGACAACATCAAGATTTGTCTGGCTGAAATTGTGAAAGAACGGTTGAGAGGGAGCATGAAGAATCATTTTCACACATGAATTGACCTTAAATTCATTGAAAGTCTGTCGGTTGTGCTGGAGGAGACTTTACATAGTGCTTGATTTTTGCATTGTCAATACAAGATCTTGACCAAAAATTGACGCACCTCTTGATGGATATAAATGTTGTGATTTTATTTCCATCAAAGAGGCGCATGATGAATCTTGGCTTTGTCATCCTGGAATAATGCCATGATGTGTCTTCCTATATGGTTGTTTAAGAAATGAAAAGCTACACCATCAATCAGGGTTAAAGAACTGTTCCCAAACATATAACATGCTAGAAACAATAATCACAGCAATAATGATCCAGTAATAGACTCTAGTATTTGCCTACTTAAATCCAACCGGTGACTTTTCTTTTTTTTGGCTATATTATATTATATTATAATTTTAAGGACCATTAAATGTTAACTATTATTAATGATAGTGAATCATAATCCCCCCATCCTAAATTGCGAAATTATCTCATTATCCTTCAATACAGTAATGAACCATTGTCCAGTTTTTTTTTAATTAAAATCGGCACAATTAAATTGTGCACAAATGCAACCATCTGTAGTTACTAATTTAATGTAATAAAATTATGAAACTTACATTTTTCATATGTGAATTTTGCCATTGGTAATAGAAAATCATTGGAAAATGATTTCTTTTTTGGGGCTTTTGATGTGAAATATACCCAGACGTTTCTTGGCAGTTTCTGTGAGATTCACCTTTTTACGCCTTGTCTGTTTTTATTGCTAGTTATCACGTGAAGTTTGTAGAGATCACTTTATATACCATCACTAACTTATGCCGGGTTCAGACTACACAATATTTTTGTCTGTTACGACACGTCCGTGTCAGATTATGCCATTTTGACTCCTAAATTCTTGTGTTGTGGAAAAGAAACATGTTCACTACATGTTGCTTCTCAACCAGTTATCACTAGTCGTCTTTAACGACGTGTGTGATGTCATAGAAAAGGTGGAACTTGCGACTGACTTCCGGAAACAAAAGCATAAACAAACAAAGCAGCGTTTTAGCTTAATGCTAATTTCAGTACTCATCTGGTTGCTTAAGTGTCCGCTATCGTTTGCTTGCATTTCTTTTTTCACTCTGTCATGGCAGTCCACCAAGGAAACATAAAGGTAGTAGTATTGTTTCCATATCTCCATGAACCTTTTGTCCATTGCATGATTCCACTTTTTGTTTCGCCATTTTTGAAAGCTAGGGAATGGAAGAGCTGTGCTCCTATTGGTCAACTTCTCAAATGTGATGGAACCCATCGTGGAGGACAAAAAAAAAAAAAAAAATTAAACATGCTAGTCTTTCAGACGCAGCGTTGGTTGTCGTCAATTGTTACATGCTAGTTGAGATAAAAGGATAGACTCTTGCGTCCCGACGCCCATTGTCAAGTTCAAGTTCGGTTTATTTCTAAACCACATTTAAAAACTGCTCCAGGCCGAGTACAAAGTAAATAAACAGTTAAGAACCAGACAGAACTACATTTTAAAAGCAGAGGGAAAAAGATGAGTTTTAAGACAGGATTTGAACTCGGATAAAGTGGAAGTCGTTCTAATGTGATTTGGTAGGTTATTCCAAAGAGTGGGGTCAGCCACTTCAAAGGCTCCATTTCCACTTGTCTTTAGGCAGGGTTTTGGGGATCTGAAGGAGGAATTTGCCCTCTGATCTTAGTCCTCTCATGGGAGTGTAGGGGTGAAGTGGGTTTGTCAAATAAGAAGGTGCTGGGTTTTTTAATGATTTGTAGAAGTACGATTTTAGACTCGATTCAAAAGTGAATCGGTAGCCAATATAGGGATCTCAGAAAGGGAGTGACGTAATCAATTTTTTTTTATCAAAATCAAATCTACCTATATTTTGAACTACTTGTAGGTGGAAGGTTTGGGTCTTGGATAAGCCATAATAGAGTGAGTTGCAATAATCCAGCTGAGACGTGATAAAAACATGGACCTCTAGAGAGAGAACGAAGATAGAAGAAGCTTGAACCTGCATCCATCCTGATTTGTTTGTCAAACTTCAGACAGTTGTCAAAATTCTGCACTTGTGGAGAGATTAATGAATTTAAAGACTCAAGTTCAAGTTGATTTCGTACCCTGGAGTCAGAAGGGCCAAAGACATTGACTTCTGTTTTATCGGTGTTTAGAAGGAGAACATTTTTGGAAAGCCAAGATTTTAAGTCATCAAGACACGCTGATAGAGTATTAAAAGCACACTTATTCTTCCTAGTTACGGGCAAATAAATTGGCATATCATCAGCGTAACAGTGAAAGAATACACCTTGTTTCCTAAAAACAGAACCCAGGTGAAGTAGATGAGAGAAAAGAAGAGGTCCTAGAACAGAACCCTGAGGTATACCACAAGTTAAGAGAAGGTGAAACTTCCTATTTTAACAGAAAATCTTCTCGTTTATGACACCCTACATACCAAAATTGGGCTGATACTGTGTAGTCTGAACCCCCGACTGATTTTAAAAAGTTTTATATGTGAATCGGTGGCTTTCGATATCAGATTGCCGTCATCTTTATCAGCGTACTTGAAATGTTGTGCTTCGATAGTGCGCACACTCTTGTCTCTTCTACTGAGCTGAGGGATCTGAACATCCACTGCCTGTTCAACAAAGGGCTTTCACAATCACACGAGTGACCCTCTCGCACTGACAAGTGTGAGAGATGGCAGTGGCGTCCCTTCCTATTTCTCTTTATTAACAATCTTCACGGTCATTAGTCTTGCAATATTTTTAACTTGTAGTTTGATGTACAAGCATTCAGACATTTTAGTGTTGAGTCTTTCTGCTGTATGCGCTGTGTAAATTGACCAAACAACAACATTTAGGATTCCGACTGCGTGTTAAGCTGACGGTTTTATTAAGATGCAAACAGGTGTCGAGTCCCAGTAAAACACCTCCGACATTGTTATATAAACTACACTTTCCTTTTAAGAGGTGTGAAGCTGGCAGGTATGAACAATTTAACAGTCAAATTGACTGTTTGGCACTGTTTTTATTGAAATATCATATTCGTCTTTTGTTTGTGCCAAAATAATCAGTTAATGGAGGATAATATTGTCTGTAATACAGTTTTGCACACAAGACGCACTAGTCGGGTTTTTTTTTTTTAATCCCTTTGCTTGGTTTTCTTCACAAGCGATGCTTTTATCTGCTTTTCATTGATGGAAATGGTGCAAAGAGTGGAACAAATTCAGTACATTCTGATCTGTATCTCCAAGGGGTTCAAATGCATGACTTTACTCAGCATCTGTAATCAAAGCATCTTGCTGATGTAATCAGCAGAGTTACGTCACGCCGCTTTATGAAAATGAGTTTGTCTTTTAAGGGATTATGAACACACTGATTTTACACTAGGTAAATTTGAATTTTGATTTCTTCTGTCGCACAAGTTTGTCATGTCATTGTGTTTTGGGCTTTAAAACAGTAATTTTTTTTATTTATTTCTTTTTACTCGCTCTCTATATCTTTATTCACAGTGTTAATGGCTTTCTGCTTAATGTAGTTTAGATTTTTCTTGTTTAATTTGTCAGTAAGAACAAGTCATCTGCTCTTATAAGATCATGTGCACTGTTAGTTATACAAATGTACATTTTTGATAGCAAAATTTTAATAGATATGATTTGATGTATAAAGGGTGAGCTTGCCGTTTTGTCTTTTATGGCTTCAGTTTGGTCTGTGTATGTTATGTTACAGTTCTGATTTGCATGTTTTGTTTTCTTTTTTTTAAAAAAATGTTTCTTGATAACTTAAATGTTGTTCTGTCTCTGCCAAAAAAAAAAAATGTTTTGTAACTTAAAAAAAAAAAATTGTAGAGCGGAAATGAAATACACTGTTATAAGAATAAATGAGATGCATTGTGCATTAAGAACAATCCAAAGCATAAAATATAAAAATATACTCCTCTCTAAAACTCCTCTCAGTCTAAAGCCATTTTTACATATTTCTCTGCTATGGTGCTATTTGTGTTCATTTGATTGCTCAGATATATAATGAGAGTTCTTTAAGAAGTCAAGATGCAGTAAAGAGCAAAAAGTGTCAGTGCTAATGTCCTGCAATGGCCCGAGATAGATGGACAACTCTAGAAAGCATGCCAGTGACAGTTGGCAGTGTGTGAAATAAATGAGTAAACAAGAAATGTTATTTGTTCCAGGCATCTCCTCAGCGCTAATCCTTTATTCTGAACACCTCATTGCAGTTTTGAGAGCGCGTATGGCCAGAGCGGTCTTCCAAAGAGTGTGTCGCCACAAGGCCTTGCGGGTCCATAATCCATCTTTGGCCCAAACCATCTTAATGGTGAGGGCAAGACTGAGGCTAGCTCTAAATGCTACAATATACGTCACAGAATAATTCTATAATTTTTCTAAACCAGCAAATGCCTTTCCCACCATGTGAATTATGTATTTTGAGCTGTGGCAGAAATATTTTTGGAATAAAATTGGCTGACTAGTCTTTGTAAGGCTAATTTCATCGCTAAGCATAGGGAATGTTCTAAATAGTTATTTTATTTACATAATTTGACAATTAGCGTACAGCTATTATGCTGCCCTGACGCAGTTGTAATTTTTGACAAATTTAGACGGTTTTATGTTTATTTCTTTTTTTTTTTTTTTTAAACGTAATAGTTTTAAACTTAATATAGCCTAATTTACGATTATCATCTAGTTTTTTAGTTTGGGTTGTATTCCTGGTCACAGCTGGTTTAGCAGGCCGGTTTTAGAAGGACTTTCCGAGCTGAGACGACCATCTTAAACCAGCTCAGACTGGTTTTAGCTGCTTTTTGTTTTGTTTGGTTTGTTTTTCACGGGGCTAGTCGTCAAAATAATCTACAAATTATTAGATATCATGTCGTGTGCTTTATCGTGTTTTATTTTTAAATTACCCATTCTATTTAAAACGAAGGACTCGCGAATGAATCACTGTTGATATAATCGGTCAACCGGGACTGTTCGCGATTCAGTTTGATTCATTCGAACAGTTCAGTCGCGCACCGAATCATTTGCAACGGTTTCTTGCACCACAACGAGGTATTGTAAACAAAAAATGAAATGACATTCACCTGCAATCCTTTGTACTACTATATTATGAAACACAACTTGTCCTATATCGTGTGAAGCACTGAATCAACTCTTTATTGCACGCGCAGCTTGTGAACGAGCAACACAGCAGGTAAGTTAAAGACAATTTATATCCTAAACAGAGTCAAAAAGGGGTCACTTTTTGATGATGGCCTGCACTGATGAAAGGCTAGAAACTCCTGCGGTGATGTGAAACAGCTAAACATGGACGAAGATGAGGAGAAGCGCGAACTTGCAGTACTGTAGGTTATAAAACAACGATGTGCCATGACGTAATGCTCCTGAGGTGAACCTTAGCTCTCTCCTGCAGTATCTAGTAAAGCACACCAGATGTCAGTGCGACTCCTACTGCCTCTCATCAGGAGGATATTGTACATTGAAAGCATCGCGTAAAATGCGACTGTCAACGCGTCATTAATCAAAGTGATGTGTAAGCGGATCATTTGCATAGGAAATTGTGATATATGGAGCATGACACAAATGGATATGAATGGAACAGTAAATCAAAGAGATTCCATCAATTATAATTGGCCCCTTCTGGCTATGACCCAAGGTCTAGTGGTGACTGCTAAAACGCACCGCTTATTATTTCAGAAGCTTCTTCCAATGAGGCAGACATACAAGCACATGTGCACACACACACACAAATGTCTTCACATCAGTGCCAAAAATGAATGAAAGCCTGCTACACTTCAGTCTGACCTGTAGTAAGTTAAAAGTGTCTCACACTTTTAGGTTTACTATAGTATCTTCTCTCGCTGCTGAATTATTGAGCTCGTGGAGAGTGAGTGTGACCCCACCGGTGTCAGTAAGAGCGTTGAGCTTGATTTCATGGCATATCTTCAGATTTCTGTATGAATTTTTCATCTTGCCTTTCCAAAAAAGCCTTTCATTATTAAAAAGCCAAATATGAGTACAGCACTATGGGCCACGCAGCACGCAGAGTGAAAGTGCTTGATTGTTGCTTACTGTGACACCTCACTACTTTAACAACATCTGCTTTTCAAGCCAGAGCCCCAGGGAAACTGTCAAGTGCTTCCAGGTATACGTTAACGTACTATAAAAATGATCGTAATTTTAATGGTAAAAGTTCCCTTACTCTATATGAACTAAACACTCCTGATTCAGTCTGCGATACTGCGTCCAAATATGCTGTAACACAGTTCTTAAGTACGGGAAGAAGGAGGCGGGAACCGACGAATGTTCAACCAAAACTTTAATAAACAAACAACAAAATGAAAGTAAAATGGCGGCAGTTCCTCATGGCGACTGCCGCCCACACAAACATAATAAAGCATAACATAAAATCCAGGCCTGGTCCTCTCTCGTCCTTCACTATCGTCGCTCCTCTTTTATGCTTCCGGAGCTCCTCCGTGAGAGATACGAGACCGGTGCAGCGAGCAGCTGACGCTCATTATCACTCGCGTCACCGGCCTCGCGCCGTTCCCTCACGACTCTCGCCCGCCCTGCTCGTCACACATGCCTATATGTAGTATGCAAAAAACAAAAAAGTATGTGAATTCATAGAACAGTAGGCTAAAAGTACCCCGGATGACCTACAACTTCCGGCGAGATTCTGAAGTGCGCATTCGATGGACACTTTTACTATCCTGCATGAGGCCACGGAATAGGGTTTGTGAATGGAGGTGAAGCAACGCAACTGACGCCGTAGGTCACATGATAATGACGATAGAACAATTTGTCCCAGGAACTTTTTTCTCCCCAGACCTGTTGCTGTCTGTGTTTCCATCACGGTCTAAAGTACTGGGAGGAAGAGTCCGGTGAGGTAGGACTGCGCCCGACTTCAGTTCCCGCTGGATTTCGTCCACCGCGCATTAGTCTCGTGTAGCCAGACCTTCAGACTGATGGCCTCAATTGCAGCTTTCATTGGCCAAGGACCACCCAAGAGGACGTTTGACTGATATGTAACGCAACCCATCACAGTTCATTTTGTTCTGCGTCATGTTTATGCACGTTAAAATAAGTCGCTTCAATAACAGACTGGTGTGTGCATCTACTAAATTATTCATTTAAGAACGTTTACGGCAACAATGGAGCCGCGAATGTCACATACTTTTGAAAATCCAGCATTTAGTTGATCCTGATAAGAGTTCATTGAAACAGTTGTAAACACGATGGCGTTCTTCTTCCTCTGCATTTGTTTCCAGGCAGACCGTTAAAGAACTCGACACACGTCTCCCGGAGAATTCATCCAACCAGATGACGGCTTTGAAAATCCTGAAGTGTTTCCAGTTAAGTGTGCCTTATGCATCAGACTTTCAACCGACGGTCCGTGGGCGTGACTTCTGAGGCGGAGACTAACTCCATATAAGCTTAATAAAGCCTGAACTTTGTCGTCGGTCCATCAGTTGTATTTTTTTAAACTCCAATGTTGATTCGAATAGCAAACATCTCTTACTGCACGTACCGCAACAGACTTTTAAAAATGGTGGTGGAAATACGCTGCGTGGAGTCAACCAATCAAAATGCTGCATGAACTCAACCAATCAGCGTGTTTAGCGCTTAAGCCCCACCCCCGAAAGTTCCTGAACTTTGAAAAAGTACTACCTCGTGAGCAGGGACTTTTTGAAGGGGGATTTTTACCCAGAACTTTATTTACACTCTGGTTCCTGCAGTCGAAACACACCGAGTACCATCCCAAAGTCTTTGGTTCCTGGGGAAAGTTCCTGCGGTGGAATCGGGGCTAAAGACAACATGTGGCAGATGTACAAGGTTGGGGAGTAAAGAAATACAAGTAACTTAGTTAAGTATTTAAAATACAAAATTTGAGTAACTATTTCATTACAGTTACATTTTAAATGGGTGGTAATCAGATTACAGTTACATCTGAAGTATTTTACATTACCAAAGTGATTACTTTGAATTTTAATGTCATTTAAACAGCAATTGGTGATTCTCTGACTCTGACAGTCTGAAAAAGCGGAGTTAAGTTTCATGTTTTCCACTGTTTTGTGATAGTTGTTTGTGAGTCATTTTATAATTGTAAAAAAGGTCACTGCAACTTTTTCTCACAATTTGTTTTTTCCCTCACAATTGTGAGTTTGCATTTTACAATTATGACTTCTTTTTCTCAGAATTGCGAGATTTAAACTCACAATTGCAAGTTATAAAGTCAAAATTAGGAGATATAAACTTGCAATACAATTTTTTTTTCTTGCAATTGTGAAATTAGTATGTGAGTTTATATCTCATAATTCAGACTTTTCTCAATATTGCGATTTTATATCTCATAATTCTGTCTTTATAACTCGCAATTGCAACTTTATATCACACAATTCTGAGGGAAGAAGTCAATTACCTTATTTGTGTTTGTTCCACACTTATTAGTATTCCAAAGTATTCTAAAGTATTTAGATTAAGTTACTAAACTTGAGTAATGTAACGAAATACGTTACAAATGACTTTCTAAAGCATGTATTTTGTAATCTGTAGTGAAATACATTTTAAAAGTAACCTACCCAGCCCTGCAGATGTAGTACTTTTGAATTTCATCTGCATATTAGCATACTGTTATTTTTTACCTTATCTTTCTCTGGCAGGAATAGTAAGAGAATTATGCTAGTATGTGGTTCCAAATTCAGCAATTCATTCTCATATGCTAAGACCTACCATGAGCCAAAAGCTGCAGTATACATTTACATGTATATTTAATCATTTAGCAGATGCTTTAAGCAGTTCACAAAGGATGAACGCAGTATTGAAATGCAGATCTTAAAAAGTAAGCCAGTAGTACGAAGTAGAAAATGTGGAAAAGAAAAGAGAATAAAGAACAGGCAGTATTTAGAGTAGATTCTTTGTTTATGATGATAAAGTGGGATAATTAACCCAAATCCGAAAACGATCATTTATGTCATTCCACAAAACACAAAAGAAGATATTCTCCCTAGAAGAATAGTTTAACCATGGTTTTATTGGCGGACTGATTACCATTTGTAAAACCATTGTTTTACTACAAATACCATGGTTAAACAGCAAAACCAGGGTTAATTTGTGGTTACTATGATTTAACTACAATAGCCATGTTTTTTATTTGTAGTAAAACCATGGTTAATTTTCATAATTGCTGAAAATCTCTCAAACAGTCATTGGGGTCCAAAGTTATCTGGCCCTCAAGGTTCTTCAAAATACCTTGTGTTGTGCTTCACAGAAGAAAGAATTGGAGCAGGTTTGGAATGACAGGGTCATATGGTAAATTATGGCTTATGAATTAATTTTCTATTTTCGAACATAGAGATTTGCATTGTACACTCCTAAAAATAAGGCAAATAAGTGGAAAAAAGGATTCTTCAGATTGTTTTTATATTTTTCTAACTACACTTTTAAAATGAAAGGTTCTTTATTGGCATCTACTGTTGCATGAAGAACCATTAACATCCATGAAACCTTTCCATTGCTCAAAAGGTTTCTTCAGATTATTAATACAATGTTCTTCACTAAGAAAAAAAATGGTTCTCTAAAGACCAGATCACTGAAAGTGTCTTTGGGGAACCAAATGGTTCTTTTTGGCGTCACTACGAAAACCCCCTTTTGGAACCCTCTTTATTTTTAATAGTGTGAGAAAAAATGGTTCTTTTAAGAACAGATCACTGAAAGGTTCTTTAGGGAACCCAAAATGGTTCTTCTATGGAATTGCTGCGAAAACCCCCTTTATTTTTAAGAGTAAGTACAATCTTTGGCTCTTTTGGGCCAGTGAGCAACCACACAGATCACCCTAGAAATCACCCACACCAATGTAGAATTGTAGTTGCAATAATATTTCTACCAAATAGGCAGTAGATAACTTACTGCGCAGAATGCAGTCAGCAGTACATTAGTATTCTATTCCTAACATAGTCAATCTGTCTCACCTGGCTCCATTCCTCCCGCTCACGCTCACTTACTGCACTCAGTGACATTTACACTAGATACTTTAATATTGCAATAGTCAACATCTGGGAGTGCGTCTGAGACATCAAACTCTGCTACAATGTACACACACACACACGCGCGCGCGCGCACACACACAAGCAAAGCTGCTGTCACTGCAGTGAACTGTACTACTGATCTGACAGTCATATGGTCATAAAATCATTTAATTTTGAACAAAAGAAGCCTTCATTTATTTATTCGCCAGTTGAGGATTGTAAAACATTGAACGTCTGCCACAAAACTGCCACACTGGGAGGTTTCGGGTTAGATTTTCACATCTTCAGCTGGAAATTTCTGACCTTTCAGATTCCCTTTGTGAAATCTTTATGTGTAAAAGATTTCCTGCTCAATTTCACCTTTAAAGTGAATGGATTCTCCTGGGATTGCCTTCCGTTATTTAAGTCAAGAGTCTAATTTTCAATATAATAAGAAATTATTTTCATTGTTTTGTAGATTATTGTAATACAAAGCATCCTTAATTTAATAAAAGCCTTGCTGGTTATAATACACTGCCCGGCTAAAAGAAAGTTCCTGGTTGCATTTAAATAGGCAAATGCTTAAGAGTCTAAGATTGGATCATTATTGCAGTGTTTATTATTGTAACGCAGTTCTTAAGAACGGGAAGAAGGAGGCGGGAACCGGCGAACGTTCAACGTACTTTAATAATAAAATAAACAAACAATAAAACGAAAGTAAAAGGGTGGCAGTTCCTCACGGCGACTGCCACCCGCACAAACAAAATAAAACACAACATAAAATCCAGGCCTCGCTCCTCTTTTATGCTTCCGGAGCTCCTCCGTGAGAGATACGAGACCGGTGCAGTGCGCAGCTGACGCTCATTATCACTCGCGTCACCGGCCTCACGCCGTTCCCTCACGGCTCTCGCACGTCCTGCTTGTCACAATTATGTTTCTAGCATGTTTTATGTTTGGCAACAGTTCTTTTAACTCTAATGAATGGAGTTTGTGTAGCTTTTCATTTCTTAAACAACCATGTAGGAAGACACATCATGGCCATATTCCAGGATCACAGGCTCAAATTGTGAAAAAAAGGTTGAGAGGGAGCATGAAGAACCATTTTCACACATGAATTGGCACCTCTGAGTTTCATTATGGTCTGGAGTCAGACCTTATGACTGGATAGGGACTGGGACCTTTAAATTTCTAATTAAAGTCTTTGGGATGTGCTGGAGGAGACTTTACAGAGTGCTCACCTCTTGCATTATCAATACAAGATCTTGACCAAAAAATGATGCATCTCTTGATGGAAATAAATGTGATGTTACATAATATTCACTACAATGATGATCCAGTTATAGAAAAAAAGCATTTGCCCATTTCAATCAAAACAGCGACTTTTTTTTTTTGGCAGGGCGGTGAACTAAAAACTAAACTAAACTAAAAAGAAAGTGGAAAGTGGACTAAAGATAATTTGTGCTATGTACAGTGCGTTATATATAAATATCGTGCCGTGACTCGATTAACTCCTCAGTTAAACTGCTTTGGGATGGGTCAGCGATATGATCAAAATTTTAACCCTTTATATACCTGTGATACACATGAAACAGTAATTAGCCGTGTCGGGGAGTAAATAGTTACATATAACGGAGTTACATAATTTAATTACAACTATAATCCATTACAGTTACAGAGAAAAAAAAAGTTTAATTAATTTTCAGTTACTAATGGAAACGTTAACAATTATAAGGGTGGTTACAGCTGAATATTTTCTGTAAAAAGCTAGGATATGTCAGTTGAATATTAATTTGTTGCTTTGCCTGTTTTTGATGTGCACAATGTCACCTGCCATTTAAAGGCTGTTTAGAAAAGCCCTGCTATTCTGATGCTTTTGATTGGTTCTCTTGTTTGAATTTTCAGTCCACCGCATCTGCCAATTACAGTAATCCATATTCCTGCTAAAAGCTTTAAGCTACAACCTGTCTGAGTGTTGCCACCATGGAGAGTGATGAAAATGCGTTCCAGTGCTGGAAATTTAAAAATCATTTCATCCAGAAATTTGAAAAGGGCACAAATATGTTTGCCAACTATTAAAATGCTATTGACATCGAAGGTTTCAACGTTGAACCTGAGGAAGCATCACCTGTGATGAATGTTAACCTTAAGCGGAACCTAGTGGACAAATCTCCATTCATTTGTCACGTTTTGACTTGCAAAACAGAGCTATTTATCTACGATTGGTCATTGGAGTCGAAACAGTATTTTAGGTGAAATATAACTATTTAAATATATATATATATATTAATACCATGCATGTTATGATAGATACACGGGGGGAGTTTTTTTTAGGTTTCAAGTGAGTATCAGTAAAAAGAAACGGTAACACTTTATTTTATAGTGGTGTTGTTACACATGTTACATGTAGTTAATAACTATAAATCATGCATAATTACATGCAATTAACCCTAAACCAAACCTTCATCCTAACAATAACTCTATAATAGTAATTATTATTACTCAATACTTAAATGTATAAATACACTGGAACACGGACACCTTAAAATAAAGTGTAAAGGAAGAAACAGTATAATGATCTAGAAATGAATGAGCATTTGTTAGAAATTTAGAAAAGTAATCAAATGTAATCAGATAGTTACATTACTTAATAAAGTAACTGAAATAGCTACACTACTTATTACATTTTGAATAGAGTAACTAACTTGTAATCTGTAACCGAATACATTTCCAAAGTAACCTTCCCAGCGCTGGTAATTGGCTTGTCACTACATCAAATTATTATAAATAGTACAAAACCCCACGTTTAATAATTCTCAATATCACTGCATAATTCATTAATAACCCAAATTAATGAATGAACATCCAACCTTACCCGGATAAAAACACTATACTCGCGTCAGTATGTACTATATAGCAAATCCCAACTACTTGAATGTTATATCATTGAAAAATGTAAACGATATCATCACCCAATGATATTAAAAGTTGGATAACTTTACCCACATGCATACATATCTTGGCTGTGTGATTGTTTATATCGTTGCAAATTATAAACTGTATTATTGCACATCAATATAAGTATGTCCAACTTAATCCGCATACACTCACATAAGCCAATATTTACTATATATCAACTGCTCGATTGCTTATATTGTTGTAAAATGTAAAATATGTTATTGCATGTATATACAGCTCTGGAAAAAATTAAGAGACCACTGCAAAATTATCAGTTTCTCTGGGTTTACTATTTATAGGTATGTGTTTGGGTAAAATTAACATTTTTGTTTTATTCTATAAACTACTGACATTTTTCCCAAATTCCAAATAAAAATATTGTAATTTAGAGCATTTATTTGCCAAAAGCAACAACTGGTCAAAATAACAAAAAATATGCAGTGCTCTCTTAATTTTTTCCAGAGCTGTATATATGCAACTATAAGGCATGAAGATTTTATAAATATTAACATCATGATTTTCTGTACATCTGCTTTGAAACAATAGTATTGTGAAAAGCGCTATATATAAATATAAATTATATAAAAGTAGTACGTTTTTAGATTTTAGCATGTTGCTAGGATGTGTTTTTGGTAATTGCCAATGCTAGGGTGTTCTGGGTACTAGCAAAAGTGCCCAAGTCTCAGTGATATTGCAGGTCTCTAGATATATGGCTTGGGTCCGTCTTTCAGTGTCATTTTATCATCACCATGTGAAAACTGTAATTCTGAGTTTATAAAAGTAACAGCTCTCCTCACCTCAACAAGCGCCATGAGATGTCCATAGCATAATGATGTGTGATGAGTTAGTGGCCAACGTTTAATATTTAAGCCCAAGCCTGTGTTCAAATCAATATAATTGATCACAGTAAAAGTAACAGAGATGATTGCAAGCACCACTATCCATTCATTCATTTTCCAAACCATTTGTCCCATCAGGTCACAGCCCATCCCAGCATCTCGGGCAGTAGACTGGGAACACACTATGGATGGCCAGTCCATCGCAGACACGACACTAATAAAACTGAAATGGAGGAAACGTTTGGTTCCGTGACTTGTGACTCAAAATTCCTCCACCGACAAATATATATGGACGTTTATTCTGGTCTCATTACAATCAATTAAAAGAAAATGAATATAAACTCGTGCTGGGAAAACATTAGTGATTAGTGAACCAAATTACACAAGTGTCAACCCAATCAACAGCGAAAGACCAATGAATGCCAGAACCAACAAGCATTCATTAACCCTGTCCACTCAGCTCACATCCATATAGCAACAACACATTTAGAGCTCTAATTTACAACACCAGCCCCCACAAGCGAGATTTATAAGTAAAAGGAACGTATCTGAAAGAAACCGAATGATTCCCACTCCTTATTCTGCTTAGTCTTTTTGGATTGGGCAGAAAGTTGGGGAAAAAAACGATCTCTCATCTTTAACATTATCCGCAAATGTTTAAGGTATATTAACCCTATAAAGCCAGCTGTAACATATTTGATACACAAATGGCACAAAATTTGCTGACAAACCTGTTGCACACAATCTACTACTTGTGTTGTCTGATTGATAGTTTGCACTGTTTTAGCAAGTTTTATTATTCTAAAATGTCCATCTTCATGTAGTGGTACACTTATTTTAAAATGATTTTGATGAAGTGAATTAAAGAATACCTTTTGTATTTAGGAATATTTCAGGATGAACACTTACAGGTCTGAAGCATCTTAGGTTATCCGTACATCATTTTTTATTAAAAAAACAAACAAAACAAAAATGCCAAGTTTCAAATGACTTTTAGGAACGTTTATGTGTTCATCTCTCTTTCATCATTATATTGAAATGCATTGTTTTGCTCCCACAATAAAAACTACAGAGATTTGATCACAAAACTAAGCTTACTAAGACATATTTTTCATTTTTTCATCATTTAGCAGACGCTTTTATCCAAAGCGACTTACAAGGGGAGCAATTAGGGGTTAGGTGTCTTGCTCAAGGGCACTTTAGTCATGGTATCAAAGGTGGAGAGAGTGCTGTTTATTCACAATCCCCACTTTCAATTCCTGCCGGCATGGGAATCGAACCAGCAACCTTCAGATTACAAGTCCGACTCCCTCACCACTAGGCCACGACTACCCCTTTTACCCCTATATACATATTATTGGCAGATATAGAGTGACAACTAATATTTATATGAATTTATGTAAGTAGCCTGCTGTACAGTTATAATGATCTCATTGATTTACTTTACAAGAGTTTCTTCTTAGTTTTTGGACATGTAAATATCAGCAACTGCCCCAAATTGCATATTTTTGCTCAGTTTAGGTGTCTAAATAAAATAGGTTTTTTTTCCTCGTCTAAAATGAGCTCCATATTCATTCTATATGAGCCAAAAAAGCCTGAAGTATCAAATATAGAAACTCAAAAAACACATCTGGTACGTTTTATTTTGTTTCATTAATATTTTGCCTAAAGGTTCAATAAACTGTTCCATTTCAAGGAATTGATTTCTTTCCCGGACTATTACATCATATACATTGGGTAAATTACTGCGTTAGCTGCTGGCAAGACGGTATCCTAAAAAAAAAATGCTTAAAAACTGTTATTTGGCAGTCGGGTGATACAGTAGATTAACATTCCCCCCATAGGTGACTTCAGTTTGATGAAAGATAATTTAAAATGAAATAAAGTAACACTTTATGTCCTTGTTACATGTGTTACAGGTAGTTATTGTAGTAATAACTATAAATTCTGCGTCCAAACCTAACCCTATAGTAAGTATATGTACTTAAATGTATAATTACACTGCAATATTGACACCTTAAAATAAAGTGTAACCAAAAATAATATTAACTGATGAATCATGCATAATGGACTAGGAACATGCATTAAAAGGGATAGTTGAAAATAAAAATCGCGTCATCAGTTTCTCAGCCTCAATGCATTCTGATTCTGTGAAATATAAAATAAAATACTGGTTATCATTGACTTCCATTGAATGTAAGCAAAAAACAACAACAACATTTAGGTTTAAATTTCATGTGAATGAGTAAATGACACAATTTTCATTTTTGTGTGCATTATTGCTTTAAGAATGTGAACACGGAAAAGGTCAATTTTAATCTCATGTTGACTTTAAGGTGAAGTTGAGTGAGTGTTCGGATGTGCAGGAGGCCGACATGCTGGGCGGACAGATGCTATGGAAATGTTTCAGATATCATGTGTCTTGAAAGAGAGAGAGAGAGGAAAACCTGGCAACTTAGCCTACTTTTAGTGATGTCCCGAGCCTCTCAACTTCTCAAGCCCCACCTCGACCTGCACACATCCACACACACTATGCAGTGATAGTCGGCAATGGATGCATTGATTCAGTGACGGCTGAAAAAAAAAAGCCATTTTCAGTTAGTGTGCCATTTTAAGCCCCCACCCCCACCACACTATTCTTCAATTCCATTAACCTCTCTCCTCACTGGCTCGATCCCTCGTACCCCTCCTCTCCTCTCACATCGCTGTCGCTCGCCCCGGCCCCCCCTTTCCACTCATCCCTTCATTTCTGGTTCATTTCAGAGATCTGACCCTGTCAAGCCATCTCTGTCTTCCCACATTCTAATTATCAGTCCTTCCATTCTTCATCTATTTCTCCTGTTGTTTTCCATTTTCTTATTTCAAAGCATAATTTTCTTGCTGTTTTATGGGATGATTTGCCTTTCAAATTCTGTGCCAAATGCAAATATTCTTTAAAAGGATAGTTCACGCAAAATGAAAAATTCTCTCCATATTTAATGAACCTATTACTTTTATGTATTTATTATTATTATTTTATATCAGGTTGTTGTCAGAAGCAAATATGCTGGAATTTTTTTTAGAAAACACAAAAATGAAGAATTGGAAATTTACAATATTGTTCCATTTGTTAACTTCGGCCCGTTTACACTTTAAAATGCATAAGTTTTGCTACGGTTACACCTGCCGTTTACACTACACTGGTGTTTTCGAACCTCGAAATTGCCGTAGACTCCGTTTTAGTTTGAAAACGCCAGGTTGTGTTTCAGTATAAACAGACCAAAACGGAGACTTTTGAAAACGGAGGCGTTCACTCTGCATATCCTTGACGAAACAATAACATGAAGAATCTCTGCTGGCTTTATTGTCATTTTTGGCAGCCATTGGTGCAGTTAAACTCTTAAATACTGCATCTACCTACATGTGCAAGAGGCAATTGTTTACACATGCCCAGTGTGCATGAACGGTCATGTGACATGCATTGTTTCTAAAACTCCTGTGGAAACGCCAGTGAAGACTAGGACTGTTTTCATTTTAAAACACCATTTTAAAACGAAAACGCACTAGTATAAACAGGGCCTTAACTACATTAGTTAACATGAACTAACAGAACATACTTCTAAAGCATTTATTTATCTTTCTTTATATTAATTTCAGCATTTAATACATTATTAAAATCCAGAGTAATATCTGTTAATGCTATTTAATGAGCCTGAGTTAAAGTGAACAGTTGCATTTTTATTCACTAATGTTAACAAAGAAAAAGAAGTGCACTTAATTGTATTGAATAGACACTCATAGTGTACTTCACATCTTCAAAGTAGATATAAAAACTGTACTTGCAGACAATCCAGTGTTAATGAAACAAGTGACCTTAAAGTACACCTTCTTGACTGTTTTTTTTAAACACACTTAAGTACACGTTTTAAAAGTGCACTTTGTAATAATACATTTGTAATAACACAAACAGTACATTTTAAATAATTATGTTTTAATCTTTTGTTTGGGCTTTAAAGAAGTAGCCTACACTTATTTTGATGTGTTGACTAACATTCTAAAGCATATGTAAAGCATTATACATCATTTAATATTATAAGTATATTATAAGTAAGTATATTAATAATTAATATATTTTAATTATTAATATACTTATATGCAACTCAGCCAGTGTGAGTGTTGTTTAGTTCTGTTAGTTCATTTATATTATAGTTTGGATTTGTTTTGTTCTGTAACTGTTTGCCTGAGTTAGCAGTGATTGTTTGTTTCTATGGTTACCAATGAGTTTCTAGATGAGTCTCACCTGTCTCTTGTTCAATTCTTCGATATCCCTGAGTATTTCCAGCCCTCAGTTGATTCAGTTCTTTGTCTTGCAGTGGAGCTTTGTTACCTATTCTCTAGAGTACAACTGTGTGGATTATCTTCATTGTTTTGTATTTATTAAAAAGAAGTACTGCAATAGATCCGTAAATTTCATTTGTTTACCCCATTTCTCGCCCCATTTATTTTGCATATGCCTCGGGTGGGAATTATTTAAATGACGAATATTGTGATATGAAGATGTAAGGTGGTCAAAAACACTCTAAAAGTTCAGCTAACTGCAATTAATTTAAATTTAAACTAGGATACATTTCCATTTAATTGCAATTAAGATGTAATTAAGTGTCTGGAAACTAAAAATATAAAAAAGCCATACAAAATCTTGATATTAGCCATCATTTTTTATGTGTTTCCATCAGCTTTTGCCCACATTTGAACATACAGGATAATTTGAGAGTCACTCTTGTTTGTAAATATGGTTATCAAACTATGTGAACAGCCTCTTTCACTATGTGTGCAAGTGTAAACTAACAAATCCTCTTTCATTTCTCTCCCTCTATCACTCACCAAAGGATGGATAGAGACACGATAAAGCGGCACAGCGAATCTGGCACACTGACCCAAATGGAGGTTGTTGTGATGTCAGGCATGGTAAATGGCATATTTAACCAGGCACCAACTAACAAATAAGCACTCGAAAGCAACTGTCTACTCCATCTGTTCCCATTTTAAAACTACATTAGAAAAGAACGAGATTTTTTTCCCCCCAGAAACTTGCCAGTGCTCAAAGAGTATGGATCAGTAGCCTTGCTATAAATGAGTTTTAACAGACATTTTTGTATCTTATATGTACAAAATGGACCTGAAAAGAATCAGCATATCTGAAAGCTTTTAAAACCTCAATTTAAGAAGCTCAGGCAGAATGTTGCTTATTCAAAAGAGAGCTGAAACTGAGCTGAACATCATTAAACCTGTAACTACAGCTGAATGAACTGACCAATGTGTAATGACAGAAGAAATGACTGACAATCTATTATTAAAATATTGAAATAAAATATTGAACTAAAAGTCCACTTAAAGACAGTACATTTTCATTAATATTTTTTTTAAGTAATACACTTTCAAGAAGTTTTACTTTAAAGTATTTGAAATCGTTATGTTTTAATAATCTTTTGTTGTATAATTATTTTAATTTGTTGACATGATTATAATTAGAACTGCTGTATGTTATTTGACGTTAAAATAAATATATATGTACAACTTCATTATAAGTCCTCTAAACATTAACACTCTAAAGTCCAGCTAATAGCATTTAATGTAAATTTTATTGTAATTGACATGAAATGAAATGTCCGAAAAATTACATTCTGTTCACACTTAAAGGATTGGTTTACTTTAAAATGAAAACTACCCCAAGATTTACCTCAAGCCATAGGTGTATTTGACTTTCTTCTTTCTCATGAACACAATCGGAGTTATAATAATAAATATCTTGATGCATACAAGCTTTTTAATGGCAGTGAACAGGGACCAACAAGTATGAAGCTCAAGAAAGTGCATCCATCCATCATAAACGTACTGCTCTGGGGGATAATAAAGGCCTTCTGAAGCGAAGTGATGCGTTTATGTAAGAAAAATATCCATATTAATAAAATCTAGCGTCCACCAAACCGCCTTATGTATTCAACTTACGAAGAAAGTGTACGCCTCTCACAGTTCAAAATGCTTACACTGTGTCCTATGCCTTCCCTATTCAATTCGCGAAAATTCGCTTTTTTCGTAAAGCGGCCTAGCGGAAGCTAGATATTTTACTTTATAACTAGTTAAATATGGATATTTTTCTTACACTAATGCATCGCTTCGCTTCAGAAGGCCTTTATTAACCCCCCAGAGCATTTATGATGGATGCACAAACTTTCTTGAGCTTCATACTTGTTGGTCCCTGTTCACTGCCATTATAAAGCTTGGATGCATCAGAATATTTATTAATATAACTCTGTGTTCATCAGAAGGAAGAAAGTCAAATACACCTAGGATGGCTTGAGGGTGAGTAAATCTTAGGGTAGTTTTCATTTTAAATCGAACTAATCCTTTAAGTATATTCATTTATAGTATATTATACCATAACAAGTTTGGTAAAGTGTACTTCTTTTTCAAAAAGGTTACAAATAAAATGTATATTTTATATCAAAATATGTTTTGCTTTAAACAAAATCAAGTCTATCAAATAATAATCAGTCAGTCACATTTATTTATAAAGCATATTTAAAAACAGTAGCTGTTGGCTGAAGTGCTGTACAATACAAAGTTTAAACAATACAGTGTATTACTAGGCTAAGGGTACTTGCATGGCAAGACTCTTTTCTGGGAAAGATCCAGTCAGATATGATTACCCAGCTCTCACTCTCTCATCAAAACTATGGCTTTGTTATAAATGCCAGCACATCATGTTGTAGAATGAAGTGTGGATTTTCGAACTCACCCTATCTAAGGAGAAGCGTCTGAAGAAAAAGACCGCTGATCCCAGCAGGCCCTCTGAATGAAAAAGACCACACTGTGTGTGAGAGGTAGAGGGGAAAGGGTGACAGTTCTGTGAGAGGAGAGTAAGAGAACGAGAAGATGATGAAATACTCTATGTCAGATTCAAGAAATAATGAGTTATCTCTCATTCACAGCTCCTGTTTTTTTTCCTTTCTCTCCTTTTCACTCCATCATTAAGAGCACCTCCTCTTTATCTGATCCACAGGGCAGTGTGCAGTTTATTAAAAAATGAAGGTAATTTTAAATGAGCTGATAATACAGCAGCATCTCCCCCACCCCAGTGAAAGAGAAATAGATGGAGGAGGGCACATTTCTGACAAGGTTAAAGAGAGGACAATGGACAGGGGAGGAATGGGGGAAAGTAAAATAAGGGCAGGATGAAAGACTTATTGAAGGGGCGAAATGTCTTATAGCATTTAGCATGGCAAGCGTTAACATGGTCACCTTGAACGTCTTTTTGCTAGACGGCATAATTTCAGCCCTGTTTAGCAAGTGAGGGTTGGTCTTAACGTGACAGAATTAAAATGCAAGCATCGGTATTGTTCATATTTAGGGATTTATTGAAACCCCCGGACCTCTGAACAGACGAAACAGTCTCCTCTGAGTTTTGTTTACAATATAAAGTCATATTCCACTAGATCTTCATACTTTTACACACACACACACACACACACACAAATAGTGAAATGCAAACTCAGGATATATGCAAACCAGAAATACCAAAATATTCATATACTTTATGTATTTAATCTCACTTTACTAACCGTACAGATTTTGCACTTTCTTCACCCTGAGGTTTATTCATTTCACTTTTGTAGTGAAAGGGCCTTTACATTTGCCAAAAATAGAACTTTTTTTTTCTTTGTTAATAAAAATAAGCCCAGCCCAGAGAATATCAGCTAATGCAATTAGTTACTTTTTGTGAGTTTTGGGGGGAGTAACGGAATATTGTTATGCATTACTTTTAAAAGTAACTTTCCCCAACACTATGTAAAGATAAAAGTTATTGGCATCCGTGGTTCCATGAAGAACCTTCAACAGTCATGGAAACTTTCCACCGCACAAAAGGTTCTTTAGGTTCTAAAGTTTCTTAGTGGAACCCAAAATTGTCCTTCTATGGCATTGCTGCGACACACACACACACACACACACATATATATATATATATATATATATATATATATATATATATATATATATGTAGATGACTAGAGGGATATTTGTGTTTAATGACCCCATAAGTTCAACGAAACCATTAAAATACGAGGAAAATATTTTAAATATGAGGGAAGACCAAAACACTAAAATTGGTATTCTAAAAGCTCAAAGGAAAAACCCAACATTGACTACAACATAATCAGTTATTCATATTTCATTGGTTTTTCTCTTGTTTTTGCATGTGTTCATAATTTCTTTGTATGACTATATCCTCACAGTTTGGCACGTTTCACACGATGAAGAAGAAGACTGAAGAAGGCAGATTGAAGGTTTATTTCAAATGCAGGGCATGCAGCGTGTCCAACAGTAACAACAATCAACAACCAAAGGCTGAAAACAGAGGAACTAAATACACAAAGATAATGAAATGATATCGAACAAGTGTGATCATTAGATTAGTGTCCATGACAACTGATGGAAACTAAGACAAAGAAACACACGTGACTGATGAAAACAAACTAAGAACAAACAAGTTATCACAAATCAAACAACTGACTTCAAGCACTACTATACAATATGCTTTCAAAATCTTTAACAAATTTTGAATAATATTTGAATAAAGGGTGAAGATGTCAGTTGTCCTAGGCCGGACATACATTTTTGGCCACTACTGCATGCATTTATTTATTATGAGCCTGCAGTAATAGTTACTGGTTATCAGTTTTACCAAACAAACACCCGTTTCCTCTTAACACTTCCTCTGTGCATCATCTCAAGCATTGCCTCAGATTTAGAGGCTATCAGCAACAGAATCTATAAAACACCCAACATGCTGTGCAGTGACGTCCCGTTAAATCGGCAGCTGTTCCGGATCACGTCGCATTGCTCGTTCGCGAGAGCGCTTATTAGAATTTAATTTGCTCCTGCCACAACAGCAAAGACAATGGCTTCAAGTTGCCCTTCTGAGTATCATCACTGTGTTATGAAACACAGACATTGTGAGTACATTTACATGCACACAGGCTTACATCGAATGATATAAGAAAACTTTCGTATGAAAAAAGTACACTTTATCATACTTTTAAAAAGAGTGCTTGTGGAAATACTATACTTTAGAAGAATATACTTAAGTGCAAACTGAATGTAATGATTCTGGACTCTCAACTGCATGTTATTGAAACCTAATGAAAATATGTTGTAGTTTAAATTTATATTAAAGGGTTAGTTTACCCAAAAATGAAAATTCTGTCCTTAATTCCTCACCCTCATGTCGTTCTACACCCGTAAGACCTTCGTTCATCTTCAGAACACAAATTACAAAAATTTTCACAAAATTTTTGATGAAATCCGATGGCTCAGTGAGGCCTCTATTAATGACTTTTCAACAATATCTAGTGATGGCCGATTTCAAAACACTGCTTCATGAAGCTTTACGAATGAAGCTTAATCTTTTGTTTCGAATCAGTGGTTTGGAGTGCGAAAGTCATGTGATTTCAGTAAACAAAGCTTTGTTACATCATAAGTGATTCGAAATTACAATACTTCAGGTGACTTTGGTAGTTTTGAAATCGTCCATCACTAGATATTGTTGAAAAGTCGTAATTTTGTTTTTTTGCCGCACAAAAAGTATTCTCTTCGCTTTATAATATTAAGGTTGAACCACTGTACTCACATGAACTGTTTTAAATGTGTTTTAGTACCTTCTGGGCATCTGAAAGTGTTTTGTAATGAGGGGCGAGACAGCAGATGAGATCCAAGTGCGAGCTTTATTCAAAGACGTAGTCAGACAGGCAATGGTCAACTCAACAGCAAACAGTAGTGGCAGGGAACAGGCAGGCTCGTAGTGAAAATCCAGGCAAATGGTCAAAAGGCGGGCAGATAAACATCAAAAACAAAGAAACAGGCAGACAAAACAAGGAAATAACGCTCAGAATTGAAATACAGGTATTAACAAGACTTCGCAAATGACATATGTTTGAAAGGTCTCTTAAATAGTCCATCAAATTGACTGCAGCTGAACAGCAATCAACATCACGGTATGGGACTTATGGGAAATGTAGTGTGGTTGAGAGGGTCCATGAAATGGGAGGGCGACATCTGGTGGCAAGTGGACGGAAGACAACAGACCGGATTCATTACATGTTCATTGTCTTGCTGTCAACTCATCGGATTTCATCAAAAATATCTTAATTTGTGTTCTGAAGATGAACGAAGGTCTTACTGGTGTACATGAGGGTGAGGAATTAATGACAGAAATTTCATTTTTGGGTGAACTAACTCTTTAAATGCAATTAGTTGCAGTTTTGACCCACTTAAATAGGTCTTAAGTTACATGTAATTTCCCAATTCTATTGATGAAATATGGCCAAAATACTGCCGAATGCACTGACATGCATTATCATTAAAATATACTTTAATGTTATTTTTATTAAAACTTGTATGTCATGTTTTTTTTTTTTAAATATCTAACATTTGTGTGTGACACTGACCCATCGGGGCTGTACGGGAGCATAACACAGGACATAATAATGCTGTTATTGAATGTTATACAGAAGCAGTTTGTTTCAATGTGTTTTGGTCAGCTGGTCATGTTGAAATCTATCATTACATCTCATTATCTCTTTCAGAATTAATATCATTATCATTCTGATTATTAGTTTCATTCATTGATCAATCAAATAAAGAGAAAATGTGATTTCCAGACAGATGCAGCCATTATCAGCAAATAGCAGAGCTAGACTAAGAATATTATAGTCAGAGAAAGAGACACTTTGCTATCAGTGGTTAGAAATAAACAAGAATTCAACTACACAGAGTGTTCAAATAACAACTGCCTATCAAAGAGCAGTGCACCTGTGCGTCCCTATCATGGAGTTAGAAAGCAATAGACAGAGGGTAAGAGTGTGTAATAGAGTGTGAGAGAGTGTCAGAGGGAGTGTGTAAATGGAGGCCTATCATTTAGCATGGGTCAATCTAGTGAAAGCTTGCAGCAGCTCTCTAAGTGTCTGGCATTGCCGCAAATTGAGCTGAATGCCTTTCAACACGCATAAACAGAGCAGAATACAGATTAGCCAAACTGAAACTCTCATTAAATACTTTTTAATAGACAGAGAGAGAGCGAGAGAGAGGAACATTTAAATTTATTCATTGTGTATAGGTTCAGGTCTGTCAATTGACTGTAATTTAGTTCTTTTTTGTAATGTATCAGACATTGATTAATTAATTCAATTTATTTAATTTAATCACATCTATTAATATCTGCTGCTTTATTTTCATATCACTGAACAGAAGTTGTTTGGAGACTGGTGTTGGTACTCAGTTTCCAGCCCAGTATGGACAGTTGCTTATGTGCCTTCATCAAAACAGCAACACACTCAAATCTATGATGTTCTGGTGCCTACATATGGCCCAGGTGACCTTGTAAATATGGCTCTTCAATATACTGTAAGTCTGTGAAATCATATACGCATTCACGAAACAAACAACAGGCTTGATTGCTTAGAAAATATTCTCTTTTAAAACACGAATTGACCCGTCGCAAACAGTTTGATTGACAGGCGATCTGACCAATCATAACCCCAAATCCGCCATTTTGTCCAACAAAGCAGTCAGGGGAGTTAGTAGATTAACGGTGGTGAACTCAAACTTGAAAAATTGTGTGTACTCACGTCTTTCTGTGCTTGAAACAACATTCCTTCTGATGTTCATTCATGTTTATTTGATGCTATAAATGAACTAGTATGAAGAGATGATCGGTTCACGAGGAGCTACAGCGATCTGTCACCACACATTAAACACACACTAGACGCTATTTATTATTTAAACTTCTTTAAAAAATTACATTAAATAAGAAACGCTTTCATACCTTGTCAGTGTCCTCTATGCTCCACGATGTATTTTTCACTGTGAGAACATGATGTGTGGCGTGAGAGCGCATGGCTTGTCGGGCATAGCAACGGTAACTAAAGGGGGCGGGTCTTTGCGAACGGTCAATTGATAATAAACTTACTAACTTGAAAATAGTGGGTGAAGGCCACTATGAAGGCATGACAATAATATTTGTATGATAATAATAATAATATCTCATAATTTTGCTGCTCTTTATAAAGTGTCAGCCTCACAACTGAGACTGTTATACAGGTCAATAACATAACAGTGATACAGAAATAGATTTTTTCAAGTTTAAAACACATGTGTCAAGTTCTTTGAAATGTAATATTTGTGTTCATGTTGGTTTCAAGTGGTTTTCAAAACCTTTGATGCGATTTAGAAAAAAGATTCAATTTAATAAAGTAAAAAGTAATAACATATTTTCTTTGAAAACACCTTCACACCTGAACTCTGAGCAGCTGCTTGGTTCTCGTAAAGCCTCCTGCTATGGCCAATCAATCTTTTTGTTCGATCAACATAACCTATGTATTTCCATCCTGTCCCGACTCAACCAGGAATTTTCCTGGCCCCCCACCTTCCCCAGCACCACCTGCCTAGATCTGCTAGGGGTTCTCCCTGCTTTCCTTGCAGCAGCTCGTATCCTGTTCACTGTATTTGTTACATGTTCCTTGGTTTTTGCTATTTGGACTTTTATTTTCAAGTGTGTTTTCCATTGTTTCCAGTCTTCACGTCCTTTGTTTAATTCCCTTTTTACTGTTTTTCTGTAGTTACCCTTGTTTGTTGCCATAGTGATTGATTACCCTCACCTGTTCCTTGTTAGCCTCTCTTATCCTGTGTAATTAAACCCCAGTGTTTCTCTTGTTCAGTGTCTAGTGTGGTCCTTTGTGGATGTACTGTATCGTGTGCTTTGTTTCCAGTTTCTGCATGCCTCCTCCCCCGTGTTTGGATGTACGCCTACTCTGTTTTTCGTCTTAGCCTAGATTTACTTTTGTTATTTTGTGAATAAACTGAATACTGCAATTTCCTCCTACTCGCCATCTTCTCTGAAACATCACATGTTAAAATTTACGTGCATGTTTCGGCACTAGCCTTCGCTCATGTCAGCAGCAACATAGCAGATCTAGTCCGCCAAAGCCTATGTACATTCAATTCTTATCAATAAAATACTATTTCTATTATATTCCGAAATGCTGTTTAATTCCTATTTCCTATTCTGAGAATTGTCATGATTGAAATACATGTAGTGAACACACTTTAATCATTTAAAAATAGAAATGATTGCTTTCACATCTGTCAACTTTCTTTCTGACTGTCATTTAGGCTTCCAGTCCAGAGATATTCAACTTTTTTTTGGATTTCTAATGTCTTGTTTTTATTAATCTCGTGCGCTTTTTCTGAGTCAAATCAGAATGAACTGCGGTAACAGTCATGAAAAGAAGATCAATGGCCAAGGTCAGGATTTTCGTTAAATAATATATTAAATTTGACTTTTTGACCTCATCGTACACCCCCAGAACACCTGACACATATGACACGTGTTGCATGGGACCATTCTTTGACAATTTCGCTTTTTTTTTTTTTTTTTTTTTTTTAAGTTTCATGGTGGTCTCTATTCATTGCCATTATATGGATGAGCACAAGCAGGACATTATTTTTAATTTCTCCTTTTGTGCTCCGAAAAATAAATAAAGGCATACGGCATTAGAACAATTTTCATTTTGGGGTGAACTTAACCTTTAAGCCATTTTTAAACCAAGCAACTTTCTGTTGGTCAATGCAGCAAATTTGAGTAACCAACTGAACCTGACGCAAAATCGGCATGGGGAAAACTTCATCCATCTTGTGGATTCCTATTGACATGACTGGATTCCGCTCGTGTAAATCTGCCGAAGAGTACATGTTACCACACCATTTCACAAAGTTATCATGGGGCTTCAGAAGACTTTGAATACAGCACACAACTTTTATTGCAGCTGAATAGCCACTGGATAGATATAACTACATTATATTGTGTAAAATATGCAGGTTTGTTAGTGATATGTGATGAATCATTTATTTGCAATACATCAAGCTGCTTTCAAGCAATTACCGAGGAGTCCTAGTGTTTACACTGTGTAGTCAATACAGGCTTAGTAGGGAAACATGAGTCACTCTGCTTTCTCACATTGTCTCTCACACACACGGTGAGAGGCAAACGTTCTCTGGCTAACAGATCCTCTGCACCTGCAACCATATGTATCTATGGCAACTCCTTCATTGCGCTCCACCTCTGCTCTGTGATCAGCAGTAAGAGAGGAGGACAGCAGCACGAGCCAGCGGAGTGGAAAATGAGCCCTCTGATTGGGATTCTTAAAGAAGGTTCGTGTGATTGGTAATTTCACAGGCCTCTGGAAGCCTGAAGGAGAAGATGAAATTCACACCAGCTTCAGGAGCTTCGGTTTCTGATTACGGCTCAGCCTATACAAGGAATCAAAATCATTCCTCGATCCGTGTTTCTCTTGGCTGACGTCCATCCCCAATGAAGAATCCTTTTGAAAAGACCTGCATTTGTTGTGTTTTGCCTGCTGGGATGCTGGTATCCCCATGGCTTCTTAACAAGTTTAACCAGCAGGTCAACAAGCATTAATGGAAATTCCATGCTGGTCAACTAACATCAAAAGCTATTTTCTCTGACCAGACCCTGTGCGGAAAAAGTTGAGATATTAAGATAATTGATTGAGGTTGTTTTCTTTTACTGTGTGTTCTATCCTTTCATGTGTGTGCTTCTAAACCTGAGCCTTATGGGACGTGTGCAGTGACTCATCTCCGTCCCCTCCTGTCCCTGTGCGACGCCTGTTTCTCCACCCCCAGAAACAAAGACAGTTGTCATAAGGGACATGGGAGACCTGTTGAGGAAGAAAGAATAAATGGAAGACAGCATCACGAAAGTACAAAACTCTTTGAAAAACTATAGTGGTAAAAAACTATTTCTTCAATTCACAGCAGTTTCCAGCTTAAGTGAATGCTAATGGCAGCCTAGATAAAGTCATGAATTACTTTTTCAAAATTGATGCAGAATAGGTTTTACTTTTGCAAGTAGTCGAAGCTGAAAGAAACATGATTTGACCCCTATTTATCCATTTGGTAAATTTCAAACCATTACCAAAAACAACATCCAGATTTTTTACCCAAGGCTTCACAAAAGAGGATAACTCATCGAAGTTTATTTTGGGTGTACTAAGAGACAAAACAGACAAGTCGTGCTTCCAAACCCTCAAACATTCATCTATTTCAGAAAAAAATGAACACATATTTTAACTCTACTCGCTAGCTTCATGTTAAAAGTGTTACGAAATGCGCAAGAAAGAATATTTTCCAGTGAGCCTGGGTTGATTATACTAATTAATGCAAGGCCGATACAGTTTTGGTAATGCTAGGCTACAGTAATTTCATATAGTCCATATTACTGGTTTCAATATCTAGTTTCATAAAGACTGGTCCAGCTTAGTCCGGTCAGGAAAAAGCCCACGAAAGATTGGAAGAGAACATTTGAGAGCTGCAATTTGTAAAAATTTTTGCGGTTAAATACCGAAAAACCATTAGGTCAGTGTTATATATTTTGTTCAGTTGAGTAATTACAATATCCCAAATGTTTCCAACTATTTGTAAATCATGAGAAAATCTCAATTTCAACCAAGGATCTGGGAGTGAGGGAGTCGCCTGTAAATGTCATCATATCCTCGTTACTCTCGGTTTCCTGTTTTATTTTGTAGAAACCATGGAAACACCAAAGACGCTTTAATATATATTACATGTGGGAACACAGACAACATCTGTTTTGATACATTATAGGCAGAAAACTACTGTCTACATGATTAGTCTTATTGTTTAAATCTAATTTTCTTGATTTTTTTGCGAGCACCATGCCTCAGAGAAAAACACTATTTTGTCAAGTAGTTAACAGCATAATCAGATGCAGCTTTATTTTTAGTAACAGTAATACAGAATTTTCTCCATCATACAATATGTTTTAAAATTAATTGCATGCCATTTATCAACACAAGCCATCCAGCATTTAATATGATATCGTAATATGGATCTCTCTAATATGGACAAGTGTCTCACAGCAGCCGGTGAGCGAACGCTCAGAGTAACGTAACATCATTTAACACACTCAAATGTCTCTAATATGATGAACAGAGCTGCGTTTCCTCATACTCAATTGGAAAAGCAGAAGCGGCGCCGGTGACTGTGTCATAATAAAAGTCCCGCTGCTCTCGAGGCGTGTGTCGTTCGTCTCTCATTATCAATCGCTCCAGCGTCTCGTTCAGCTCCACAACACTCGCTCCTGCTCTGCTTCATACTACAGTAACGTTAATAATCGCATCCATGAACATGATTTCTGTCTGATTCTTTTCCACCGGTTGTGAGGTGAAGACCACATGTCCCAAGATTCCTCGCTCAAACTTTGCGTCATCAAGCTACGCCTTTGTTTTGAATAGGCGACCTCTAGTGGACGAAAAACTACATAGTGCTCCTTTAACCCCAGTTTGTTTTTCTGTATGTGACAATTATGACTATGTGTATAATTGTGTGTGTTCTGTATCTACAGCAGTTTATACTACTAAGTATTTTTTTGTTTTCTTCTCCAGTAAAAATATCAAAAAACCCATATAATACGATAAAATCAAGACATGTTTAAGGGATATATCTTGACTCTTCAAGACTTATTACAAGAAAGCAAGAACCCATAGTTGCCTCTGCTTGATTCATTTCAACACAAGCTTTTGGTAATTGAAACCATCTATTATTAATTTGATTTACATATTTTATTAAAATCTTTTTAGCTTTATATTAGGTCAGCCAATACCCTAGCTATTAAAAAGGAAGACGTAACAATATTCTTTAATATCGAGTCCTAATATCTTACACCAGGGGGTTCCAAACGTTTCCTGGATCCTAGCCATGATGAAGCACTGCATATTTTGCATTTCAAACAATACTAACTGTACAGCAGCAACATTTAGAGATACTGTCTGACCAAGTATGCATTTCCTGGTTAAGTTGGCGTTGAAACCAACACATTTCCATGATAAGGACCAGCATTTATATCTGAACTGCTGACGCAGCCATGCAGGTCTCTGCAACGTCCAGCACAGCATTATTTTATAGAGTAATATAATTCGATAATCTAACATCTTCATCTGTATCATTTCACATATGGCTTTTTCAAGTCTTTTTGACCATACGCCTTTGTAATGTGCTTTGGTTCATTGCAATACAGCCACACCGCACCACACCAAGTCAGGCCATTTTATGGGCTACACTGACAGGTAAATGGGATATTATGCTGGGAAATGGAGCAATGAACTCCTCCTCTCCCTCCCTTCCTCCGTCCTTCATCTCTCTTTCCACTGCTGCCGACATCCGTGCTTATTTACTGCCTTTTTACAGCATTGATTGGGCCTGTGTTTGTTTTACCTGTCGCCCGACCCATACATCAACACTTTGGGAGGCAAGCGAGATGGCAAGAGGAAGACATGGTAAAAAATGCAGAAAGTGAGAATCAAGCAAAGAAATAGAAGAGCTGTGGCCTTGTGGTTAGTGAGTAGTGACATTTCCCTAGCATATTCTCCCTATTCTTCCTGTCCTTGCTCCATCGTGCTATGAATAAAAAATAAATAACAATGAACAAAAGAACATGATTAAATGAGAAACTAAATAATCTGGAGAACTATTATGCTCTATTTGAGTAAAATGAGCGAATGCTATGTAATAAGCTGGTTGATTGATGAAATTCTTCGTACAGGAATCCAGCGAGGTCCTCAGGGCATTTACCTGCGCTCATTTTAATCAAAGTATCACAGCGATTAGGCACTTCATAATGCACTACACCAAATAATAATACGTTTGTGAAAAATGATGCATGTTTGCGTGGTGTTTTACTTTACGGCTTAATTGTGTGGAATTGTTTCGACGTCAAAACAATTTGTCCTTCTATCCCGACGTAATGTTCAAAGACGACTTCAACAGCAGAGCAGCTCAACATGTCAACTTCCAACTCAATTACATTTTGACCGAACAATGGCGGATGGGAAGCAGTAAGGGGAGGTAAGTGAGGGTGTTTGGGAAACTTGTATGGAACTATATGCAGTTAAAGCATGAAATGGAAATCTTTGCTTCCCTATTGTGACGTATATCCAGGGTTGGGGAGTAACGAAAGTTAAAAAAGTAACTTAGTTATGTATTTAAAATACAAATCAGGTGGTAATCAGATTACAGTTACATCTGAAAAGTGTTTTAGATTACCAAAGTGATTACTTTGAATTTTAATGTCATTTAAACAGCAATTGGTGATTCTCTGAGTCTGACAGTCTGAAAAAGCGGAGTTAAGTTTCATCAACATTTTAATACTTTTATGAGGAATCATAATTCTGTTATTTTTATTTAGTACTGTCCTGAACAAGACAAAATGACTGAATTTATATTAAAAAAAAATTGCCCAACTGTCAACTTAACTGTCCTGTCATGACCTGATGATCCACGACTGTTTTCATGTTTTGTGATAGTTGTTTGTGAGTCATTTTATAATTCACTCGTCACTGCAACTTTTTCTCACAATTTGTTTTTCCCCTCACAATTGTGAGTTTGCATTTCACAATTCTGACTTCTTTTTCTCAGAATTGCGAGATTTAAACTCACAATTACAAGTTATAAAGTCAGAATTGGCAGATATAAAGTTATCTCATAATTTCGACTTTTCTCAATATTGCGAGTTTATATCTCATAATTCTGACTTTATAACTCACAATTGCAACTTTATATCACGCAATTCTGAGGGAAAAAGTCAGAATTGTGAGATAAAAACTTGCAATGACCTTTTTTGTGTTTGTTCCACACTTATAAGTATTCCAAAGTATTCTAAAGTATTTAGATTAATTTACTAAACTTGAGTAATGTAACGAAATACGTTACAAATTACTTTTTAAAGCATGTATTTTGTAATCTGTAGTAAAATACATTTTAAAAGTAACCTACCCAGCCCTGATTATAGGTCATCTTTAAAGTCACAAACTAGGCAAATTTAGGCAAGTCCAGTGATTATTTTTTCATAATATCAACCTGCCACCTATTAAACTTGATTTTGTTTAGAGCAGACTAATAAAAAAATGTGCGAAAGTTATGTTTCAGTTAGGAAATTTGATTGTTACTTGCAATTTTCACAGTTTTGTGTGAATGAACAGACTCTGTGGTCTGTGTGGCTGACAGAGGCACAGAAATTACACATGGCAGCTTTTAATGTGCTTTATTTGTAAATGTATTGTGTTTTGAATAATGTGTTCAAATACGTCATTTGTGTGTACCTCACAACCACACACACGCCAGACAATGATATATCTCTGTCTGCTAGAGATATTTACGAATCATGACCCTCTTACTATACCAGAACAGCGTGAATTTACTTTTGTCAGCATAAGCTGAATTCTACCCCCGCTTTACTGCCTCACTCCCATTCCTGCTTACTGAGGCAAACACGCTCTCTCCACATCCCCCCACCCCTGGGGAAAAGGGCCTCTAGCTCATCTCTGTTTTCCTCTCTGCTCATCCTTTTCCACTCCCAGTTTTCACTATCTATCTATCAGAAGAAAATGTGAGTGGTAGTTGCCATAGGGCATTGCTGTTCTGACTGGTTTCTGGCACGTTGCTATGAATGTTCAGGGTAGTTGCTAGGGCATTGCTAGATGGTTTCTAGGAAGTTCTAAGTGGATGCTTAGTAGCCTGAGTCAAAACAGCCCCTCCTCGCTAATATTCTGGGTGCTCATTTATAAAGACATGCATTTAATTCTTCACGGCCGGTGTTTTATTATTATTATTATTATTATTATTATTATTAATAAAAAATTGCCAGCTCCAGCATTTTTGATCATTTTCACAAACGTTTCATGGCCACCAGAATATTTTGTTGAATGAATATCTGAAAAGAAAGAACATAGCCTGCTTTTAAACAAACAAAAACATTTTATGACGTACTACGTCCGGCGATATTCTGAAGTGCGCATTCGATGATCACTTTACTATCCCATGAGGCCACGGGAGAGGATTTAAGAATGGCAGTTAAGTGGCTCAGCTGATGCTGGTAGGTCATGTGACAGCAACAATATGGCGGATGTAGTACATCATTCATACTATCCATAATCATGCTATGTAGAAAGTACTTTTTTAATGGTCATGAAGTAAGTTCAAATTCAAAGGTTGGATCAAACACTGATGGATTGCTGCAAAATTCTGTCAAAGTCAAAGAGAGTTAAATATCCTAAATGTGAACGTACCATATGTTCCTAAGAACAATTTATAAAACTTCCATATGCACAAGTGTCACTAAATCTCTTAAATTTAAGAATAATGTTAAAAAGCGCATTAAAGAACCTCTATATGGTTCAGAAGTATGGTACTCATCATCAATGGACAAGGAAATCCAAGTGCGTTCTTGAAAAGTGCAAAAAAATAAGTTTTGAAACAATTTTCACTCAGAAATTGCTAGTAAATTTCACAAACAATTACAAATGGAAATAGCACATTGAATTAACAATGAAATATTATTTTCTAGTAATATCTACTCAAATAATCCTTTGTTTTTACAATGAAGGCAGTTTCTGTACAACATGTGTAAAGTCATGGAATTGTATTTTAGGGAATCTGTGATAATAATTAATTAATTTCATTGATATAATTATTAAAAAGTGGTTAAAACGTTGCTCATCTGCACACATAATTATATTAATGCATATTGTGTTTTTTTTTTTACATTTTCATGAACCAAAAAGTTTATACACAGATTCTTCAGTTAGCATATGCATAAGAACATTTTCATTTTTTTTTTATAAATCCCAAATTACTTGTGATTTAGGATAAAATCCATTGTATTTAGTATCAAATCTGATCATATGGGTGTTTTCTGGTCTCTAAATATGGCTCGTGTCGCTGCTTCAAAATAAACCTATGTGATTTTTTTCACTTGTTTTATCCAACAAACGAAATTCGAAAAAGGAGCATCACTCCTCAACAGGCCACACTATTTAACATCATTTATGTTCGTAGAACAAACAGGAGTGCAGGATGAGTTATACGGCTTCATTTTTAAGGTTGGGGAGTTTGTTCAAATCCCTATTCTAAATATGAGCAATAACAATAGTAACGCTTGCCTTTGCAAGAACCATTAATACAATAAAGTATCTTTGGGTCTTTTCCTTGGATGTCTAAAAACCCAAATGCTCGACCGTCTTTTATTTTCTTTCTCTGACTGAATGAATAGATAGCCAGAATCTTTTGTGTGAGAGTGCACTTGCATTTGGGTCTTATAGCTCAGAGGCATCCAGGCCGACAAAGCCTGCATTACAATGTACAAAAACTCAATATCCCAATGCATCTTGCGTAAAAGAGGTAATATTTCTGCTTCAAAACATGATAAGAGTAAGATAAAAGTATCTATTGTTGCCCGCCTTCATTGTCGTATATTCAATAAGCAAAGAGTTGGCAGGCAGAGGGCAACCTCAAACATGACATTGGTCTAAAGACTGCAAAAGACAAATAACCATGACTGAAACCCCCCACTGCCAGGGGGATGGCGCTAATAGATTCAGTTGTCCATTTCTTCTGCAACACAAGCACATTAAGTTCAGGATGTCAGTGTGTTATAATGTTCAGAACACCCCTCTAAGCTTATATATCTCACAGTCAATATGGCTGTATTGTTGTCTGGTCATGCAGAGCCAGACTTCTGACCATCGGCATAGCGCCTGGTCCACTTCGCTGCTCCTTCTGACGAGTATCAATGTCAACATCTCAACAACATATAACAACATGACCAAACCAGATGTTACGCAACGCTGCGCCACACCATAAATAGTATCTTTTCAATTGTTAATCAGAGTTTTTGTGCTCTAAACAACCAACGACATACCAAGTATGGCAATGATAAACTCAGGTTCTGATTATGTGCTTTATTTATTGTTAAAAGAACTTAATGTGAGTTTGAATATCACCTTTATAGCCATACTGAAAGCGACAATGGATAATTCACCTCAGATTTTTTAAAGGATTAGTTCACTTCAGAATTAAAATGTCCTGATAATTTACTCACCCAAGATGTTTATGTCTTTCTTTCTTCAGTTGAAAAGAAATGAAGGTTTTTGAGGAAAACACTTCAGGATTTTTCTCCATATAGTGGACTTCACTGGGGTTCAACGGGTTGAAGGTCCAAATTGCAGTTTCAGTATAGCTTCAAATGGCTCTACAGGGTCTTATTGTAACATGTATTCAGTTCTGTCTTGTCTTGTTTAGTTCAGTCTTGTTTAGTATCGTCATGTCTTCACCTGTCCTCATTCAAGCCTAATTAGTTTAACCCTATCACCTGTTCGTCATTTAGTCATCTGTGTATTTAAGTTCCTGTCTGTGATTCTTTCCCGGTCGGTTATTGTTTGTGCTTGGCACACTGTGGCGTGTTCGTGTCTGTTTCATCTATGATTAAACCTGACTTGTTCTTCGTCAACCTTGTCTCCTGTTATCTCCAGCGTGACACTTATCTAGTGAAATGGTCAGCCATTTTCTAAAAAAATTTAACCACAAATGCTGGTCTTGCAGCAACGTCATGTGTGAGCTTTCCGACATGATTACGTAATGCGTGGCGCATCACAGAGCAGTGCAAGACGAGCATTTGTTGTTAAAAAAGTCTATACTTTTTTATTTTCTTTAGAAAATTACCGATTGTTTCACTTGATAAGATGCTTATTCCTCGGCTGCCTTTGAAGCTGCACTGAAACTGACATCTGGACCGTTAAAATCCACAAAATGGAGAAAAATCCTAGAATGTTTTCCTCAAAAACCTTCCTGTCTTTTCGACTGAAGAAAGAAACACATAAACATTTTGGATGACATGGGGCTGAGTAAATCAGGACATTTTAATTCTGACAAAGATCAGTCACTCACTATGTATTTGTAATAATATTAAAATGTTTTTTTATTAATTTGGTTGCTTTCATTGCGAGTGCAGTGCGAGAGTGCAGTGAGAGACTCTGCCCACCTGCTCGTCTGATTGGCTGTGATTTTTGATTGATTTTTTTGTGTCTCGTAGTCATTTCACGTATGATGTGAACAGACAAATTGTTTGTCGCTGGAATCTTATAGCATCCTGTCTGTTTAGGACACGGTGTAAAGCCAAATTTGCTTTTTAATGCAATGCTTAAGGCCGGGCAAAACTCAAATCTATTATGCCACAACAACACCTTGACAAGCAATAAAGAGATAGCTTGTTCAAATAGCACCCAAACACATCCTCTGGATGAAACTGTAGTGGTTTTCTGCAGTGATTTTAAATTGGTCTTTTTTTTAGTAGCACATCAGTTGCGCTTGTCCGGTTTGTCCTGAACAGACACACACACACACACACTATATATATATATATATATATATATATATATATATATATATACACTCACCTAAAGGATTATTAGGAACACCATACTAATACTGTGTTTTGACCCCCTTTCGCCTTCAGAACTGCCTTAATTCTACGTGGCATTGATTCAACAAGGTGCTGAAAGCATTCTTTAGAAATGTTGGCCCATATTGATAGGATAGCATCTTGCAGTTGATGGAGATTTGTGGGATGCACATCCAGGGCATGAAGCTCCCGTTCCACCACATCCCAAAGATGCTCTATTGGGTTGAGATCTGGTGACTGTGGGGGTCATTTTAGTACAGAGAACTCAATGTCATGTTCAAAAAACCAATTTGAAATGATTCGAGCTTTGTGACATGGTGCATTATCCTGCTGGAAGTAGCCATCAGAGGATGGGTACATGGTGGTCATGAAGGGATGGACATGGTCAGAAACAATGCTCATGCCGTGGCATTTAAACGATGCCCAATTGGCACTAAGGGGCCTAAAGTGTGCCAAGAAAACAACCCTCACACCATTACACCACCACCACCAGCCTGCACAAGGCATGATGGATCCATGTTCTCATTCTGTTTACGCCAAATTCTGACTTTACCATCTGAATGTCTCAACAGAAATCGAGACTCATCAGACCAGGCAACATTTTTGCAGTCTTCAACTGTCCAATTTTTGTGAGCTCGTGCAAATTGTAGCCTCTTTTTCCTATTTGTAGTGGAGATGAGTGGTACCCGGTGGGGTCTTCTGCTGTTGTAGCCCATCCGCCTCAAGGTTGTGCGTTTTGTGGCTTCACAAATGCTTTGCTGCATACCTCGGTTGTAACGAGTGGTTATTTCAGTCAAAGTTGCTCTTCTATCAGCTTGAATCAGTCGGCCCATTCTCCTCTGACCTCTAGCATCAACAAGGCATTTTCGCCCACAGGACTGCCGCATACTGGATGTTTTTCCCTTTTCACACCATTCTTTGTAAACCCTAGAAATGGTTGTGCGTGAAAATCCCAGTAACTGAGCAGATTGTGAAATACTCAGACCGGCCCGTCTGGCACCAACAACCATGCCACGCTCAAAATTGCTTAAATCACCTTTCTTTCCCATTCTGACATTCAGTTTGGACTTCAGGAGATTGTCTTGACCAGGACCACACACCTAAATGCATTGAAGCAACTGCTTCAATTGGTTGGTGATTGATTGGTTGATTAGATAATTGCATTAATGAGAAATTGAACAGGTGTTCCTGATAATCCTTTAGGTGAGTGTATATATATATATACATTATAACTATACACTATAACTATAGGCCAAGCCTTGATGTATCAAGCTATTTTTGTCATGTAGCTTGCAGTATAACAAGCTATTTTCTCTAAGATGGATTTCAACTTAACTTAGCATGTTTTTTTTTCTCTAGAGCAGCTGGCAGCTTAGCTTGCTACATTTGTTGACTTGTCCAACACTGCTTGACACCTTGTAAACACACCATTGTTTCCCAACAGACCAACACACTCACATGAGGAAACGTCACTAGCTACTTTCATCCTGCAACATCAAAACATCACATTAAACTCGTTTTAGAGCTTTCCGTTTTCGTTTACTTTACCCAGGCTAAAATTTTAGGGTTGAAATGAAAATTCTGTCATAATTATCTCACCCACCGCTTTGATTTTCCACCATCCATCAAACATAAAAGCGCTTTTTTAAATGTTCTTTTTTCCCATACAGTGAAACCAGATAGCACACTAAAAGTGGAATTCAAACACTGAAATATGAGTCTTTTTTGCCCATAAAGCTTGCCTTAAAATACTGTGGAAACTTGGCAAAGAGTTATGAGATAGAAGAGTATATAGCTCTGCTAACTGCAGCCTGTTTGGTGTCCTGCAGCATTTTCAGTGTTATTGGTTTGCAATTTTACAGCTGACAAATTTATACAACAATACCAATAATAGAGTGATATAAGAGAGAGGAATAAATAGCATAAGTGTGAGCCAGACAAATAGAATCCTAAAACTGATAGAGACACAAACTGTAGGAGAAATCACTGTAGGGGTCTGCTGTTGTGTCGGGTTGGTTGCGCAAACTACACTCATCTTAATTAGGCTCTCAGGGCAGTGTGTATGTGAGATAGCGCCCGACAGAGGGGGGCTCAGCTAATCTCTCCTACTGTTCCTGTTTACTGACTGTCTCTCTGTTTGCCTGGCAAGGCTCTCTGTCTATAGAGGTTAAGCTGTTGTGCATTTCCTCTGCAGTGAATTAGAAGAAACGTCTTTGAGTCGTTGGGAATTGTGCTGGTATATAGTTTGGCCAAGGGACTGTAACAAGGTCCCACATCTCCTCCAGCTTTTCCTGGCCTTGTCACAACTGTATTCAGAGCAGTTTTGTGGTGTAGCTATATTTGGTTCTCAGATCTGCCTGTAAACTTTCTATTTATGCAAGAATATGGCTTTTAGGGCATTATTCTGAGTGATTTTGAGCACATTTCTAACATATTCCTGTTTAAGATGTCTGATATTCTTATTCTCTCTAGCTATGACTTGGTTCCTTCAAAGTCTATTTTTTTTTTTTTCGAGGCAATTTTATAATCTGTATGGCTCTCCTTGCATTATACGACACCCCTCATGAAAATATATATTTATGTTGGCATATATAAGTGTAGATAAACAAAGCGACTCATACCGCCTTCTGGTGTTTCTTTAGTCTTTCCACGAAGGTTGTTCTCTGACTTGTCCCGTGTCCTCATAAATTCACACACGTCATGCATCACCCCGACGCATTCATACCACTTGCAGCAATGCTCACAGGTCTATGAACCCACCAAGGTTATTATTACTTAGCATTTTCAGGTTCACTTATTTAAATTACATTCTGATTTTTTATTTTGTGTTTAAAGCACAAGAGTATCCTTGTGAAAAAGAAGTGTACTTAATAGTATTAAATGTGTACTTCAAATCTTGAAAGTATATATATATAAAAAATATACTTTACATATAAGGCAGACAAAAATTTACCTGAAAATAAATTTTGAAATAAGTTACTTTCACAACTGTGTTTCTTACACTTTTAAAAGTGCACAATGTAATAATTTCAAATTAAATGTTAGAGTCAGACTGGTAACCCAAAGGTTGTGGGTTCAATTCTCAATACTGGCAGGAAATGACTGAGCAAGGCACCGAACCCCCAATCGCTCCCTAGGCACCACAACAAAATGGCTGCCCTCTGCACCGTGTGTGTGTGTCCACGATTTGCGTTCACTATACTCACTAGTTATGTTCGATTCGAGTCGTTCTTTTAAGCCATTTCTGAATAAGTAATGGATCGAGCCGGTTCACTAATTGACCCTTTGTCGGCAGTTTGATTGACAGGTGATCTGACCAATCATAACCCCAAATCCGGCATTTTGTCAGACAAAGCAGTCAGGGGAGTTAGTAGATTAACGTTGGTGAACTTGAAAAATTGTGTGTACTCGCGTCTTTCTGTTCTTGAAACAACATTCCTTCTGATGTTCATTCATGTTTATTTGATGCTATAAATGAACTAGTATGAAGAGATGATCGGTTCACGAGGAGCTACAGCGATCTGTCATTAGAATGCCTTATTTGACATGACAATATTCTACATTCTTAATCCTTCCAAAATACCTAAACTTAACAGCTACCTTACTAACTATTAATACACAGTAAATTAGAAGTTTATTGAGGGAAAAGTCATAGTTAATATTTTATATGTTCCCTATTCTGAAGTGCTACCGAATGTTTAAACATTTTAAAAATGTGTTTTAAGTTTTAAAGAGACACTAGACGCTATTTATTGTTTAAACTTCTTTAAAAAATGGCAATATTTTAAATATGAAACTGTTTCACATTGTCCGTGTCCTCCAGCAACAGTAACTAAAGGGGGCGGGTCTTTGCGAAGGGTCAATTGAAATGAATCGAGTTCCGGGTTGATGACGCAAGACACAAAAGCCGAAGTAGCACATCTTAATCAACTGTCGAAGATTACAAAGGAATCTGATAAATGAGATGACGATATGGCAAAACATGCAAAACATACTGCAAACATGCTTATTATGAATACTATTATTAAATAAGATTTTATTTAAACCTGCAAAAATTTTTGTCTCGAGATATGTAAATATATTTTACTATAGTTTATTGTGCATGCAGATTATATTTAGTTGTTAAGTGAAATCAAGGAGTGGTTTATTCTTTCTATATACTTTACACACGTAGGACATATCCACGTTTGTGCATCAATGTAATGTGTGCTGTAGGTGCGAAACTTTTTAAGATGTAAGCTATTCAATATTGGTCAGTCGTATCCGACATATAGGATTTGCGAACGAAACTGTGACCACAAACACCATTTACTGAAGTGAATGAAAGGCAATAATCAGCAATATGCGTTTACACAAATAACTTTTTATTTTAATGTTTCGTTGATATAACGTGGCACTGAGGTGAAAGAAAGGCACTGCTTGATGATGCAAGGAAACGATGAATTGGTTTGATACACAAAGAATACAATATTTTTTCACATGTACATATATATATATATATATATATATATATATATATATATATATATATATATATATATGTATATATATATATATGATTAAGTGTATTATTGAATATAAAATATTTCGAAATTTAAGTAAATATACTTTTTCGGGGCCTTTTTAAATCGTCCATAAGGCAATTTATAATAGTGGTTTCTTGACCACAGTATTGAGTTGTCATCATTCACCATAAACAAACCTGACATAACTGTGTCACAAGAAAACATTATGATGGTGCTGTGATGGCCACCAGTACATGTATAGGTGGGTGTCCAGGACAGAACCCTGGGGTATACCCCTGTTTGACGGTAAATTTTAGACTGTAAAGACTGAAACAGAAAAGGGAAATATTTATGCGTAGATTTATAAATTTAGTGAAAAGGTTCACCCTTCTGAAGGATCTCTTGACATTGTGCACAATGAATGCCGTACGCTGCTTCGTTTCAGTAATAACCTCTTCAGAATCTCTTTGAAACTCTTTCCTTTGCAGTCAGTAGTCCTTGGCATTCATCATGCAGGTTTGGTGTCAGACCGACACTGGCGAACGTAGTGAATGTTCTTACATTATTTGGTGAGCATTTCAACTTCCAAATGCCATACAAACCATTTCAGGATTTATAAAGGTAGCCAAAAACGTGGCACTAAGAATCAAATTTCAAAAAAAAAAAAAAAAAAATGTTCAAAATTATTCTGCTTGAAGGTTGGTAGAATGTTAAAGTTTTATTGGTGAGATGTGAGCAAATGAATGCACAAGACAGTAGCCGAGTATTGGCACAGTGCTGGTTTTATGTAAGATGTTAATAAATTACATTAATAAGTCAATGAAAGGCAGTCAAATGAAGTCCAGAATAAGACTGAATTCATTTGGAGAGAGCAGTAAAGTTGCATCTGAATTCATTTATTTGTTTTATGGAAATGTTCAAATATGCAAAAAGTACAAAGTTGGGTGCATGTAAAATACATTTGAGCTGACTTTAAAAAAGTACAAGGTAAAAACTAAAAAGGCAAACAGACTGACGTGACACCCCATTATAATTTGAAAAGATACTATAAATGCAAAAGCACATTGTTATAGCAAGTTGTCTACCAATTAGTTGCAGTTTCATGAAATATTACACTATTTGCACTAACTGCAACATAATTGTATTGACTGTAGACTTATATATACTTTTTTTTAAAAAACTGTACTTTAAAATAATATAATTGTAACGTATTGCTGGCAAACAGACGAAGATCAAGAGTATCCCAACACAAAGTTTTAATGATAATAATCCAGGAGACAGGTTTAGCAACACACACTTGACATTTACGTGACCGGACACTGAACAGAACACAGGCAGGAATATACACAGTATTTAATGTATACAGAATAATATATTGTGTTATTATCTTACAATATATTGAATAATACATAAGAAATTGCTGCAATAATTGTAATGATGAGTGAGTCACCGGGTTTAGATCCAAATGCAGCTTTATTCAGAGACGTAGTCAGACAGGCAATGGTCAACTCAATAGCAAACAGAAGTAGCAGGGAAAAGGCAGACTCGTAGTAATAATCCAGGCTAAGGTCAAACAGGCAGGCAGATAAACATCGATAACAATAAACAGGCAGGATTAGGAAACAGGGAAAACACGCTCAGAATTGTAACAGAAGGATTAGCAATACTTCGCAAAGTGTGTGTGTGTGTGTGAGTGGTGCTTTTATAGTGGTGAGATAAGAATCAGGTGTGAAGGTAATGCGAAACAACTGCTTGAGTGATCAGTGACTGGGTGAGGGATTTCTGGGAAATGTAGTGTGGTGTGTGGAGTCCATGATGTGAGCAGGCGACCTCTGGTGGCAGGTGAATGGAACATGATGGGGCGGATTCATTACAATAATAATGAATACGTGATGTTTACTTCAGTATGGAAATGTATTTTATATTCAATAATATATAGATGTACATGTGATAAAATATGATATTCTGTGTATATCAACCTGCATATGCAATATGTGTACACAGTTAGGAGGAAAATAAATATTATGAAATATATCCATGTATTTGAATTTGCTTTTATATTTGTAAAATCTCATGCACCTATCATTTTGCCATGAGTTAAACAAACTGAAAGTTCATGTAAACCAAAGCAGACCAAAGTGACTGTGACAATAATATTAATCAAATAAAAGGCCACTTATGTGTACTTAGAAAGAGTACACGTTCCTGTCTGTGCACGTTGCATTAAAGTCAAATAAAATTTTTAAAGTACATTTTAAATCATTATGTTTAATGATCTTTTGTCATGCTTTAAAAATTATGCATACGTTGATCCAGAAAAAAATATAAAAGCAAAAGCACATTGTTATATCAAGTGGTCAACAAATTAGAATATAATATGAAATATTACATAAAGGGCCTTCCCAAGCATGGAGCGGGGGCCAGTGCAAGTTAGAAGCGCCCCCCCCTCGGTCGGTCTATTCGTGTTTGCGCGGGAAGTTATTGCAGAGGAGGAGCAAGTTATTGCACCTTGTTTAAATGTTATGAGTGTTTTTTGGATCTACAAGCAGGGGCAAAATGGTCCATGCTAACCACACACACACACACACACACACACACATGCTTGTTTATTCCACTTTATGGGGTCCAAATGACCCCACTAAGATAGTAAGATCAGGAATTTATGACATTTTTTTAGGACAACATCTTATAAATCATGTTTGATCACAAAATCTTAAGTCACTCTAGTAAGGCCCTTCTCTACACTATACCTAAACCTAACCATCACAGAAATCTGATGTAATTCTAACATTTATATATATATGTATACATATATGTTTTAGTTTATATATTATATATATATATATATATATATATATATATATATATATATATATATATATAAATATATTATAATATAAAAATATTTTAGGGTCTTTTACTTATTTGCTTATTAGAATACCTTATTTGACATGACAATATTCTACATTCTTAATCCTTCCAAAATACCTAAACTTAACAGCTACCTTACTAACTATTAATATGCAGTAAATTAGAAGTTTATTGAGGGAAAAGTCATAGTTAATAGTTTATATGTTCCCCATTCTAAAGTGCTACCGAATGTTTAAACATTTTAAAAATGTGTTTTAAGTTTCTTATATATATATATATATATATATATATATATATATATATATAAAGTAAAGTAAAGGACCCCACATTGTCAAAGATTCTGTATCTTTCGTACGATCTCACAAAGTAATAACTGCAAAAACACACACACACACAGGTTTGTTTTGCTATCAAAGTGAGGACATTCCATAGGCGTAATGGTTTTTATACTGTACAAACTGTACATTTTATCCCCCTACACTACCACTACCCCTAAACCTACCGATCACAGAAAACATTCTGCATTTTTACATTTTTAATGAAACATTGTTCAGTATGTTTTTAAGCTATTTTAAATATGAGGACCCATGAAATGTCCTCATAGTTCATGTTTAAGTCGTAATACCAGTGTAATACCCATGTCATTATACAAATTGTATCCTCAAATCACAAAAACACACACACACACAGGTTTGTTTTGCTATCTCAGTGAGGACATTGCATAGACTTCCATTGATTTTATATCAGGTCGATGATATTTTCTCTCTCCTAACCCAACCTCTACTCCTAAACCTACCATCACAGAAACATGTGATCACCACTAGATTTAAATAAAAACATCTTTTAGCTGATTTATAAGCCTTTTTAGCTAGTGAGGACCAGTCAAATGTCCTCACTAGTGGGTTGAGAAAGTATTTCACAATATAAATGAGGACATTTGGTCCTCACAAGTATAGGCAAAACAAGTACACACACACACACACACACACACACACAGTGGACCATACTTATGCTTACCACTCTATATTATAAGCCAGATAGAACACTCTCTGCATTTCTATAGCAGTAAATACTGAGAATGTGAAAAACCAGTGTTCACAGCCATGTGGACCACAGTTTGACCACGGTCGTTTGCTTACACTCATGTGTGCAAAGAGCACAATGGATTATCCAGGGCTCAAATTGATTAACAACATGTTGATGGACCATTGAGTCTTCATCAGGCCTGTGTGCTGCCCTAGGGCTGCATCTGTTGTTCTGACATCAAACATCTAGAAGTGAGTTCCTTGTTTTTGAGTGCAGACGTATGAAGGATTTTTTCCACAATATTCAGTAAAGTACGATGGCTAATGCTGTTCAACTGCATGCTAATATTGATCATGCTTAGGTATGATTTTGAGGTCAATCTCAATAAAATGTCTTTGAAACTGAAAAACAATTTTTCGCTAGCAAAATGTTGAATTCGTTTTTAATACACTGCATGTTTTGCTGTTTTCTCCTTTTTCTTTCTCTGATCTGTACTGCACAAATGCGTTTCCAGAGTTTTCATTTACGCTTTTGAAGTTTTCGCTTATGATCCCTGAGTTTTCGTGCGCCATTCATATCTCTCGGGGGCGGGGCTAGAAGTGGTGCGTTCTCATTGGCTACTGAGTTTTTGATTGACAGCTTCTTGTCCTGGAAGTAAAGACTTCACGACAGTGTTGTGTTGACGTGTGGATGTGTTCGTCTGTAAGTGGCTTCCTGTTTCATTGATATAAAGATAGGAGTTTTGTTTTTGAATTTTATCTGTATTTATCTACTGTGTTGTCATAAGCTTGAGAGATCAAACGCGAGAGGAAATTAAAGTCTTGAGGTTTAATTGTAGGCTACATTAAAGTACTACATATAATTATATTTAGATCAGCAGTTTCTGCAATACTCAAACCAGCACATCTGTCACCAACAACCATGCCACATTCAAAGTCACTTAAATCACCTTCCTTCCTTTTTAACTTCATCTTGACCATGTCTACTTGCTGATTTTGTTGAGTTGATCTGCGGGCCTGTTTAACATTATGCTTTCTTTGGATTTTCCTCAAAATCAGTGCAAAAAATGCAACATCTGATGATTATGTTTGGGTCCAGTAATAGTTATGCTTTCTGTAGCCAGAATTAATAATAATAATAATATGTAAATAAATGAAATCAGAATTTGTCCTTGTGTGTATTCCTTTACACTTACGGCAGAACTTTAGCTGGGTCTCATACAAAAGGTAATTTTTCAGCAGCCTTATTCTGATTGAGAAGGTCATATTTCTACCAATTTACAGCACGAGGTAGAGCGCTAGAGATCGATAGCTGACGTCCAAGTGAGGAAGAAAAAGACAGAACCTTGGGAGTGTGCAAGCTGTGGGTGTTTTTACAACTCTTGGTCAATAACATAGTGCTGTCTACTTCCCTCGTCTCCATCTCTCTTTCCTCCTTCCTCTCCATTTTTCATTCCTTTCCCGACTCTCTCCTCGTGGTGGAGGGGAGCTATAAATTTAAGTGGGGAATTACCACTAACTGTTGGAATAAATTAGAGTGCTTTTGCATCTGTAAACACAGACTGACTACCTAATTACTGCACACTCCCAGAGAGAGAGAGAGAGAGAGAGAGAGAGAGAGGTTAGGCAAGTGTGAGCACAGTACATGTTTGTGTTGGTCCATATGCGTAATGCATTATCTTTTGAATGTATTGGAACAACATATTACATTAAGGGTGCGTTCACATTTGTAGTTTGGTTCTCTTGGTTCTTTTGGTCTGGAACAAAAAAAGAAAATGATACAATTATACCTGGTTTGCTTTTGTACCTGGTTATACCTGTGTTCACATTAGCCGTGTTTCCATTACCAAATTGAAATTGTGAATTGAAAATATGCACGTGTCAATTTAGATAAAACTCCCATTTATTGCAAAAACGTTTTTACGCTCTCACAAGGTCTCTTTTCTGGCAATTCGAAAAAGGAATATTTCGCAAAGCTGCAACTATTTCACATTTACGGGTCATCTGCCGTCTGTAAAACCCGATCATTATTTAAAAAGGGCACGGAATGTTTGGACAGAAGATGAGAGTTCTTCATTAAACTCATAAAAGACAACAGTATAATGGGACTGCTGGATTCTAAATAACAAAGAAATGCCACAATTTGAATTCATCAGGACTTCGAAGCAGATAGGAGGGAGAAACACCCAGAAACACCTCATAAGTGGCCGCTTCCCAAGTATAAGGGGCTTTCCTTGCCAGAAATGCTTGTATAACATGCCTACATCTTCTTCCATTGAAAATAATGGCTAGTGCATTGGCTGGGATGCCATGATTTTTGGAATTACTTATCGCGAGTGGAAAAAAAGACATATTAGTTGCATAACATCGGGTAAATGGAAAATTTCACGTTTTTTTTTTCAATATTTAGAAAATATCGCGAAAGTTTTGCGCAAATTTGTAATGAAAACGAGGCTATTGTCAGTTTTAACACTGAACCTACGCTTTTATGAAGTATATTTTGCAATGGAACTTGCTGAATATCCAAAACAATGCTGTGTGCTGGGCTAAATGAACTTGTTGAATGTGTATACATATTATGGTATTCTGTCCTTTTTAGGGTTACGTCACATCCTGATTTTGGTTTGTTTAGATGTCTTTGGTCAGTGTTGTGTTCACATTTCAGTCAGACCACACAAAGGTTTGTTTGAAAGAAGACCGAGACCCACCTTTTCAGGGGTCTTAGTCCCCTTGTGATTCAGATGGCAGCGTTCACACTTATTCAGATGAACTGCACTAGCAGAGCAATCACGCCAGAGTTTGTTTTAATCAAACCAAACCTGTTAAATATGAACATACCCTAAGAAGCACAAATTTAGCATGTGCACCACTTGCAGCATCATTCAGAAATGATTTGAGAATGCCTTTTAAATCTTAAATCAATTCCTGAATTTTAGCTGGCATTTTTGTAGCTCAACCAGTTGAGCATGGCATTAGCAGAGCCATGGTCATGGGTTTGATTTCCAGGGAATTCATGTACTGATAGAACGTATACATTGAATGCAGTGTAAGTTGTGTTGGATAAAAGTGTCTGTCAAATGCATAAATGTAATGTGATTGGTGTATATGTTTTAAACACTTGGTGGAATTGGTAGACGTTCCCTTCATCATGCGTTGCGGTAGCGCGTCAAATCATTCACAGGTATAAATATGAAGCTATTGTGCACGTATGTGATTTTGAATTAATATTTCATGTCGATATACGATGTTTACATACTTAAAACCAATCATGGTATTGTAAGACTCACGACTCTTAGAACAATGGCTAGGAAATCTAACTTTACCGAGCACCGAGACCCCCCTAGTGCTCGGGAGCATTTCTGTTGTGTTACGGCTTGTTTCCATTGTGTTGTGGCTTGATTTCGTTGTGTTGAGGCTTGTTTCTGTTGTGTTGTGGCTTGATTTCGTTGTGTTGTGGCTTGATTTCATTGTGTTGTGGCTTGTTTCCGTTGTGTTGTGGCTTGATTTCGTTGTGTTGAGGCTTGTTTCCGTTGTGTTGTGGCTTGTTTCCGTTGTGTTGTGGCTTGATTTCGTTGTGTTGTGGCTTGATTTCGTTGTGTTGTGGCTTGATTACGTTGTGTTGTGGCTTGATTTCGTTGTGTTGAGGCTTGTTTCTGTTGTGTTGTGGCTTGATTTCGTTGTGTTGAGGCTTGTTTCTGTTGTGTTGTGGCTTGATTTCGTTGTGTTGTGGCTTGTTTCCGTTGTGTTGTGGCTTGATTTCGTTGTGTTGTGTTTTGATTTCGTTGTGTTGAGGCTTGTTTCCATTGTGTTGTGGCTTGATTTCGTTGTGTTGAGGCTTGTTTCTGTTGTGTTGTGGCTTGATTTCGTTGTGTTGTGGCTTGTTTCCGTTGTGTTGTGGCTTGATTTCGTTGTGTTGTGGCTTGATTACGTTGTGTTGAGGCTTGTTTCCATTGTGTTGTGGCTTGATTTCGTTGTGTTGAGGCTTGTTTCTGTTGTGTTGTGGCTTGATTTCGTTGTGTTGTGGCTTGTTTCCGTTGTGTTGAGGCTTGTTTCCATTGTGTTGTGGCTTGATTTCGTTGTGTTGAGGCTTGTTTCCGTTGTGTTGTGGCTTGATTTCGTTGTGTTGAGGCTTGTTTCCGTTGTGTTGTGGCTTGTTTCCGTTGTGTTGTGGCTTGATTTCGTTGTGTTGTGGCTTGATTTCGTTGTGTTGTGGCTTGATTACGTTGTGTTGTGGCTTGATTTCGTTGTGTTGAGGCTTGTTTCTGTTGTGTTGTGGCTTGATTTCGTTGTGTTGAGGCTTGTTTCTGTTGTGTTGTGGCTTGATTTCGTTGTGTTGTGGCTTGTTTCCGTTGTGTTGTGGCTTGATTTCGTTGTGTTGTGTTTTGATTTCGTTGTGTTGAGGCTTGTTTCCATTGTGTTGTGGCTTGATTTCGTTGTGTTGAGGCTTGTTTCTGTTGTGTTGTGGCTTGATTTCGTTGTGTTGTGGCTTGTTTCCGTTGTGTTGTGGCTTGATTTCGTTGTGTTGTGGCTTGATTACGTTGTGTTGAGGCTTGTTTCCATTGTGTTGTGGCTTGATTTCGTTGTGTTGAGGCTTGTTTCTGTTGTGTTGTGGCTTGATTTCGTTGTGTTGTGGCTTGATTTCGTTGTGTTGAGGCTTGTTTCTGTTGTGTTGTGGCTTGTTTCTGTTGTGTTGTGGCTTGATTTCGTTGTGTTGTGGCTTGTTTCCGTTGTGTTGAGGCTTGTTTCCATTGTGTTGTGGCTTGATTTCGTTGTGTTGAGGCTTGTTTCTGTTGTGTTTTGGCTTGTTTCCGTTGTGTTGAGGCTTGTTTCCGTTGTGTTGTGGCTTGATTACATTGTGTTGAGGCTTGATTTCGTTGTGTTGAGGCTTGTTTCTGTTGTGTTGTGGCTTGATTTCGTTGTGTTGAGGCTTGATTTCATTGTGTTGTGGCTTGATTTCGTTGTGTTGAGGCTTGTTTCTGTTGTGTTGTGGCTTGATTTCGTTGTGTTGTGGCTTGTTTCCGTTGTGTTGTGGCTTGATTTCGTTGTGTTGAGGCTTGTTTCCATTGTGTTGTGGCTTGTTTCTGTTGTGTTGTGAACTTATGTTTGCATTTAAAATTCCATTGTGTTGTGCACTACTGGGCCACCGTAAGTACAGTATCTTCGATGGATTGTACTGTTATTTAACAACATGCTATTTGTTCAGTTAACAAAACACCTTTCCAAAACAGTTTCAGTAGACCAAAACTCCATAAAGCAGTTTTGAAAATGGCAATATAAGTTTATTCCTCTCAAGTTTAAGTTTTCATCCACTTAAAATTCAATGTGGCGTCCACACTGACTAAGGTCTGTAGGCTCCAACAATAAGCTGGATAAGCAATATAGAGAACAGATGGATGGATGGATAAATGGATGGATTTATACATCAACTTATCAGTTGTATAAATAACATCTGAACGATAATGGTACTGCCGAAGCTTGAACAGGTTACAAAAGTACATTGGGCCTTCATTGATCAGTGGGTTGGTTCTTAGATAGATCTGTTGATTGAGCATCAAGTTACAAAAGTAAAATCGGACTTCATTGATTGGTGGGTTGGTTCTTAGATAGATCTGTTGATTGAGCGTCTATGCAAAGAGGATGTCAGTGACAAAGCAAGACTGAGTGATTGAGGCATAGCTTGAAAAGCATCAGTTTGCGACTGTAATAGCCTTTTCTCTCTCTCTCTCCTCCATGCATGCTGCTCATTAGCAAGTTTAAACAGGCCCAGAGTTAACATCTTTACTTGCAAACAAGACTCCACATACACTCACAGACTTAGAGGGCTAGGAAAAGTCATCACTCATGGCAAGATAAATATGCATAATTCAAAAGACTACCATGAGAAGGGCCAAACAAAAAGATACAGTGCTTCAGAGAATCCTTATGTACCAATTTATTATTTAATTGGACAAATCTATTCAGTAAATAAATTGTATGTAAGCAGTGTGTTACTGATCTCAAACAGTAAAGAATGAGAAGTAAACACTTCAGAAAATGGTGAGATTTTTTCTACCTTTTTGCAGTTAACACTTTAACTTATAACATTAACATAACATCATGACAATTTTTCTTTACTTTTCAATGCATGGCTCATTTCAAAATGATCAGTATTACAAATGCAGTTTGCAGCAAATAAAGCTCATTTTCAATTTCCATCTATTATATATGAAATATTTCAATAAACAAAATCAGGCTTGAAATCATCTCAGGCTACGCATGTAACCATGGTTCCCTGAGAACAGGGAACGAGACACTGTGTCTCCCTGCCATGCCTCGGGACTGCCTGCTGAACAGTCCCTTTAGACGATAAGTGGATGACATGTTCTCTAGGTGCCCCTTATATACTTTCAGGTCACACCTTGATGATGTCATGGGCTGTCGCAGGACAATACGATTGCGTTTCAGACACCGGTTCACGTGGAGGCGTTCCCCTCATAGCGTTTCGACACAGCGCGAGTTCCCTTTTGAAAGGGAACTTCTAGTGTGTGGCCAGCCTAACTATAACTGTGCCATGATCATTGAATGGCTTTCCTGAAGTAAATGTAATGTTACAGTATGTAATATTCAGTGTTGGGGAAAGCTACTTTTAAAAGTAATGCATTACAATATTGTGTTAATCCCTAAAAAAGTAACTAATTGTGTGATTCAGTTACTTTTTATGAAAAGCAATGCGTTACATTACTTTTGCGTTACTTTTTCTCACCTGGATTGAGCTTGGTTGTTAGTTTTTTAATAACAACCAAAAAAGTTATATTTTTGGCAAATGTTAAGGCCGTTTCACATTAAAAGTGACATGAATAAGCCTCAGTTGGAAGGAAATGCATATTTATGCCAGTAAAGTACGGGGCGCTGCTCAAACAAACCTTTCAGCCGTGCTGACATTCTGGATTAAAGAAGAATAGGAACGGGAGAAGATCAACACTCTTATTAATAAATCTAAAGTAATTTTTTTTTATTAGTATGAATTATTTAAATGATTGAAGGCCAGTAGCAAAGATATTGGTTAATAAAGTGAGATTAAATACATAAAGTATATTTTTGTAATTTAATATAGTTAATTATTACTTGCCAGGAGAGCTGTCAGTCAATAAATCTGAAAAAGTAACTTGCATTACTTATTTGAAAAAGTAACTTTTTTTTTTTTTACTAGTTACTTGAAAAGGTAATCTTATTACGTAACTCAAGTTACTTGTAATGCATTACCCCCAACACTGGTAATATTGTTAACAAGCTGTTTTAGTGACGTCTTTCCATGGTTAAAAGCGATTATGAGATATGACAAATTTCAGTAAGTTGTACTGTTTCATATCCTTGGATGTTTATTCATATTTATTCGTGCTATGACTAGAAGGAAAGAGGAAGCGATAATCATAATTGTATTTTTTTGTGAATACAATTGGTAGAATTTTAAAGCTGAGAGCCTGAGATTGTTTCATATCAAACATAACCTGCATCATCTTGTCTGTCGGTGAGTTGTCAGTGTCCTCTTTGGTCCACTGCCTGAGAAAATGGACGTGCGGCATGAGAACAGTGTGAATTGTGTGAGTCTGAATGCGTGACACCTCTGAATAAACTCTTGTTGACATGGACTATTATATTTGTCTTTTTTTAAAATGTAACATTAACCATGAGTACTCGAGTAACTCTTGTACAGTTTTGACAAGTAACCAACTAGAAGACCTCAGTAGTTGTGCAACTCCTACACATTGCAGACCACCATATTAGATTTTAGGCATTACATATAGAAAGACACATCAAATGATCCCAACACATATATTGCAGTTCCACATGTTAATCAATCAAAAAAAAAAACTGAAAGGTCTGTTTTAGATCCTCCTCGGATCACCACCTCATGGTGGAGGGGTTGAAGTGCCTCAACAACCCTGAGAGATGTGTTGTCCAGAGCACAAGATCCTGACAGAGTAAATTGGTACCAGGTGAAAGGCCAGACAAAGAGTGGTCAAACTGTGTCCTTTATGATTAGACCCAGGAATCAGAGTGAGACCCTGCCCAGTGTAGGGAAACCTCCCCTGAATCCTGATGGCCGGGCTCTGACCCATCCTGCCATAAACAACAAATAAACAACGTGGAGCCATCACCTTGTGAGCTCACCACATACAAGGAGAGGTAGAGGGGATTGGTGCGATGCAGGTGAACATAGTCTCTTGTCCTTCACTAGCGAACCTTGCAAATCAATCGGGTAAAGGTCGCATATTGCTCTGCATATAAACACATTTACTCGTGTTTTGCTGGCTTATTTAATTTGGATTTGTCTGGCTGTGTAACTGGAAAATGTCACAAAATAAACAAACAAAACAGAAGTAAGAAGTTACAATCATACCTACCAAGCAGCAGCAATTCTGGTGTGAGGAAGAGGCTGTATTACTGTCGGGGCTGGGTAGGTTACTTTTAAAACGTATGTCACTACAGATTACAAAATACATGCTTTAAAAAGTAATTTGTAACGTATTTCATTACATTACTCAAGTTTAGTAACTTAATCTCAATACTTTAGAATACTTTGGAATACTAATAAGTGTGGAACAAACACAAAAAAGGTAATTGCAAGTTTTTATCTCACAATTCTGACTTTTTCCCCCAGAATTGTGTGATATAAAGTTGCAATTGCAAGTTATAAAGTCAGAATTATGAGATATAAAGTCGCAATATTGAGAAAAGTCAAAAATATGAGATATAAACTCACAATATTGAGAAAAAGTCAGAATTATGACATATAAACTCACATACTAAATTCACAATTGCAAGAAAAAAAATTATTATTGCAAGTTCATATCTCATAATTCTGACTTAACTTGCAATTGTGAGTTTAAATCTCGCAATTCTGAGAAAAAGAAGTCAGAATTGTGAAATGGAAACTCCCAACGGTGAAGGGAAAAAACAAATTGTGAGACAAAGTTGCAGTGACCTTTTTTACGATTATAAAATGACTCAGAAACAACTATCACAAAACATGAAAACAGTCGAAAACATGAAACTTAACTCCACTTTTTCAGACTGTCAGAGTCAGAGAATCACCAATTGCTGTTTAAATGACATTAAAATTCAAAGTAATCACTTTGGTAATCTAAAACACTTTTCAGATGTAACTGTAATCTGATTACCACCCATTTAAAATGTAACTGTAATGAAATACAGTTACTCAAATTTTAATTTTAATTTCAAACTCAAAGTTACTTGTATTTCGTTACTCCCCAACCCTGATTACTGTTAAACTTTACGTAAAATGAAAATAAGAAATAAGTAAGTCACAAGTACTACAGACTTAAAAGCAGCAAATACAATACGACTCCTTGCATGTTTCCCGTTGACCTTTTAGATTACACAGGTGAATATTACATTCTACCGGGAAAAAATAGAATCATGTCAAAAAATTAAATGCATCATGTTGCGGTTTACTGATTTAGATGTAAATGCTTTAGGGTTTGTATAATTATCCGATTGTTTTTGATAGTGCCTTTAGATGCTCCAGTCTAGTTGTTTCATCCAGCTTAGTAACAGCGATGCAATTTAAGTGTTTTATTTTCCGAGCAGAAGTTTGACCCTGAAACACATCATGCCTCATTTCCTGCTGACTCTTCGTCTATGTGTGTGTGCGCTTGATTAGTCCCTCAATAATTAACACCAGCTTCTTTGCACATCTACTCTCAGCAATCCTCATGAGAACCCTTAAAAAATATGCACATAAAAAAGAAGGTGCGAGCGATAGATAGAAAACAGGAGGGGGCATTGAGGAGGTGTATAATTGAGGTTTGAGTACTCGTGGCCGCTTGCAAATGGACAGATAATACTTTCCACGTTGTTATAAAAATCTCATTATGCATTTGAGGTAATGGAGTCATACTTCAATAGATAAATGTGTCTAAATCCAGAGCGATTGAAAGAATTTCACACAAGCTGTTTTATCTTTCCTGTCTTTATTTAATATTAAAGTCAAGGATAAGTCAGCCTGACATTAACTCATGAATGTAGTTTTGCTTGAATAATACTCTGAATGGATTTCACGTCTATTATCTCTATTTTTTTTGTTTGTTTTCTGTAAATCAAACTTTATAAAAGTTTGAAAAGCTTTAACCTTGGTTTTAAAAAAAAGAAAGAAAGAGGATTTGTGTTCCGTGGCAAGTTGTAGAGTTTTATAATTATTTAAACACACACAGTTGTTTTTTTACAGTCTTTACATTGACTTCTGTTGTTTTATACTGAGATAATGATATTTTCTATTCCCATACTTCGAAACCGATCCCTTTCTCCATTTAAAATGTTCATTTAGTTATTATTTGGTGTTATTATTAAGCCATTGTCCTAGTGAGCACCGTTGGCTGATTCTCACAATGTAGGAGATTTCAGGTTTTACTATCCAGAAAATGTTGGAGTATCCCTCAATTGACCCTTCGCCGGCAGTTTGATTGACAGGCGATCTAACCAATCATAACCCAGAATCCGCCATTTTGTCCGTCCAAGCAGTCAGGGGAGTAAGTAGATTAACGTTGGTGAACTTGAACTTGAAAAATTGTGTGTACTCACGTCTTTCCACGCTTGAAACAACATTCCTTCTGATGTTCATTCATGTTTATTTGATGCTATAAATGAACTAGTAGGAAGAGATGATCGGTTCACGAGGAGCTACAGCGATCTGTCACGACACATTAAAGAGACACTAGACGCTATTTATTGTTTAAACTTCTGTAAAAAAAATAAATCTTAAATATGAAACTGTTTCATATCAAAAGTAACCTGCTCTGTCTTGTCTGTGCTCCGCGATGTATTTTTAACTACGTGAGAACATGATGTGTGGCATGAGAGCGCATGTCTTGATGGACATAGCAACAGTAACTAAAGAAGGCGGGTCTTTGCGAAGGGTCAATTAATATGGGTAAATAAGCGCAAAATTAAGCTTGTAGAAAAGAATAAGTAGTATAAGTTGACATACACTTGCAAAGTTACTTATAGTCAGTAGAATGTCTAAAGTGGACCATTGAAATAAAGTGTTACCGTAATCTTTTTTTTGATGAAAATAACAAAATGTTATTAATAAGAGTGTTATGAATCCGCTCTACCTGTCTTCCACTTACCACCAGATGTCGCCCTCTCACTCTATGGACCCTGTCACATGGACTACATTTCCCATAAGCCCCTCACCCAGTCACTAATCACCCTTCCAGCTGTATCATATCACACTCACTTCCCTTCACTATATAAGCACCACTCTCACTGGCATTCATGGCGAAGTATTGTACATCTTGTATTGCAATTCCGAACGTTATTTTGCCTGTTTCCGGATCCTGCCTGTGTCTTCGTTTTGTTGTTTATCTGCCTGCCTCTGACCATTCGCCTGGATATTTACTACGAGACTGCCTGTTCCCCGCCACTTGGATCTCATTCGCTGACTCGCTCATCATTACAGAGAGAATGAATAAAAACGAGATGAAAATGTTAGGGAGGGACGATTTAGAAAGAGTTCCAGCACTGATGTCCTGCGCTGTAGATGCCGTGCTGATCTATTCAGCGGGACATGAGTTGGCATACACTTGTTGCATGGCTCAAAAAACGTTTGAAAATGGAAATGTTTGTGAGAAAGAGAAGAGCAGACATATGGATGGATCAGAAAAAGCGTGACAACACAAAAGAGAGCTCTTTTTTGGAACGGTTTTCTGTGCACACACACCAGAAGCACGCAGCTGTGTAGTACTGCGTCTTGACAGTGTACAAGTACTGAATTGAGCTCTCTTTTGTGTCTAAATGGACAAATACACAAAACATTATGTCAAAATGTCTATTTTGAAGAGTTTTCAAGCAAACACGGTCGCATATGTCCTAAAAGTACGTAAACAGTTGGGAGAATATCGGATGTGCATCAGTGCATTGGATCCGCGCATTCGGTCTTAAAGTGACAGCAGCCTAATAAACCTCGTCTGAGATAATGACAGGAAAGAGAAGAGATTTGAGTTTTGTTTTTGCGCACAAAAAGTATTCTCGTTGCTTCACAGCATTAAAGTTGAATCACTGCAGTCACGTTGACTATTTTAACGATGTCTTTAGTACCTTTCTGGACCTTGAAAGCGGCGATTATATTGCTCTCTATGGACGAGTCATATACCTCGGATTTCATCAAAAATATCTTAATTTGTGTTCTGAAGATGAACGAGGGTCTTGCGGGTGAATAATTAATGACAGATATTTTATTTTTGGGTGAACTAACCTGGACGAAGCGGACTGTACTGATGATGAGGGAAGTATACTTTCGGCTTAATGATTCACATTCTGATTTATAGCTATTGTGATGCATGTATATTGTAGGATTAGCTGAAAGTTTGTTGTTACAACAAACAAGAAAAATTGACAATGGATCATTTAAAACGGCAAACGGCAGGGCATCACTGGTTCTAAAAACAAGCCAACACTGAAGGACAGAGCCAATAAGAAACCTTCTAGCAACCAGCCAAAACTCCTAAGCACTGTGGTGATGACTTTTGCACAGACAGGATGGGGATCTTTTATAACCTGTCAGTTATAATTCGTTTTTCCTCTGCACCAAGCATCTACACCAGATAACATCTTAGCTCTTTTAATTCCATTTATGCATATATGATCAGCTTATGTTGTCAGAAGTATAACACTTTGAACATTAGGCATATCCTCAACACATATATTGCTAGATGAAATCCAACAGTGATGGCTTACTGTGATTAAATTTGACTTCTTTGATAAACAAAACCAATGAATGTTTAAGCTTTCAAAATAATAATATTAAAAAGCTTAAAAATAAGTGTGCCTTATAATTCTAGTTATGCTCTTTACAAACCTATGCAACTGCCCCCGTGAGAGACAGCGACTGCTGGCACTGTTCTGCTGATGTGCTGCCAGCCCTTGTGTTCACTGTCCCCAGCCGGCCCCGGGGCCCTGCTCCACAAACGCAAGCAGAAATCCCAGCAATAGTTTAGACAACAGAAATCCAACAAATGCACATTAGATGCAATCTTTACATTAGCTCAGCAATGAAGACAAATGAATAAATATGCATGCTGTTGGAAATTGAGACAAAGATTGTACACTAAAAAGAAAATTCAGTGGACCTCTTACTATAACTTAAATGTATGGTTGCAAGTTAAAAATTCTAATTTATTGATTTGATTAAACCTTTTAAGTTGCAAATATTATTTGGATGAGGTTCTAGTTCCCAGCATGCTTTGCAGGAATGGATAAGGAGAGTAAATGTTGAAAATAAATGTTATTTTATGGGTTTTTAAGTAAAAAGCTGACTCAGCGCCTGCTCTACTTCAGCTCACCACTCTGCAAGCAAGTTCAATCAGCTGTTTCAGGGCATCCCCTGCCACCGTTCGGCTTATTTCCGAAGAGCAAATTTCTGCGGCATTGATACAAATGTCGAGCCACCATTGTGCAGGGGACCCCTGTACGCTGATGACAGGGACAGTGAGTGCGTTTCCTGCTTGGAGAAATCCCATTTGGAAGCCATGCTCATGGAGATGGATTGCTCTCACTGCAAGAGCATGAGTGTCGCCTCTCTGTGGTCGTGGATTGCTTTCTTTTCAGAGAGCGACCAGGCCCCTCGCCACCTCCGAGATGAAGATGATCCCCTAGATGACAGCATGTCATTGGTGGGCTCAGATGCGGAGGTTTGGATGGGTTTTACAAATGACCCTGTGACTTGCCATCTCTGGAACCCATCGACGGTAGAGGTGGGATGGACGCCGAACTTTTCCGTGTCCTCTCTAAAGCGATCGAGGAGCTCGGTTTAGAGTGGTCTACCCTGGAGGAGCCCACTCGCAGTCGTCTGGATGAATGGCTCCTGCAGGGGCGCCGCCAGGCCCCTTGCTATTGAGTTGCCCCATTCTTCCCAGAAGTCCACGACGAGCTCACTAAGTCACTACTAAGTCGATCTCACTACTCGGTCCGCCTACGCACATCTGCTTCATTCACCATCATTGCAGTCGACGCACTGAAGAAAAGGGTTTGAGAAGCTGCCTCTCCTGGGTGAGTTGGTGGCCGTGCACCTCTGCCCACCCACTTCCAATGAATAGAAAGCAAAGGTCCCTCCTTCTAAGCCCTGTTGGACGACGTCAGCTCCCGCTGGACGAACCTACACCTCAGCTAGGCAGGCGGCTTCCGCATTACACACCATAGAGTCCTCCAGGTCTTTCAGGCCAAACCCGACCCAGCCATGTACAAAGAGCTGTGCAGCATGACTGACCTGGCCCTCCACACTACAATGGCTCAGGTCATTGGCAGGTCAATGCTTTGTGGTGCTGGAGCACCTTTTGTGGTTAAACCTGTTGGAGATTAAGGAAGCAAACAAGGCCCTTTTCCTCGACTCCCCAGTTTCCCCCACTGGTCTTTTTGGATCTGCCATCAATGGCTTCGCAGAAACGCATCACAGAAGTTGTCCCAAGCGATGTGACACTGGCCAAGCCTTCCAGATCAGCAGCTGCTTCTAGATGCCCCAGGCCTGCGCCAACTCAGCAACCTTCAAAGCCTGCACCATTCGAATGCTCAGCCTACTCCACAGCCTGAGCCTCGTCAGCGCTCCCGCTCTGCAAAGTGCCATCCCTTCCCAAAGCATCAGGAACCCCGGTGCAAAGTAGCATGGGATCCTGCACCTCAGAAGCCGTCGTGATCTAGTAGACAGGAAGAGGAGGGAGCTAACTCTTGGTGCGGCAGATGACCCCCCCAAACATCCCGTTTAGTTCTGGGTATGTTAATTCTGGGTATCCCTGGATTAGGCCGGAGTCTCCAATTATTGGCTTTGCCCTGCAAAACTTGGTCCCTCTGGGTCCCTTAGGTGCTTAAGGTGAATTCACATATCAGTCATTCCTCTATCATAGCACATCGTGATTGTACTGGTTCCCCACCGTGTCTAGCGACATAGTACGAGTGAAGTATTTAAAAGGAACATACTTTGTTACTAACGTAACCTCGGTTCCCTGAGATTCAGGAAGGAGTATTGCATTGCTAGCTGTGCTATGTCGCTGCATGACTCAGTGTCTTCACTTCAGTCGAATTAACCTGAGGATCCTATGGCAGAATGCCTGCTTATATAGCCAGATGACCCCTCCCATTTCGGCGAGCTCTGGAGGCCTTCATTGCCATAGGCTAGTGCAGCTCCGCTGCCTCGCCATCGGTTCATTTTTATCACAACTGCACAAACCAATGGCCGTGCAGTTTTCACTGCGTTGTGAGAAAGGCTTCAGTAATCGAAGAAAAAAGAGTTTTCCACACCACGTCTAGTGATGTAGTACGCGTTCCTGTATCTCAGAGAACCAAGGTTACGTTAGTAAGTGCAAGTACTTTTTTGTGGTTACCATTGTGCTAAAGATTATGTGGTTTTTGTGTAGTTAAATAGACACTACATTTTGTCTATGAGCAACAAATCTGTTTATGCCAATGACAAAAGTAATATGCGATTTGCTCATTAAATTTACAGAATTAACGTTACATTTAGCATTCACTGTGCTGGCTGTTGAATTGAACTAAAATAGATAAGATTAATTGGTCACAGGGCCTCAACTCAATTTAGTTTAGTCAACGTAATATTTTGGAGTAATTTGTGTTTCTGCTACAAATTAAGTTCCTCTAACTCAGTGCAGTTAGTTGGTTGAACACAATTACATTGTGAAAAAATTGATGCAATTGTTGTTGTGAGGTAAAACATTTTTTTAAAGTGTAGGATTATTTTGGCTCAGAAGATCATTAGGTATTGTTATATGCTAAAAAAAATAGGTCATAAACACTTTAAGCTTGGTTTGTTGGTTGACGATGCTATGCCCAGATTTGAGTGCTTACGTTATCTATTCCACCAGAAGCCAAAAACAAGACCACACACGCATGTGGTCATCTCCGACGGGACCGCCAGTGTCCGCATACGCACACAACAGGCACGTGTTCTCTACACACTATCAGGGAGATGTCGGTTTCTGACAGCATCCATTAAAGAGTGGCCATGTATGGCCACATTAGACTTGTGTGATGTTGAACCCTGATTATGGTGCTCTGTCTGTGTCCCATCCAAACAGCTCTGAGAGCCCCACGGGAGTCACCTGTCTAAGTTCAGTCTAAGCCCTCTTCATCGCACAAGGAGGATGTGTCTGTCGGGAAGCAAACCAGACCCCAGGAGAGAGGAAGAGTAGGACACAGTGCTTTTAGTGATTGTGTACAGTAGTGAGCACAGCAATAAAAAAAAGCATAAATAAAATAGATTTTTACATTTTCTGAAGAAAATGTGACTGGTTCTTGCGTGTTTGGTAGGACGATAATATGCAGTTGCTATGGTGTTCTGAATGTTTTTTTTTTTTCTTTTAGCATATTGCTGTGTGGTCACTGTGTTCTGGTTGTTTGCTAAAGGCCACAATACTTAAACGAAATCAAAAAAATGAACTGGTGTACAGTCATTTACATCCCAATTCAATAAAAGTCAAGGACATTTTGTAAAACGCAATAAAATCGAGTGTCTATATCTTATTATTTCTCTTGAACCTTTATTTAACTGGCGAAAGTACAAAGAAAAACATTTCAATGTTTTCGCTGGCCAAATTAATTGTATTTTGTAAATATAAACACGTTTTGATGGCTGAAAAACACTCCAAAAAAGTTGGCACAGAGGCAAAATAAAAATGAAAAGATTACAGATTATCCAAGTCGAACTGTTTTGAAACAGTCCACAATTAGCAGGTGAATTGGCAAATGTGGGAAAGACGTATAGACGTGATCCATTGACGTGGAGACGTATATTCGGATTGTACATCTTTCCCGGGAAGCAGGACAATGCCATGCCTCATTCTACACATGATGAAACAGAGTGGTTTCTAAACAACCTACACTGTAGAAGGGATGTGCTTGACTGCCTATCTGCTGTCCAGATCTGTCTCTTATTGAAAATGTATGGCCCATCATGAAAAGGAGAATCAGACAATGATGAGAACAAGCTGTTGAGCAGTTGTCTTGCTTCAGGAGAGATTGGGCAAAAATTCCACTTCCTCAATTCCCAAATGATTAAAAAGTCTAATTAAAAGGAAAGGTGTTGTGATAGTGGTAAACATGCCTGTGTCTCAACTTTTTGGGAATGTGTTACAGCCATCAAAATCAAAATTTGTTTATATTTACAAAATACAATTAAGTTGTTCAGTGAAAACGTTAAAAATCTTTTCTTTTTTCTTTTTTCAGTTAAATAAAGGTTAAACAGAACTAACAAATCAAAGATTCTTGATTTTATTGCATTTTACAAAAAGTCCCAACTTTTCCGGAAATGGGGTTGTATTATTTTTGCTTTTCCCTGCAACCAAAGTTGCCAGCCAGCACCAGCGTTTTCTTTATTTTCACAAAAATTTCATGAACCCCAGAATATTTTGTTGTATGAATATCTGAACATGCAATATATCGAAAGAAAGAACAGAGTCTTTGCTTTATATATATATATATATATATATGGTAACACTTTACAATAAGGTTCATTAGTTAACATTGGTTAACAACATTAGTTAACATGAACTAATAATGAACTGCACTTATACAACATTTTTTAATCTTTGTTAATGTTAATTTCAACATTTACTAATACATTATTAAAATCTTGTTAACATGAGTTAATGCACTGTGAACTAACATGAACAAACAATGAACAACTGTGTTTTCATTAACTAACGTTAACAAAGATTAGTAAAAACAGTAACTAATGTATTGCTCATGATTAGTTCATGTTAGTTAATACATTAACTAATGTTTAACTAATGAACCTTATTGTAAAGTGTTACCATATATACATATATATATATATATATATATATATACACACATTCTTTTCTCCAATACCCTGTATCTCTTGCGTGTTTATAATAAAGTCTATTCTTAGTATTTTTCATCTTTGTGAGCTTTATACACAGCAACACGTTACATGTACATCTACAGATTTTTCTATGAGTATTTATAGGCCTTTAATGTTCTAAACTTTTTTCTTAACATATCCAGAGGATGTCTAAATAACATATTGCCTGTAACATCTATGGCAGTTCCATTCTTGATGTAGGGAAATATATCATGTATTACATTTCTGTATTGGTAAAGACAGGAAACATCAATAAAGCTCTGAAAACTTATGTCTACCCAGACTTGTCCTCATTAAAAGTAGCTTGCTGCCATTAAGCCATAATCAGTTTGTCATTATTGCACTCAATGAAATAATGGGAATAAAGTGCAGTAACTAAAACAAGAGTGGGGGTGTGGCATCATTGTGCTGGCTGGGAATTGGGCAGTGCTGATTTAGGAAGGTCCAGGAAGGGACTGGTCATTATTAGATGGCAGATCTGCTTCCACTTTATGCTCATTCAGGTCAGCGGGCATTGTAGTTGATGTCTTGTTTCTTGGCCGAATGCCAGTTCATGGCCTTTCCTCAGGTCCAAGGAATGGGACCTAGAAAGCTTGTCTCTTTTTGAGGGCTTGGCTGTCCTGTTGCACCCCAAAAATGAAAAATCTGATGGTGGCTGGATTTTAGGCCTTTTGTCACTCGATCACAAAACACTAAATCACAAATTCTTCCGTGGATCCTCAACTCCTGACACTCAATGAATAAATGAACAAAACCTGGTGGTTTAATATCCAGCCATAGTAAAATCTGCCTCAAGTACACGACCAACAGTAAGTGGACTCCCGGACACTGTGCCCTTGACTTTTGAGAGTTTAATTTGAAAAGCATGGGCATTATACTCTGTTTGCCCTCCACTAGATTTTGGGTTGAGCTCCAGAGATCAAGTGAGGAGATGGAATAAACTTGCAGAAGGACAACCATCACTGCAATACTCCACTGTGCTTTATGGACAAATTCAAGCCTCTCCTCAGTGCAAGACACATGAAAGCAGAAGACGAACCTAAAGGGCTGTCAGCCTGGGGTCTGTTCAGGTTTGATGAATCTCAATTCCAAGCATCAAGTCTGGAGGAAACCAGGCACTGCTTATCACCTCTGCAATATCATTTCAAAAGTGAAACATGTTGCTGGAGCATCATACTGTGGGGGTGTTTTTCAGGAGCAGGTACTGGAAGACTGGTCAGGTTAGAGAAAAGCTGAATGCAGCTAAATAAAGTACAGAGATATCCTTATAATGAAAGACTGGGCCTTCGGTTCACCTTCCAACAGGACCCGAAGCACACAGCCAAGTCAATGCAAGAGTTGGACAGGGACGACTCTGTGAATGTCCTTCGGTTGCCAGTCAGAGCCTGGACTTGAAACCAATCAAACATCTCAAGATGTACCTGAAAATGTCTGTCCACCGACGGTCCCCATCCAATCTGACAGAATTTGAGAGGATCTGTGGAGATGAATGACAAAAAATCTTGTCACATCAAACCCCAAACAGACTTGAGGCTGTAATTGCTGTCAAAGGTTCAACTAAGTACTGAGTTAAGGGTCTGAATGCTTATGTCAATGTGATAAAGTTATCACAAGTCTGGTTTTTGCTTCATCATTAAAGGGTATGGAGTATATGTGGAAAAAAAGCATTAGGCTGCAACATAACAAAATCCGTAAAAATGAAAGGGTCTAAATACTTTCTGAATGCGCTGTAGTTCTCATTTGTGTTTTTCTTTACTATAAGTGAATTTTGTATGCCCACTCTTGAGAAATTACACCACCCTTATAAGATTTCTACATTAGCCATTGCACTTGTTTCAGTTTTTGCAAGTCAACTTAATTCCCACCCACTTCTGCTCCTCTCCTCCACCCTCCCCCCATTGCGTCTGCCGTAAATGACGTTAATATAGGGAACCCAGACTGTAATTAGATCACATAGACTGGGATAAGTATTAAAGACATTAGAGAAAGTGAATGAGTCTGGGACTGCAGGCTATTGTAGATGGGAAGGATATAACAGATCATGCAGACAAACAAATCAAGATTTTACCGTAAACCTGTAAAATGATGTTCCAATGATGTCTACTAAATCATTCTTTAAAGTATGTGTATTTAAAGTATCTGTGTAACACTTCAAAAAGTGGTCCATACTACCGGCTTGTTATATTCAAAGTCTTCTGTAGCTTTAGGTGAGTCAAATTTGCTATTGACTGTCTTACAGCAGGAGCTTAAAAATACCAATGGAGTCATATGGATTACTTTAATGATGTCTTTACTACTTTTCCGGGGTTTGAAAGTGGTAGTTGCGTTCATTTTGGGGTGAACTAACCCTTTAAGGGAACATTCCATTTTATCAACATTATGAGAACATTATGAAACAAGTAGTAACATTTAAAAACTTTAATGTTAGATGAAATAAATTGTTTCAGCAGAGAAACCTTCAATGAATAATTTTTTGTGCTAACGTTTTGAGAGCTCAAGCGCAAATTCTGCCGGAAAGACTCAAATGTTACATCACTTATTACCAGGGTTGGGGAGTAACGAAATACAAGTAACTTAGTCACGTATTTAAAATACAGAATTTGAGTAACTGTATTTCATTACAGTTACATTTTAAATGGGTGGTAATCAGATTACAGTTACATCTGAAAAGTATTTTAGATTACCAAAGTGATTACTTTGAATTTTAATGTCATTTAAACAGCAATTGGTGATTTTCTGACTCTGACAGTCTGAAAAAGCGGAGTTAAGTTTCATGTTTTGTGATTGTTGTTTGTGAGTCATTTTATAATTCACTGGTCGCTGCAACTTTTTCTCACAATTTGTTTTTCCCCTCACAATTGTGAGTTTGCATTTCACAATTCTGACTTCTTTTTCTCAGAACTGCGAGATTTAAACTCACAATTGCAAGTTATAAAGATATAAACTTGCAATACTAATTTTTTTTTTCTTGCAATTGTGAATTTAGTATGTGAGTTTATATGTCATCATTTTGACTTTTCTCAATTTTGCGAGTTTATTTCTCACAATTTTGACTTTTCTCAGTATTGTGAGTTTATATCTCATAATTCTGACTTTATAACTCACAATTGCAACTTTATATCACACAATTCTGAGGGAAAAAGTCAGAATTGATGAAAACTTGCAATGACCTTTTTTGTGTTTGTTCCACACTTATTAGTATTCCAAAGTATTCTAAAGTATTGAGATTAAGTTACTAAACTTGAGTAACAAAATACGTTACAAATTACTTTCTAAAGCATGTATTTTTTAATCTGTAGTGAAATACATTTTGAAAGTAATCTACCCAGCCCTGCTTATTACTTTAGATCTAACTAATCATTATCTAACACTTGGAGCTTAAAAGATTGGTACTTACACGAGTTTGCAGATGTTGACGCCAAAATTCACCTCCTTCCTCCCCACCACCACCATGATGGTCCCTGTCCATTCCTCGCAGGGGGTCGGCTACGCCCCTGCCTTCATCTTTAGGCAGGAAATGCAGAGTCCGCAGCCCTCAGGATGTAAGTTACAGATGCTTTATTTTACCGTATTTTGCTTGCTGATTGTTAATAAATATCATTGTTACGCTATTTTGCCAGAATTTCTGGTACATTAGAACATTATTAAAGACCAAAAACTTTGAACAAACATTCTATTAGAAAAGAACATTTGCTTGTAACTTTGAGAGAACCTCATCAGAACGTTTGCCAAAGTCTGAGAATGTTCCCTGTTAGCAGGGTATACATTATTCAATCTCACATTTTGTGCTCTTGATTATTTTAACATCCAATTGTTTTAAGGATATCTCCCTACTGGGACAGAAAACACCCAACACAGTGTTGTTGATTTTGCTGCAGCACTGTTAATTGCTTTACTGTACATGTTGTGCTGAAAAGGCCTGTGTGGAGGGTGGCAAACTGTGCGTTTGTGTCCGTGTGTGTGATATTATTTATGCTGACGTGCCGGTAATATGAAGTGATGTTAGTAAAACTGCCTGATCTCAGACCCAACTATCAAAACTGATGTGTCTGGAAACAGTAAGTGCTCTAAGGGGCTTCAAGTGTGTGTGTGAGAGACAGACAAGAGAGAGAAATTGAGAGAAGCGGGAATATGGAGAAATGGAAAGGAGGGAGAGGGAATATGTACAAATCAAATAGGAGTGATAGGCTAAGATGGAGAGAGTCCAAGTACACACACTGTCAGAGGCTCAGATGAAAAACTTGTGGACAGGAGGTCACCATGGCAACGGCAAAGCCCAAAGGCTTGTTACCGAAACCCGGTTAATTATGGAGCGGGAAAGATAGCTTTATCTCTCTCTTGTGGCAGCTCTCCTTCTATCCATCTTTCTATCCATCCACCCCTCCTGGAAAAAAAAGACACAAAAGGTGAATGGAATAAAATGAGAGATAAAATAACAAATAAAGACTGTAAAAGCACACTCTGCCAGACAGTTATATAGATGAATAAAAATGTGTGTGTGTATGCAAGGAGGAGAAATCCAATCTGTCCTCCACCAAAAGGCGAAGAGTGTTGATGTGGACAGACTGCTAATACCGCTTCAGAATGAGCAGACATTAATGTAGAATGCAGGGCTGAGATTCTGTAGAATGGCCAACAGAGTTGCCACATTTGCAGCCTAGTGTGCACAGCAAACTCTTCACTGTGTCGTTCAACCCAAAATGAAAATTATGATCATTTACTCACCCTCATACTGTTGTTCCTCCGTTCATGTGTGAAACAAAAATATGTTCTGAGAGAAAAGGCTCAAATCTTTTGAAGCCTTATGAGCTTTGCTTGAAGAACAGAACATGATTTAAGTCATTATGAATACAGTCATTTTTGCCAGATTTCACAGACAGGGCTTAAAGGGTTAGTTCACTCAAAAATGAAAATTCTGTCATTAATTCCTCACCCTCATGTCGTTCTACACCCGTGAGTCCTTCGTTCATCTTCGGGACACAAATTAAGATATTTTTGATGAAATCCGATGGCTCAGTGAGTCTCTGTTGACAGGAAGGTAATTTACACTTTCAGATGCCCAGAAAGATACTAAAACATATTTAAAACAGTTCATGTGAGTACAGTGGTTCAACCTTAATATTGTAAAGCGACGAGAATACTTTATGTGCGCCAATAACGACTTTTCAACAATTTCAAAACACTGTTTCGAAGATTTACGAATCTTTTGTTTCGAATCAGTGGTTCGGAGCGCCAAAGTCACGTGATTTCAGTAAACGAGGCTTAAGTGCGTCATAAGTGTTTCGTAATTTCAAAACTTCATGTGATTTTGGCAGTTTGATACGTGATCCGAACCACTGATTTAAAGCAAGAAGATTCGTAAAACTTCGAAGCAGTGTTTTGAAATCAGCCATCACTAAATATTGTTGAAAAGTCGTTATTTTATTTTTTTGGTGCACAAAAAGTATTCTCTTCGCTTTATAATATTAAGGTTGAACCACTGTACTCACATGAACTGATTTAAATATGTTTTAGTACCTCTCTGAAAGCGTTAATTATGGTTTTACAGGTGTGGAACGACATGAGAGTGAGTAATTAATGACAGAATTTTAATTTCTTGGTGAACTAGATCCAAACCATAATGCATATTTGATCTGTCTTAACTGAAATATCTTAAAATATGTCAGTGCCACTGACTTGTCCCTGGATGCACTCCAGTAATGTTTTTTTCTAAGGCATGTTTATAAAAGCTATTTAAATGAGCTGTTTAAATTGAACTAAGGCTTAATCTAAGCCCTGTCTATGAAACCAAGCCTATAAAACTTTTAAATCTCATTCAGTCTTGTGCATATTCATTCTTGATGTGTTATGTCAGGTTTGATGTCAAGGATGCCAAACAATCATGGTTCTCATGTGTCCCAGAACGCATAAAGTTTAAATATTCAGAACAATGAAAATGGGTTTTCAACATAATAAAATTTTTCACATTTTTTTTTATTAATTTTTCACAATTTTTCACATTCCATGCAGTGCATTCAATTTGAATCCATTAAGTTCCTCTTTTAGAGCTCTCTTGATAAAATAATTGAAATGTATTCATTATTTACTAATAAACGAGTCATTCTAGCAATGTGGGTATTCAACACCCCCAAACTCTCATTTCAACAGTCCACTTTAAACATTTCACTAACTATGCAGTTTTGCAAATACATCAGCTAGCAGTCATTAGAGTATTAGTATAGACTGTCCGCTTAATATCTGCTTTATTTTGATACTCCTCCAACAGACTATAAGTAACTTTGCAATTTCTAGCCATTAGAAAGTTTTTTAAATACTCTAATGAGAGATAATTTCAGGTCTATGATCAAAAAGGGGTTAACATGTAATACATGGATCATAACTATTCTCGAAATATAATTTAGTACCATAAAATCCCCTAAAAATACAAAATATTAAATAATAAACATTATCAAACTACATTAATGTCATTGAAAAAAAATAAAAAATAACATGAGCATCACCAGGGGGTTAATAAAAGCCGGTATTGAATTACAACCACTATAAAGGCAACCAATAATGTTCTTCAGTTCTTCAAAGAAGCAGTTCACCCAAAATATGCCATTTACCATTCCAGTAAATCTTCTGATGTGCTCCATAGAAGAAAGAATGCTTGGAATAATATAAAGGTGAAATTAAAGGTATTTTAAGTTTAGCAGCATCTTGATAACTTGACAAGAAAACATATGGTAGGGGACAAAGGGACAAGAAAAAAAGATGAGCAGCCAGTGACCTCATCTTCACTTTACTGTAATCAATATTATATTATGTGAATGAAGACCAGGGTGAGATAGAGAGCAGCAAAACCTACATTGCATAAGTTTTTTCGCTAAAAGCTTGTATATGACATATTACAGTACGTAAAATGCATACATTAAATCATTAATGTGTTTTGGGAATATGCTTACCTGTGTGGAGAAAGCCACAGATGGACCCGTCTCTAAGGAGCAGTGCTTCCTGTGGAGAACACAACATGGCCTCCATCTCATAAACTAACAGTACATCTCTGTCAGCCACACCAACCTTTATTAATGGAGACACTGTAATAGCCTTTTTAAAGGTGAAGTGTATCATTTCTGCACCAACTAGGAGCACCAGCCTGAATTTTATTTCCAAAAATGTTTGCTTGGGAAAACTTGCAGCCACAGTCCCAGTGCGTTGGCATGTATACGCACACTTGTATTTTGAATTTAATATGTATACAATTATGTATATTTACATTAAATGACTCCACAATATTTGTTTTGTAATTTAAAATACTTGTTAAAACGTATTATTTTATACAAATAAACAATCTTGAAAACAAAGTATATTTTATACATTAAAATAATCTCATGAATAAAAGTAAATAGTTAAGGTGCTATGTTAACCCATAGTTGGGTTACTTGTTGGGTTATTTTTTAACCCAACTGACTTTTAACCCAATCATTGGGTTAAAAATAACCCACAGTTGGGAAGGTGCTATGTTAACCCATAGTTGGGTTACTTGTTGGGTTATTTTTTAACCCAACTGTCTTTTAACCCAATCATTGGGTTAAAAATAACCCACAGTTGGGAAGGTGCTATGTTAACCCATATTTGTGTTACTTGTTGGGTTATTTTTAACCCAATCATTGGGTTAAAAATAACCCACAGTTGGGAAGGTGCTATGTTAACCCATAGCTGGGTTACTTGTTGGGTTATTTTTTAACCCAACTGGCTTTTAACCCAAACATTGGGTTAAAAATAACCCACAGTTGGGAAGGTGCTATGTTAACCCATAGCTGGGTTACTTGTTGGGTTATTTTTTAACCCAACTGGCTTTTAACCCAATCATTAGGTTAAAAATAACCCACAGTTGGGAAGGTGCTATGTTAACCCATAGTTGGGTTATTTTTAACCCAACATGTTTTAGTGAGAAGTCAGGGTATTGCTATGCAGTCGTTAAGGTGTTGACTACTTTTTAATGTGTTGCTAGGTGGTTGCTAGGGCATTGGATGTTGGGGTATCTTGGATGCTTGAAAGGTGGTCCACTCCTTCCACCACTGATATCCACAAACTCACACCATTCACTCTAAAAAATGCTGTTTTAAAACAACCGAAGTTGGATTGAAAATGGACAAACCCAGCGATTAGGTTGTTTTAACCCAGCGGTAGGGTTAAATGTTTGCCAAACATGACAATAATGACAGAAAAGCCAAATCTGATCTACTACAAGGTGTTTATAATTAGAGAATTTTCTTCCACTAAGAGGGAAATATTCTTCAGTACTATTACAAAGCATAATATAGATGCAATTAACCTAAAAGTGACAAGCCATTTATCATTTTCAAACAGGGTCACTAGATCATATGCTAGTGCATTTACAGTCTGATCATAACAGCAGCTCTTTCAGCATATTCGTACTTCAAAAGGCTATAGATATTATGCAAATATAAAAGGCATAACAGCTGTAGGGTGTATTCTGTATTCTTCTAATATTTATTTTGAAAGAAGTTTGTTACATAATCTTATGTTGAGGCTTTTGAGTGGGCACATTTAACCCCCTTTGGAGGTTCAAACCCACATCGTAACATTCGCCTCTTGGGCATGATGTCCACCCGTTCACAAGGACGACTGTACCGCTGGGTGCAATCCACTGTGGACATATGGAGATAATGTGAATATGTAAATAACTGCATTGTGGTTTACGCAGAACCAGGGCCGGGATTTATAGGCATTCTAGACGCGTGTATCAATTACAATAAAGAGAAATAATATATATTTTTTTAATGATAATTATTATTATTTCACTCTAATGGTAAAACACTGTAAGATGATTAATTTCTAAATTAAGAAAATGCAAATAGGGCATATTTCCAGCCATTCTAATGACATTCGCTGCATGGTAAATAATAATAATAATTAAAAAAAACTCCATTTGTTGGGAGACCCCAAAAATTATTTTGCCTGAGGTAAATCTGACCCTGTGTATCACAAGACAGTTCATGTTAACTCAGTTGCATTAACCAGACTAAACTTACAGACGCTACAGAATTGTTGGTTTAACTTAAAAAAGTAAGTTACCTTATTGCCTTAAAATTTTGAGTTCATTGAAATTAAAAATTTGAGTTAATACAATGAATTCGATTGGTTTAAATCAATAGAAACTCAAAATATTAGGTCGTCTGAACCACGTTATTTAAGTTGATTTAACAAAAGAAAAAAATGTTGTGATAACAAATGGTGAAAATAATTTTTTACAGTGTATCCTCTCATATATTGCATTAGGGTTAATGGGAAAGCAGTTAGTTTAATGGTTGCAGATGAATTTATGAACTATGATGCTCATTAGTATGTCGAGTAAGTGAGCTAACCATAACTGTGAGTACTAATGGTAACTAAGCACAAACATTAACTTAAAGTTTTCTGACATATTGATAATGTGCCATTGTATTTTGCATGTGATGTGTATCTATTAAACTAAGGGAGAGAAATAAATAGATACTGATAAAATAGATAAAACAAGACTGATCTATCTATCTATATTAATTTTACATTTTAAAAATATTGTTCTGACATAAAAAAAACAGTATTACAATAAAAAAAAAAAAATTGTGGTTCTTACAGGGATACTACCTCTAGATTAAAGTTCATACTATAACAAAGAAACCCCTCTGAGGAAGACTCGCTCCTCTGCTGCTCCGCGTCCGTCACTACGTGATATCCGCACTTCCTAAGCACATAAAGCTATTATTCCACTCTCCTGCTCTGTCTGGGCTGATGAAGGGGCGCTGAAACATCCTGCGCTTGACATCGCTGAGAAATGGCAGACGAATCAAGCTGACACGAACGAGACAATACAGCGAGCTCCCTAACGATGGGAAATCCGATTCATTTCAGTGAGTCGGTTCGCTCAGACGATTCATTTCAGTGAATCGGTTTGTTCAGACGAATCATTTCAGTGATTTGATTTTTTCGAAATTGTTCCGTTTTTTTTAGTGAGAAATATTTTAGTCAAATACTGGTTTATTGACTAAGATTTACCTCTTTTTTTTTTAGCTTAGCATACTTTCACGTCCAGCCTGTGATTTTCTCATTTCATAAAGATTGTTTCAATAATATTATTTTTATTAATGAATAATAATGATAATTAATTAATTCTTTTTATTATTATTATTATTAATTGTTTCTTCAATAGTTTCGCTGATTATGTCACCTACAGTACAGTACACTTAAACTACAATCAGTTCGTATCAGCTCGAATGAATCAATGAACCGACTCAATTGAATGATTCGTTTGCGAATCGGACTTCGCTACGCTGTGAACCGAGCATTGAATTATGCATTCGGACTAACAAGGGAAAGTGATGCTCAGAGAGGAGGACAGAGGACTCGGAGAAGATGCATTAAAGGGCGATGAAGTTAAGTGAAGCGGTTTCGCGTTATGTACGCACGTATGATTAATTTAATATAGTGTTTCATTGCTACGCAGTACGGGGTGGATTTTATTGCAAAAGAAAGCGATAGCCGATATCGGATGGTCGGTGAAAGAAAGAGAGAGTGAGTATATGATTTTAATGATGACTAACAGGCTACAGCGGACCGTCACTTAATTTTGAATTACAGCTTGAACTTCGCAATTCTGAGGAAATAATAAAAAAGCGAGAGATGGATGGGGAAACAGGAATGAAAACGTAAGTTGTCATAATAATCAATTTTACTATTTTATTTGCTGAGTGTGTGAGGTTTCCAGGCATTGTTTCGCATCGCACGAAATCGCTGCTGTGTGAATGAATGTGAATCCAGACCTGACGCGTTTAGCGCAGTCAAAATTAAACTGTCACAGCATTTGCTGGGTTTTTGCAGCAATATGACCCACGACCGAATACAGCACAACAAAATCTGTTCACATGTGTTATGTGTTTCTGCGCAATCGTTTAATTGTTGGCTGTGGCGTCGCGTTGTGAGCGTTGCAGTTTCAAGGCGCATGTCTTTAAGTTAATAACAGTTCAACCTTTAATTTTTTTTTAACAGTTTAATTACATTCTATTGCCCTCAAGGGGATTATCGTATTATGCCCCCAAAAAAAAGTTCAATAAGAATTCATGTGCGCGTGTTGGTGTTCATTACCTCATAAACCCCGCGCGAGGCTTTGGCGCGAATCGTTGAGGATGTGTAGTCTGTCTGACGGGCAGGTTAAAGTATCTTTAATGCCTAGGCGAATAGACCACCTTCAAATATTGTTTTTTTTTTCATTAATGCGGTACTTGTGCCCATAACAGCTGGAATCAGGTAGCGTTTTTTTGTGAACGGTGTCTATGACAACACCTTTAGATTTTCATTCTTGAAACCCAAGGGATATATATATACCCTCCAAGGTATATTTGTGAACACCAAAAATAAAATGTGCCTCCTACCTGGGATATATCATTAAAATAGGTGTGGTGAGTACACCTGTGATAGCATTAGCATCGGCTAAGGGAACTGGCCGCTGCTCTTCTGCCTGTCAATCATTTTGAATTTGAAGATTACTGACATTGGGTTGGTTGACATGTCTTTGGAGGGCGGGGTTTCGGGAAGAGGACGTGTCTTTGAGGTTAGCCAAATTTTGAAGGTTAGCAAAATCACTTATTTACATTACTGTGGTACATTGTGCTCACTGAAGAGTTTGTGTGGTTCACTGAAAGCTATAGTATATGGTAATAATACGTCAATAAGCACATCCAGTATTTATTAGAGCGTATAATTTGGAAAGCATGTGTAAAAACAGCTTCATTCACATGTATTCTTAATCATAAACATCCTTTTAATGTCAGCCAAGGGCATGTTTTTGAGACATAGGCTACTGCAGATCAGTAATGGCTTCATAAATTACATTTTCCAGATGAAACTGCACACTTCAATTAAACTGTTTGAGGTACCTATGTTATCAGAGAAGCAAAAGCATGGCCACATAAGACGTGCCTTTGATTCAATAGGAAAACCTAAGCAATATCCTCTTAAGGCACAGCCGGGTTAAAACGGCTTTAATGTTGTGTTGTTGAATGAATAATCCCCTGGCCTTGAGCTTTAGCAAATTTGGAGTGGTTGAATAAACGAGGATTCTGCCTGCATGCGTAACACTCTGGCTCTCCCACAGGGCACTAACAAGACAGTTCACAGTTAGATAACAATCATTGCGTCTTGAAATCAGCAAGTTAGCATTTAAAGGAACAGTTAACCCATAAATGAAAATTATGTCAGTATTTACTCACCCTCAAGTTAATACAAAACAGAGCATAAACGGAGGCGTTTTGAAGAATATTAACGCTGCTGTTTCCAGTATAGTAACAGCGAATGTAAACGGGGGCTTTTAAGAACAATAATGCACCATAAAAGTAGTTTATATCACAAGTCTTCTAAAGGCGTACGACAGCTTTCTGTGAGAGGCAGGCTGAAATGTAATTCGTTATTCACAGATACGTTATTAACTTATATAAATTTGGTGTGTCAAGTATTGGGCCAGACTTGGCAGCAGTGAATACCCAATAACGTTTCGTAACCGTTTGTAAACCGCTTGCGGCATGCAAATAGTGTTTGAGAGCTATTCAGTGAATACTGACTTAAAATCTGTCATGAAGGGGATGGCGGGGTGGGGATGGGAGGTCAGGACCCCCCATCTGAGGGCTAAAAACCACGCTGTGTATTGTAAATAATATAATTATACATACTAAAATAATAGTGTAAGTAGTAAAGCAATAGAAACTCAAAAGGGGCAAACATTTTGAATCCCCCTTGCCTCACAGGGATTTGTTCCTCTGCTTAATTTCTTCTTTTACCTCACCTACACACACAAGTCCAGTGGGAGAGAACCAGAGTTGCCAGTGTCGCCGTTTTACCGTACAATTGGGCTATTTTGAAAATGGATTTTTTTGGTATGCTTTTATAATGTATAGTGGCCGCCAAAAAGTTTATCTGTAGACAAAGGAAATGAAAAAAGGATGCTTTTAGTGTATTATCCTTGTAATGAATAACTGGCAACCTATGGATGGAGGAGAGACAGTTCGTTTGACGCCACAAACTATTACGCGAGTTTCACCCACGGCAGAGATTTTAAGGTTTTCACAAAGTATAAATGGGTTGTGGGTGAACCTCAGCTTGTAAATCTGCATTTTTTGCGTGTCTCTGTGTGGATGAATGACGTTGTTTCGTCTACTACACAAACTCAAACACACATGCCGCTTACTGTTACACAAATTTCAGTCCCTTCACAGCTTTCTTCACCATTTCATTTGGAAAAACAATGCAAACTGACAAAATAACATGGCGGTAAGCCTAACTGATATTAGGCTAATATTGTAGATCTACCGTTGTGTTGGGTTTTGCTCAATGTGACGTTAAGTGGCAGATCAGTGGGCTTGCTGCGGTTGAATATAGTAAGAGATGTTCTCTGTCCCAGATGAAACCTAAAACACCATGTGGATGAATGAACCGACGTTGTATTTAAACGTCTATGTTGTTATCTGTTGCTGGCCAGATAAAATGACAGAGAAAAGAAAAACGGACATAAATTTTGGCTGTGTTATTTGTGTCTCCTTCAAAAATTGCTCTTGAGAAATTTTATGTTTATAGTCACCCCCAACTGTTACGCCCCTGAAGTGATGAAATGCATTACATTACTGGTCTTGATGCCCAATTCCGATCCATTTTTTTTGACGACCGGCTAATTTTTTTTCTTAAAAGTGACCCATATGCGAAATCTGTATTTATTCTATGCACATGGCGAAACAGCCCAAGGTGGACATATTGATCCAGAAACGCTTAAGGCCAATTCACACCGCATTAACCAACGCCAACAAATGACAACGAACAAGTTGGCTGTTGGATTTAGAATGTTATGAAAAATATCAAACTGATCCAACAAACACTGAAAAACAGTCAAACGAGTCACAGAGAGTCAAGTCTGACTGGGAAAAATTGAGATGGACAACTATATACGTGTAACCATGTTAACAATATTTTCAGGCAAGTTTATTAGATTAATAATATAGTATCATATATATTTTCATTGTTTCAAAGTATTGAGGCAAACATAAAAACACTAACCTGAAATCTGTAGCGTTAGCCATCTATCTGATGACTTGCGTTGGGGTTGTACAGCCTTCACCGGTTTTTAAACTTCTTTTAGCACGACCAATCGAAGGCCTATACAAGCATTTGTAGCTTAACAAGCCAATATGAATACATTTAAAACTAAACTTAGGTTAAACCTGCATTGCTCTCACGCTTATACCTCTCTCTTTCGGCACGAATCTAAATATTTCCATTTCGCGAAGTATTACTTACTATTTATTATGTAAAGTCCTTCACGCGCGCGTTCCAGTATTGATAGATTACGTCAGAGTTTGTTGGCGTTTGTTGGAAAACCATACCAGACTGATCAGACATTTCACGACCCAACAAACGCCGATTAAACATGTTCAGTCGGGTGAAAACAGACTGCGACCAACTCCAACAGACGCCAACAGGGGTATCACACAGATCCAACAAACTCCAACAGTGCGGTGTGAATTGGCCTTTAGGTCGAAAAAAGAAAGTAAAAAAAGGATGATTTACAATGGACGCAGATGAAATGATGATACAAGCTTTTGCTCTCCGCATCATTTCTGAAAGACATAAAACTTCAGCTTGACTCCACTGGGTTGAGCCTTCGTTCCTCCATCGAGGCATTGAAAAGAGTCATGTGATCACGGTTGGTGTCCACCTGAGTCGACGTTATTCGCCACTGTCACTTTTTCAAATGACGTACCACTCGCATTGACAGGGGAATATCCCATCTGTCCGCTTACATGGCAGACTCGAATGAACGTATCCGATTAATTTCCAAAATAAGACCTTCGTGGTCCATACCATAAGATTACTTGCCACTCAGACCATCTGTCTTTTTAACAAATTAGTTTCGCACAAAGTTTATAACCGGCGAGTGCCTGCTCTCAGACCTTGAAGTACCAATCAAATGCTACTGCTTGCTTCTACTTAACAATGTAGATTGAATGCATGATTGATTGATTCAGCTGTCCTTCAGTTGAATTCTTCTCTGAAGACTAGAGATGCAGAGCTATAAGGATATTGATCAGAGCTGAGATCATTTTCGTTTATATTCAAATCAGGGGTCAATAAGTCTATGTGGACATCGAAGTCCTATCTCCACGCTGCAGATATTTTTTAGTCAAACATTTCATGCTTTTTCAAGCATGACCATCGAATCGTGCCTTATAGTCACGGCAACATCAATCATTTTAAAGATCATCTTATCTGAATAACAGTTGTTGGTACTTGGAGCAATTTGTTCACGATTCATACGTTCATTGCTTTTGCTTTTCATTGTGAAGTGCTTCTCTGCTTCTTTCCGTGATTATCTCTGGGGAATGGATCATGTTTTCAGCTCCTCCAGATCCAAGGGACCATCCTGGCTGTAAACAAGTTCTCTCTCAGTTTTCCTGACTGTCAGAGTGGATATGGATGAGTATGTGCATCATTTATGGCCTCTCTGATGGGTACCGAAGGTCTCAGTATTTCCCTTCACTGCAAATGATTTCAGACATTTGAAGGCCCCATTGTGAATATATGGTTCGAGAATATGTGTTGGTTAAAAGGTCAATGCTGTATTGCCTGCAGTTTCAGTGCATTGCTCCTTTATTATTATTGTTGTTTTCTTTGTCTAAAGTAATTTAAATAGTTTACAAAGCACAGTGCAATGCTGTGTATACCGAAAACAGGGATGCACGGTATACTGGTGACCATATCAGTTTCGGCCAATACAAGTGTTAAAATGATCATCATCTGCCTCATTAGGCAGATTACCCCCCCCCCCCCTTTCAGTACAAATAACTAATTAAATTCCAGAAAAATTAAGAGTAACCCCTAAGTAAAAGTAATTAAATTACAGTAATTAGATTATTTCTTTAAATTAATATGTACCCTCATAATTTTAATCAAAATAATTTCTCCTCCCTCTTGCAGCAGCGACTTCTCTTCTCTGATGATGTGTTTACTGGAGCGAGGGCACTCACACGAGATCGACCAATAGCAAACCACAACCATCCAATCAATTCCTGATGGACAAAATCAAGTCCCGTCCGACATTTTCCCTCGTTCTACAAGCCGTTTCACTCAGATATGTCACAATAAGGAAGAAAAGACTATCGCATCTTCCGTTTCATGCTGACTTTAATATTATTTTGCTCCTCAAGTAGCCTATATGTATTTTGATTGAAGGATATTTAGATTTGTACTATATAAAAACAAAATAAGACAAATATACTAAATAAGATTGTATATTTGAAGTAGATAATTTCTTCAAAATCAATGTATTTTGTAGTCTTAAAGTATTTTGCATAGGTGTTGTTGTTGGTTGCCAGGTGTTCTAATGGGATTTTAACATGTTGCTAGTTAGTTGTTCTCAGTGGTTGCTAACTGATCCATGACAAAAGAGCTAATCCCTAAATTTTGGCTCAAGTCCCTCCTACAATGTAAGTAGGTGAGATTTCCCTGCCTGTTTTATTTTGAGTAGGTAACCGCAAGTCTGAAGACTTAGAAAAGTTATAGCAACAAGCTGCATGATTTGAGTTATGTGCCATACTTGTTCCAATACTAGTAGTAAGCCATACATATAATCAGCTAGCAACCAAAATTCTGGTCTGTTTTGTTAATTAAAGAATGAAACAGCTTAAACGCAAGCAGAGAGGAAGTCCACATTTAGGACAAAGGACAAACAAGGACAAAGATGCAATCATTTGTGAATTGGCATCTCTTGTTAAATTTGATTCATTTTATGAATTTATTTTTTTAAGAGGGCTTCTCGTGGTGAATATAATTTCCCTGCTTTTATAGTTATCTCCCCCTCTCCATCTGTGATTTTTCCTCATGTTGTGATGTTTCTTTGATCTGTCTCCGTTGTTCTCGCCTTGCTCGCGCAGATGCCCCTCCCCTCTCTGTCTGTCTTTGCCAGGCTGTTGTAAATAGCCATGTTGCTTGTGTCATCAGAGAAAAGGATTGAAAAGGGAAATGGACAGAGGAGAGACCAAGAAGCCATAACATAGTGGGGTTGAGTTACAGAAGAGAGACACGGCTGTGTGTCTTTGTCCCCTACCAGCCCTTTTTCCCTCACAGGGTGACAGCTGGCTAGCAGTAGGGTACACTGGCATTGCCAGAGGAAGTCAGTCTTACAGATTTGCATCCAGTATTCTGCATGTGTGCAATACATACCAAACACATAGGCATGATCATAATACACTTACAACCAGCAATATAAATGTTGGGTTGTTTCAACCAAAGTTTGAGTCAAATATGGACAAACCCAACCATTTGTTTAAATATTTTTGAATTTTTAAACCCAACAGTTGAGTTTGTCCATATTTCACCCAAACAGTGGTTGAAAAAACAACCCACCATTTTACTTTATTATTATTATTATTATTTCAAATAAACCATTTGGGTGTCAGATGTGGACTGTAAAATGGATTTTCTGAAATAAACAAACATTATTGGAGCATGTTTTACAAGAAAATACTATTTCAGTCTTTCTACTTCAAAATGACTTGCCGTTTCTTTGTAATTATTTGTGAAATTTAGCAGCTTTTTGAGCGAGTTTTGTTTCAAAGTTAATCCTACACAAATATATAGTACATAATACATGTGGCACGTGTAATAACCATAAAATTGTAACATTAATGCATTGTTTAGCTCAATGCAAAACTACACTGTAATAAATAATTGTTGATTTAACTTAAAAAAGGTTGTCTTACAATGTAAAAAATTTGAGTTAGTACAATGACGGCAATTGGTTTAATCAACAGAAACTCAAAATATTAAGTTATCTGAACCACATTAATTGTCGAAGTTCATTTGACAAAAGAAAAAAATGAGTGATAAATCATTTTTTACAGTAGGTATACATATTTAATAACAGTAAATTGTATAATTAATAAAACAGAATGTTTTCACCCATGTACAATACATCATATACATTTATGCTGCACACATAATTAATATAAAATTCTGACACGAATATGCTTTCTGTAGCCTACACATTTAATGCATGTGTAATGCATAAAACTGCAACATTATAAATATGCTTTCTATCAGCCATAGCGCATTATACACATGTAATGCATGAAATAACATTCTAGTAACATTATGCTTCTGCGGTCCATCACGCACAGCATATTATACACATTTCGAATTCTATGCATGTTATATGCACTGCACCCATAGAATTTTGTCGCACTGTTGAGCACTGTAGGACACACAGGTGAATTCACACACATACTTTACCCCTGTACCTTAACAAATGGAGCATATTGCATCACATCAGCAGTGGGTAAAATGTTAGCATATTGTGTGACCAGATTATAAAAGTGGATTTAGTAGAAAACTGTGAAACGGTACAGCTGCTAGCTCTAGGCGCACACGCTCTTACATACAAATCAAGAGAGCGGCCGCCAGTAACCATGGAAACAGGATTAGGCCCACCCTGCTGAAACAAAACCCACCTAAAACGTTTTAAATATGGGAGGGAATGACTTTCCCTCTCTTTCCCTTCTGAGGCTTCCTGTTTGATTAATGCGACACCTCATGCCAGCGTAGTTCATGTGTTTGGATCAATGGATTCCGCCCCAGATTCACACTACCCTACACAAGGCATATCCTCCAAGCCTTACCACTCTCTTTACTTTAAATGTGTTGGAGTCGGTCCAGACTATTTATCTGTGAAAGTCAGCGGGAGCCGAAACAGTTGTACTGGAAATCTGTTTGTCTTGTGAATCCTGAACAAACAAGTCAGAGTTGGCCTTTCTTTTGCTGATTTGATTGGAGGTTTGTGGGGATTATTTAGATTTAATGAATTTCATGTTAGCTCAGAATTCATTTTAAATGTGTGGTAGTATCTAGTATGTAGAATGGAATATGAAATTAAATGTCCTAAAAATGATTTATTATTTAGTTATTTTGCAGACCGTCTCAGCAGACACGACCCTGAAAACGCGTTCAAATAAGGGCTAAAATCGGGGTAGGAAAAATGCCTTTTATTTTGAAATTAAGAATTTTTGGTGTAAAAAGCACACTAACATTATAAGTGTACCCCAGAAAACATTATAGACCTTTTATGCACTTCCGAATTTTTCGAACGGAAATACGTCGCTGAAGTGCATTAGAACTTCCTGTTGTCGTAGCGGCAGATACGAAAAATGTCCGAGTGCCAAAAATGCCGAAAACGAAGTGTGACTAGCAGGGCTTGACATTAACGCCAAATACGGGTGGATTTTAGCAGTGGCATTGTTACGCAGCCACTCCAACCACTCACTTTGGTGGGTTTCATTTTATATACATTTTTTAATTGTAGTCTTTTAAAATATCATCTTAAATAATGAGCAATGTAGTGTTGTCAAAAATATAGATTTTTGATATGGATACTGAAATATCTGAAATCATAACCCCTCCAAATGGGTCCTACTCGACACGCTCTGAGCGGGCCTCGATCTCGGGTCTTCCGGCATGTGAGTCGGACGCTCTAACAAGGAGGCTAAAGGCTGCAATCTCCAGCATCTGTCGCAAGAGCATCTCTTGAGGTCAGAGGAGTGAGGTTTACTCGCACAGCAACTACTAGTTGGCCTCCGTTACACTCACCCCCCTAAACCTCACTCCTGTTCGGGTCACGGCACCAGTATAACCCCTCAACCCGGGTCCTACTCAACCCACTCCGAGCGGGCCTGGTCTTCCAGCATAGAAGTCAGATGCTCTAACAAGGAGGCTAAAGGCTGAGGTTTACTTGCACAGCAACTACTAGCTGGCCGTTACAAAATGCTTACATTGCTAATTTTCCACAGATTAGATACACGATATGAGCTGTGCTTTCTTTGCTCCGGATGAATATTGTTGGTGTTACAGGGCTTGAATTTCAGCGTGGCATTGCGCGTCTTGTGCACAATTTTAGTCATTTTGTGCTCACACCCTCTCAGTACTAAATTGAGTTCTTTTTCCGCTGCTTATTGCTCTTAAATAGTCAAATACACACACTTGGCGAGTATTCATGTAAAGTCAGTTATGTTTTAAGTGAACGTAAACAGTGGAGATAGAAAATGCATGTGTAACAGTAATGGATCTGTGCGTAAGGTCTTAAAGTGACAGCAGCCTAATATACCTGCTGCCAAATTATATAATATTAAAAATATCTATATGGTTTTTCCCCAATGGTATTGATGTCTAAATTGTGGCCAGTGAAAATGCTGAATGGCTATAACTTGGGAAATAGTGTCTGGTGAGCAAAAACGTGGCTCTAGTGACTGTCAAGCTCTGAGATTTTCCGTAAAATATAACTTTAAACTATCATATACTATGGGGGCTGTTGAATGCTTGAATCTGATTGGTTGACGAACATTCCAGGCAAGTCTCGACCGCATTACATGTCCAAATCACTTCGCCAAATGATTTAAGTTATTTCAAAGGTCCTTGCAGCCCAACAGCAAAAGAACCAAAACCCACAATGACACTGAACACCAAGCAAATAAAAATAGCAAACAATAGGATAAAAATGACAAATTATTTCCACGTTTTATTATGTACGAAAAGCACTTACTCTCCCACTCAAACGCATACGCATACAATACACACTCGCACAGAAACGTCAGTGCTGCTCTGACGATTTTATCAGTAAATCTTTATGACATTTCTCACTAGCGAGGTGTTCTTGAAGCAGATAAATACACAGTTTCGTTATTACTAGAGACGCTGCTGCCGAACACTGCTGAGAGACGCACAGACTCAGATCTCTATCTCTAATAACTGTATTAGTCTGCTATCAATGGCTCAAGCCCACATTACTAGCTCTAAAGTGACGTTTTACAATTAGCAATGGAGGTGTGGGATGAGATGCATCAGAAATTAATCCTACAAACGAGCGTTTTAAGGACAAAAACCTGACAAATGTTTTGAAATACAACATCTGAACAATGTCTTGAGGTCTGGTAACCGTAGTATATGCAGAATAATTGATGACGGGCTGTTGAATTGTTAAAAAATGAAGCACAGCGAGTTGGAACAACCACGACGAGAGTCGCCCCCTCAGGTGTGCATTGTTTTCTAATAATTCAACGGCCCGTCGTCAATTATTCTTTACATATGGCTTGACAAGGCTTTGAATATAGCACAGAAGTCATATCAACTACTTGTGGGGTATTTTGTCATTTTTGGTGCTTGACAGCTAAAGTTATCATCCATTTTCGTTGATTTCATTGTGTTCTGTGGGAAAAGAAAAATCGTACAGCTTTCGAGTGACATGAACATGAGCAGATGAATGAATTTAATTTGTTGGTAAACTTTTTCTTTAATATGTCATTTTGAACTGATATATGTGCGGTTATATTTTATGTGAAGTACTCACTTACAAAATTTCACATCTCCAAGCAGCAGGTTATAGAGTGTTTGTGCATAGGATGAAAACTGTCCCGAAGCAAAACCAGTTACCATATTACTTACGAAAGAAGATATAAAATGTAGTTGATTTTACTGTGACATTTAACATGAGTTTCTGTTGTGTCTCATTTCTGAATGTCTGATGTCGTGAAGCCGTTTTAAAAATGTAATATTCTATCATCTACTCCCCCTCATATTGTTTGAAGACTTGTTTATTTTGAGGAACATAAAAGAAGATATTTAGAAGATTGTCCGAGCTGCAATGAAAGTGTCAAGCTACAAAAAAGTAATATTAATCAATTCGTCTCATCCGCAATTCTGGTCACTGTCCTGAAGAGTTTAACTCCATTCTTAGTCAAACACTTCTGAAAAGTCTAACCGACGTCTTCAGGATTTCTTGGAAATTACAGGCAGGTGTGTTTGATAAGGAATGGAGCTATAGATTCTGCTAGGAAAGTGGAGCTCCAAGCCCAGAATTGTCCACTCCTGTTCTAATTCCTAAAAAGCCAAACAATAGCAGAGTAAAACAGATGATGACAGAATTTACTTTTAGTGTACTGTGCCTTTAAGACCTGCTTTAGAAGAACTGAGAGTTCAGCTGCTGAGACAGTCTAACACTTTAAAGATGTGTGCAGTGGCGCTGTGTAAAGATTATACACACAAACTTCCCAACATAAACATGGAACACACACACACATCTATTTGCTGTTACACACACACACACACACACAGGTTTGTTTTGCTATCAAAGTGAAGACATTCCATAGGTGTAATGGTTTTTATACTGTACAAACTGTACATTCTCTCCCCCTACACCACCACTACCCCTAAACCTACCCATCACAGAAAACATTCTGCATTGTTAATAAAACATTGTATGTTTTTAAAGCTATTTTAAACATGTGGATTCATGAAATGTCCTCATATTTCATGTTTAAGTCGTAATAACAGTGTAATACCCATGTCATTACACAAATTGTGTCCATTAATCACATAAACGTGCACGCACACACACACACACACACACAAACATATATAGAGTGACACCAGACATGACTATCATTTTAGACTTGCTGCTTTACAAGATAAGACCACCACAAAGGATGTAACCACATGCTTTGTATTGGAGGACCAAATGTAAAGGACTCTTTAACCTTGTTCAGACTATCAGTCCAAATACAATTTTTGTGCATATCAAGTTGGAATCCAATTAGCAAGTGTGAACTACAAAAAAATCACCTGAAATCTGATTTTTACGAATCCGTTTCAAATTACATTCATATGTAATATTAAAATCTGGAAGTCTGTTTCAGTCTCTATTCAGATGTTTTTTGCTTATGTCACTTTCTCACGCAACCGAAACATGTCAGATGTCCTTGCAGAAACAAGGTTGCGTTGTGTTGTTGTCGACGTGCAGGTCGTGCTGAATTTATAATAATGGAGACATCTCCGTGGTCCAATGATGAGGTGTCTCTTTGAATTTGGAGGAATAAAGCAGCACATCCCAGCTTCCTACGTTTCTGCCGCTGCTTCATTAGGTGTAGTATTCCAGCTATACATTATTGTCACATTGCAAGACAACGTTTCAAACCTCTCTGTGTTGTTTTTGACGTATACCTACCAACACAACGTCATTGCAGATATTCCAGAAAACGAAAGAGAGCCACAGGACACGCAAATTGAATCTGAAGAGTTGCTAAACACAGTGTGGACAGTCAATTGTTTAGATTAGATTCCAATCGGATACACAGATTTGGACTGAACATGTGTTTGGTGGTTTCGAACAGATTTTGAAATCAGATTTTTGAGTTACTTGCATCTGGCTCAAATCCAGCCGCATTTGCTTTGAAATTGGATTCGAATTTCGATTTCTGAGACCTGTTTTTGTCTAATTTGGATTCGGTATTCTTTGTAGTTTGGAATGTAATGTGTATTAACTACTCAGTAGTGTCTAGGCATGGATTTGTAAAATACAGCTTTGCCTCCGTGTTCGTAACCACAGCGGGATGCCTTGATGGAGGTGAGCAGAGGCTTCATTTTCAGCTTTCCATCTGCTTTATGCATGCTGAATTCTTTCTAATTTCACTTGTTGTAGAAATCACTTGGCATTGTGCTGACACCTACATCATTACCATAGCAACCAATGTAGATATAAACTGAAAATAAACCGCACCGCCTAAACAAGTGGACATGATTTAATCGCCTGCTAAATAGTCTGGACAGTTAGTCCTAAAGTTTTGAATAGTCGTAAGTCGTAAGTCTGCAATGTGAATAAATCCATAATGTGCAATAAGATGCATAGTCATGCCACTGAAAAAGTCATTTGTCTTGTTTTCTAATAAAATACTCAAACATCTTTAATACATTTACTTGAGAAGTAAAGTTATGCAAGATAATAAGGTTTGTCATAAAATCATAATATGCAAACAATGCAAATGGTCCTAAAATTACACTTAATTTCTTTGTGCAAACTACACTTTCTTATAAGAACAAGCTTGAAAAGGACACGCTCTTAACAGGTTTTGTGAGGTTCAGCCAAATATGTTTGGATTTGAATTTCATTAAAGGGATCATGAACTGTATTGTTTTATAGACCTTTTACGCAAAAACCGGAAACACGTCAGAGAAGCGCAAACCCAGTTAAGCTTTGTTGGCAGCGTTTTTTTAATATTTTTTATATATTATATCATATTTTTGCTATACACACATTCACAGACACGCACGCACACTCACTCATACACACACGCACATTCACAGACACGCACACTCTCTCGCTCACTAACTCAGTCACTCACTCGCTGGCAGGCGCGCACGCACGTACACACACACACACACACACACATATATATTGACAAGCGTTAATTACGCATTATTAATTAAGCATTATGAACAATCTTACCTGCAGGTGGGTGGGTGTGTCACGTAATCGTGATCCATTCTTACTGCCTTAGCCACCATGTCGCTATCTTCACAGCATTGCTGGATAGACTGACGTTACTGACTGAGCAGTAAAATTGTTCCAAGGGAATAGGCTCGGGACAACACCACTTTTCAGGCGACGAACAACGCAGCCACCAACATAGTCATCCAGAGCGAAGTGCCGGCTGCAGACATAGGTGCTACCTCTTTTTACATTAAAACTGTTCCCTTCCTCTCTTCGGATCGCCTGTATCCATTTAGGTTTCAGGTTTGGATCCACAGAATGAAATGAAAGGTAAGGCTGTTTTTGGGTGGAACACGAACAGCCTGGAACACAACAGAAACTGCGGCTCTTTGACTCTGACATTTTTCGTATCTGCCGCTACGACAACAGGAAGTTCTAATGCACTTCAGTGACGTATTTCCGTTCGAAAAATGCGGAAGTGCGTAAAAGGTCTATAATGTTTTCTGGGATGCACTTATAATGTTAGTGTAAAGACTCATCACTCGAGTTGGGATCCATTTGCAAGCTTTTTATTAACAAATTCGTAGTCAAACAGTCCAGGGGTAAATGGCCAGAAAACAGTCGTAAATCCAGAAACAGGCAAACACGTCAAAGAGGCAGGCAGAAATGGGTCAGAAGTAGTAAATCCACAGGGTCAACAACGGTAAATCAAACACGGGTAAATAACGCTTGGAATTGTGCCTAATGGGAACAAGACTTCGCGTTAACTTAGAGTTCAGGGTAGTCTTAAATACTGTTTGTCAATGAATTGCAGCTGGAACCGCAATCAGTGCCGAGGTACGGGGATTATGGGAAATGTAGTAAGGAGAGTGTGTGCGAGTGTCAGTATTCGGGCGAGGGCGCCCTCTGCCGGTCAGAGGAGGGAATCACGGAGTTCGCCTCTGTGACAGTTAGTATGCTTTTTACATCAAAAATTCTTAATTTCAAAATAAAAGGCATTTTTCCTACCCTGATTTTAGCCCTCTTATTTGAACAAGCCCAAGGGTCGTGTCTGCTGAGACTTCGGTGTAAACGCCCACTGCTGTGATTGGCTGACGTTGTTGCATATGAAATAGCTAAAACTCTCGAAAACTATTAGCACGTTATTACTATTACTATTACAGCTCTCAAGGTTAACGAATCATGAAAAGTGTTGATTATAGCTTTACATTTAGATCGATGGCATTATATTTGGATCGTGGGACGAAAGGTTGCAGTGATGAACATTGTAGCCGATCTCAGACATGTTTTTGAGCGCATGTAAGCAGTGATCTCGTCATTGCAGCTCAATATCTGCACACTAACGAATGCATACATCATGACTAATAGTGCAAAGACGATGTAACTTAGAGATTCATTGAATAAAATGGGAGTTTTGGCTCGAGTCCAGAACGCTGTTTGATTGACAGCTCCAGAAATTGTAAAGGTAGCGTTCTTTGATCGCTTTCTATATATAAAATTAAATAACAGGTTATTTTCATCAAACAATGTGAAGTTGGCCGTTTAGTCAGGTTTAGTTTAGTTAGTTAGTTTAGTTAGATTTGATTTACTGACACAGATAAAGAACATCTGACTGTACATGAATCGTTACATATCAGAAATCACTGGTCACAGATCAGGCATTTAACATGTTTCATTACTGTCGAGTCCATATCAGTAAAAGTTTGTTTGCAAAGTCTGCGCTGAAATGCGATTGTTTTACCAATGAATCAACAGGGAAATGTACCGAATACAATTAATTAATGCTCAACTGAGACATTCACATTGTTGAAAATAAATAACCATTTTCTTAAGATTAGGATTCTTTGAAAGATAATGCTATTTTTTGTCCTGTATCGCTCTTCTCTCCTCGTCATCTCACTAAAATGTCAGTGGGCGGGGCTAATGTTGCAATGATGAAGTAGGCGTTGACTATGACGCACATTCCGGCCACTTGCGTGTTTGTACATTTTGGGGGCGGAGAAATGAAGGGAGGGGTGTGTTTGTTTGAGTTGATTTCAAATATCAACTGTTTCTCAGAAATTGCTCACTGCACCTTTAAGATAGTTTTTAAATAATATTTATTTAATTTATTTAATAACTAATTTAATATTAGTTTTTATTTTTATATTTTCTGTTTTCATTTCGATTTTGAAGTTTAATCATTTTGTTGGGTGCTTTTGTCATTTTTAATAGTTTTGTTTGTAAAATAATGTTATATATTTCAGTTTTAGTTATTTTAGTATACCAAGTTAAACTAAATGAGAAATGTCTTGGCAACTAGCTGAATTTTATTATGTTTTATTTTATTTTATTTCAGTTAGTGTTTATTCAACGTGAGTAATGAAAATGTTGGTTTATGGTGCTTTCAGAAGAGACGCCTTTAGATCACAGTTCTGCCTCTAAATTGTGATGTGTACAAAAGTCGTGACAGACGAGTGTGAGGAAGACACACAAGGAGAGACAAACATAATGAACGGAGGAGAATGCTAAAGTCAGTGCGTGACAAAGAGCCTCATTAGATAAATATCAGAACTGCTGCTATATTTAGCAATCAACACTAATTAATGATAAGCAATCTTGATTTGATTTGCGTAGGCTGAGCTTTCCAGGCTGTACTTGCGGCAATGACAAACTACACACACTCTCAGAAGAACAGCTGTACATCTTCACAGTAAATGAAGAACTATTTTTCCAGTGAATTAATCTCAAATACCTTCATCCAGACAATTACAATTAGTTAATTCTTCATTGTTTGGTGGTGTTTATATGGGAAGATGTCATTTAACACTCTGGTTGTTCATTTTCCATCATTTATGACAAACGTTTTCCCGCAGTTTTGCAGGCAATCCGTGTTTTAGATGTTATAGGGACGCAGTTATGAACCTTCTGAAACAGTACAGCGCCTCCGGATCCAAAAACAAGCGAAGAAGAGATAGAAGTGTAAGCTAGTGTCATATATGTTTTGAGCATCATTATTATCATTATTTTGTTCGAAATGTTTTTTTTCTTTTTTATGTGACTTTTCTTTTTAAAAAATGTTTTTTTTATGTGACTTTCAATTATGTGACCACATTCAAGTGTTGATAACAAGAATGAATAAAACTAATAGAAATAGAATAGAATAAAATGTTGTTTGTTTAAAAGCAGAGGTTTTGCTCTTTCTTTTGATATATTTTCACGTTTTACAAATTCATACAACAAAATATTCTGGATGCCATAAACGTTTTGTGAATATGATAAAAAAAAAAAACGATTAAAACGAACCCTGGTGCGATTGCTCAGTTAGTGTGGTTCGTTTAAACATATGTGAACGCTGGAACGCTGCCATCCGAACCCTGGTGCGGACTGAGACCGCTAAAAAGATGGGTCTCGGTCCGCTTCCAAACGAACTCTGGTGCGGTTCGATTGATATATGAACGCAACACGGACCAAAGACATGTAAACCAACCAAAAACAGGATGTGATGTCACAAGATGCGACGCTACAAGTCAGCTGATTTGACGACGCGGAAAGATCGGTGTATCCAAATTGAGTAGAGGACAAACGTGGAGCAACGAGGAGGTAAAGTGCCTCATCAATATTTGTTTCTACATACAACGGAGGAAATCCTGCTGCTGTTTTGAATGTTTTGAACATTTTATGAGCTCTTCGTGAGTTCTCAGCTGGTAAAAATAAAGCATATGTACACGCATAAAATGATGGCGTTTAATCCAGAACACAGCATTGTTTTGAATGTTCGGTAAGCAAATATACGTCATAAAAGCCGACCAATCAGGTTGTGACCGTATCCCTATGCCTTTGGTTCGGTAACTTAAGGTTCGCTGTTAAAAATGCCAGTGTGAACGCTAAGCGGACCAGGACTATATGTTTTGTTTTTGTTTTTTGGTCCGGACCAAACCAACCAAACCAACCGAACTACAAGTGTGAACGCACCCTTAAAAATTAAACGCTGGTGTGGCTCTCAAATGTCCTGAATAGAAGAGCTTACAGAGGCGGCTCATGTACTGCCTGTATGAACAAATTACAGAAAAAATCTAAATAACTAATAATAAGTATTTGTGCTGGGCAATTTGACCAAAATTCTGTGTCACGTTTTTTTTTTTTAAGACTCTTGCAGTTTCACGGTTTGTTTTTCACAGGACTTTTATTTTGGCCGGAAAACAGGGAATATATATTATATAAACATTGTAAGGGCGAATAAAAGTTTATTTAAAAAAATGTAATCAAATCAGTTCATAAAGCTAACAATTTAGTTTAAAATGTAATCAAATGAATTGAATTATTAAATTAATAATAATAAGTAGGCTATATTTTAATATGCAATTTTTGTAATTTCAATGAAGACCTTTACGTTTGTCTTTTTAATAAGCGGTGTTATTATTATTATTACTATTACTATTATCTCTATTTATCAAAGTACACTCTGTTGCACAATAGTAATATTTCTGTTATTTCAAGTTATGCCGAACTTTTATTTTGACAGGGTCATGAACCATTAATGGCCATTGAATAGATACAGCAGCTGTTTCAGCTATGCACCGGTATGGCGGTTTTTGGAAAATACATATCGGTCTCGAAATTGAAACCGGTATACCGCCCAGCTCTAGTAAATATGAAAGAATTTCAAATTTATCCATCGAAACTGAATTAACCGACAGAAACAAACATCGCTTTATTCAAAAGTATGCCCTGTCTTCTGAAAGGGTTTTTGCTGAATTTAGAATACTGTTGTATTCTAACATTATTTGTTTTTTTGTTACTGGGTGAACTGGCCGTCCATCTGTTTCACAGGGACATCAGTCAGTGTGTCAGTCATGTTAGCCATCAGTCAGGGCTTTATTGCATGTTGTGCATTAAGAGCGTCACATAGACATTTCTTAATTTGATCACATACACATGCTGGACGTAATGAGATTACATTAACATGCATAATAACAGAATGAAAAAGGGAGAAAGGGTGAACCTCTAAATGACATTAGAAACAAACTAATGCACACATACTGTGCCGACTTTGACACATGATGCACGTGTACATTTATGATTTGATTCTGCTCTGTGAATAATATTATAAATACGCAAGCTAACTATCAGATGTAAATACAATTAAAGACAGCATGAAACCTATTTCATTGTGTATTTGGAATATTGTTTGGATTTTAATTTTATTCATTGGAAATTGACTTTTATTCATTTTCAGGATGTGAACTAGTGATATCAACAATTACATTTTCACTAGTTAAAAAGTTAATTCCTGATATCAACAATTCAATTTCCACTAGTAACAATGGCAATGTTTTGATATCAAGAATTACATTTCCACTAGTTACAACGTTAATTCTTGATATCAACAATTCAATTTCCACTAGTAAAAACTATAATTCTTGATATGTGTAATTGTATTTTTACTAGTGAAATCTCGCCATAGGCTGCCATTCAAATTCAATTGTTGATATCAAGAATTAATTTCTTACTAGTTGAAATTCCAGTTTCACATATCAGGAATACAATTCTTACTAGTAAAAATGCAAATGTCTGATATCAAGAATTAAATTGTTACTAGTTGAAATGTCTATTCTTGATATCAACAATTGAATTGCAACTAGTAAAAATGTTCATTTCTGGTATCTGAAAATGAATTCGGATATCAATATCATTTCTGATATCTAAAACGGCTTTCTTACTAGTAACAATCACATTCATGATATCAGAAATGAACATTTTTACTAGTAGAAATTCAATTGTTGATATCAAGAACAGACATTTGCACTAGTAACAATGTAATTGTTGATGTCAGAAATTTGCATTTTTACTAGTAAGAATTGTATTCCTGATATGTGAAACTGGAATTTCAACTAGAAAGAAATTAATTCTTGATATCAACAATTGAATTTGAATGGCAGCCTATGGCAAGATTTCACTAGTGAAAATACAATTTTTGATGTCAAGAATTATAGTTTGTACTAGTGGAAATCTAATTCCTGATATCAAGAATTAACATTTTAACTAGTGAAAATGTAACGATCATTTAATGATTAAAAAACAATATGAAACAAACAATAATATAAACAGGCCAAACTATTTTCCAATATACTAGGATTTGAAGGGCAACCATTCTAATCTCAACCTATTTAGGACGGATCATACGTGAATTGGGACGCGAGCTTTTCTTGTTTTATGTCTATGCGTTAACACTCACAAGCACACACTGATGTTTGTTCAGCCAATAGGGATTTTGCCTTAGTAATGTGACATCATGCAACATGCAAGAGCAACAGCCCTAGATTATATACTGTAGATTTGGATTAGGATTTTTTCCCCCTATTTCTTTTATTAAAGCTTCCAATCAGTGTTGTTGTAAAATGTCACAAAAAAGTGGTGGGCAGTTGTTTAGTTGCCATAAAACCACATTAAAGACAATCTGGATGTCAAGCTTCTTTTGTTATTTTGTGTGCTAATTTTAGCCATTAGATATTCATTTTGAGGGATATTTGGAGTCTGCTACCATTTTATAAGAGAAAGCTCAAGCACGTTTAGGATAAATTTTTACGAAACTACGAAACTGTAATGGATATGATGTCAGAGCCATTATATGATTGGCTTATGAGCAGCCAGTTTGACCGTTTCTCCAGCGGCACAGGCGCCAAGGTGGCCATCATCTTCTTCTTTAATAAGAAAATGTGTGGTGGAGCATTAGGGACACATGCACTGCATTACACACAGTACACACAGCAAATTTTGATAAATAATCTCTATTTGACTCATAGTTTAATATAATATAATAACTTTGAATTGGAGACACTAAATTGTCTGTAGCTGTGAATGTGTGTATTTGCCCTGTGATGGATTGGCCATCCATATAAGATGTTTTCCTGCCTACAGCTCGGATGGGCTATGGCAACCCATAGATAGGACAAGTGGTTTTGGAAAATGAGTGGGTGGACTGATGGATGGACTGTAATGTTGACCAAACAGTTTAAGAAAAGAACAAAACAAATACACATTGTATATTGTTGCAATGGCCTTTAGCCTTTGTTTAATGAATTCATCAAAAACTTTTGATTCATATTTCAGGGTATACGGAAACACCCCCCAATCAACACATTTTCTTACTTTTTTTTTTTTTTTTTGCTGTATTTTGCCATTTTACTTGCTTTAACAGTCTCTTTGAAAATGGAATCTACTTAATTTAAAATTCAATTTTGCTAAGTGTCAAAGAGAAAAGGATCTTTATAAGATGGATGCTGGCCAGTTTCTCCTGCACTTTTCTGAGGGAAAGACCAAATTGTATTAGCAGTGAAAAGACCTAATCAGAGCATTATCTTTATGTTGCTGCAAGGCTTTCAAATCTCTATACTACTGCGTAGTATACAAATAAATTATAAGCTTCATTTAGAATAAAGCATAATCTTACACACCATCTACCATTTGGAAATCGACAGTCTACTCTGCATTAGGTCAGTGTGGCTATGCATAACAGATATGGTCTATATACTGCGCATAGATATGATTTTTAAAAACATAAATAAGTATGAGCTAAAGCTATGTTTGTTGTGGTTGATTTCTAGTGTGTTTTGAATGTTTTTTTTTTTAGTGCATTTCTTTTTTTTTCTTAACATATTTTTATTGAACTTTAAACATAAAGTGACAAAAAGAAAATCTCGAGTAAATACATTTTGAAAAATATTTTAACCACAATCACACCCCCCACCCCCAAAAGCATCCAAAGTTCAATTACATGGATAAACAAGATATTATACAAAGGCTAGGACAGACATATCCACATATTTTCAATTTTAGTGCATTTCTATAAGGTCCCTTGTGAAAAATAAGTGCACTTAATTGCATTGAATGTGCTTGTGTTCTTAAAATCTTAAAAGTATATGTTTCAAAAAGCCTGTAGTTTCTGATAATAATTTAAATGTGCTTAAAGAGAGTTTACTTCCATAAGTATATTTCTTAACACACTTAAGTACACTGTAATGTCAAATTAAAAGTTTTACTTTATTGTTTTAATAGTCTTTTGCCATGCTTTAAAGAAGTACACTTATTTTGATGTGTTAACTAACATACTCACTGATTTAAATATATTAAATAAAACATATTTGAATATATTTTAAGTATACTAAATTGCAACTTGTTTCAAATAACTAACTACAAATGTATTTGAATACATGACTTACACTTTTTAACAGAAATTACATTAAAGTATATTTAGTTTACTATACAGTAAATGCTTGTCAGTGCATTCGGCAGGACACTTTAACCATATTTCAAAGACTATGGAAGTAGTTATGAAATTACTTATAAATATGTACTTAAGTCCTACTTAAGTAAAATAAAACACGGTTTAACTGATTGCATTTAATGTAAATGTAAACTATAATACATTTTCATTTTATTCTAAATAACATGTCATTGAGTGTCTGAAAACAATGCATTAATTTCGCACTGAAGTATGTTAATTCCATATTAAGTACTCTTTTTAAAAGTATGCTAAAGTATACAGAGCAAAATGGAAGCTTCTGGAATTAGTGGGGTTGCTGTAGAGCAGATGTATATCAGCATGTAAGCTCCAGCTCGGTTCTTTCAAATCCTTAACTCTAAGCATGAACAATAGAAATTGCCTTATCAAAGCATGATTTAAAGCATGATCCTCTCAGCGGTCTTCACACCAATCTCGATCTTCTTCTCTTCCCGCATTGCCAAAACACAACAACAGGATGCTTTCTATAATGCTGCCAGGGTACAAATGAACACTTGCCAAAAAAGAATCACAAGTGAAAATTGGCTTAGGTGAGTAAATAAAATATTGGCTGGTTTTAAAGGAATGCAAAACAATATGATAGTGAAATCATAATGTGAGCAAGATATTCCATGGAAAACACATAAACTTCTATTTATGTGGGAGACTGTTGGGTAAAGGACAATTTGTGCTCTTTGCATCATACTACATATTTTAAAGTAAATAATTCAAATAACATTTTGTGAAAATATATTGCTCATTGTTAGTTAATGCATTGATTATGATATCAAACAAGACCTTATTGTAAAGTGTTACAAATATTATTTATTAAAAAAGACCATACTTTAATCAGTTATTTTATTTTAAACTTAATTACAAACGTGTACTGGTGTGCTCTATTGTAACTAGCTTAACCAGTAAAATCTGCTGGTTAGTAAACACAACGATGGAGAATACAATATAAAGTCTAATAAACTGACCCTAGGGAGAATACTGGAATAAGAAACACTAAGCAAACATACCATGATAACGCATGACAAAACACTGAGGAGAACTAAGGGCTTAAATACACAAGAAGAGGTAATGAGAAAACCAAATGAACAACAGGTGAATGTAATCAGTAAGCAAGGGAACTAGCCCTGCATCCATTTTAAATAGTGTGTAAGATTAAAATAAGTATGTCCCTAAGCATAGTATGTTGAAAAAAGTATGCCAGAAGTCCCTAGATGGTCTACTATTCCCCGTAGATCTTCAAAGTGTGGATCTATGCACACTCTATCGACTAATATTGCCCACAGCCCATTGCGCTTTTGAGGAAGATTCAGCTTTGAACTACAAACAAACACGGGTAAAAGTGTTCAAAAAACTACAAAAGATGGCTGATGTGCGTGACTGATGGTTAAGTATAGAGGTTTAGATAAAGCGGTTTGAGTGACTAAAAATCAACATTTAAGCTGATAAAAAAGTATTTAATGTTATCTATTATATTTCTGCTGCAACAACAATGTAAACTTTTATAAAGATCCGTTTGGCCATTAACTTTTAAATGCATCACTATGCATTAATATGAGTAGACTCTCCGCATGAAACCCGTGACTGGCAGATCAACGTGCTACTGCATTTCTCTCCAATACGGCAGTAAATTAAATGAAATGTGGAGGATGTTAACTGTGACAAGATGATTGACATGCCACTTTACGGTGACAGGATGTGTGTAACTAAGCGACAGAGAGCAAGCCTTAAAGACTCTATTTTATGACGTGGTAGTATGTCCCAAATCTTGTCTACTCTTCTGCTAGACACTCAAAAATATCTAGTTCCCTTTCTAAAGGGAACTCGCGCTGCGTCAAAGCACTAGGGGAACCGCCTCTGTGTGAACTGGTGTCTGAAAAACTTTTCCAATCTCGGCAATATCATATTGGCTCTTAGCTGGCAATGACTTGCTATCGAATAAGTAGGCTTTAGCAGGCCTCTTTGTGAGTGAGTGCCCTATAATGTATTAGCAGCGAGATTTGCCCTGGGCTGCAACCTTAGCAGCCCCCTGATGATCTTATTGGTATGGAATGACTTACTATCAGTTAGATGGCCTTAGCAGGTCTCTCTGAAGTTGAGCCCCAACTGTGTGGAAGTGAACCACCCCCTAATAAGTTGGTGCATGGTGGCTAGCAATGACTACTTCAGCCATCACTTTTGGCCTTACAGGGCCCCTCTGAAGGCAAATTCCCCACACTGCGGGTATTTCTCTGGCAGTTTAGACCTGATACCATGTGGTTGGCCACTGTAGCCCTCCCTGATGCGAGTCCCCAGCAGCTGGGTATCGGTCAGCAAGGTCTTGTTGTCAGGTGGTTGACTTTTCTGGCTCCCCCGAGACTGCATGTTACCACGTGTAGCTGGCTTGGCTATCTATTTCATTCTGCCTATAGCCTGGTCGACCTAATAGGTCGAGCTCGTGATTCCCCTCATTCTGGGGGTAGATTTGAGTACTTAGCACTTTAAGTCTGGTCAGAGGTCGAAGGCTTCTATCCAGGCCTCCCAGTTAGATCAGCCCGTAGGCTTTGAGCACTCCCCTCGCAAGGGTTTCCGTTTTAGAGTGCACTGCCTCCTTACCGCCTTGAAACATAGGTACTTTGTGGATCCTAGGATCGAGCAGGTTAACTCCCCTCTCTTGCAAGGCTCGAAAGCGCTTTGCTGAGTCCTGCTCTCCTGGATGCTCATCTCTTAGATCCGGTCTGAGTTGGTCTACTGCCCTTTTTGCAGTCCCTCTTTCTGGATGTCTCTTTGTGAGACTTATGTATCCGGAGACTCTGTTTCTGTTGGAACGGACAGGTTTTTGGCAGACTAGGTTACTAGTAATGCTAGCCTCCCTGGTGGCATTGGGGTTGACTGTGCTCCCCTGAAAAGTGACTGGCTGGGGTTCTTCAACCCTAGTCACACTCCCTAAAAGGAGGCTGTTGGTCCCAGGCCTTTATGGAGGCCTCTTTGAGGCTTATAGTTTGGGCTTTGACTTTAGGGAGTGCTGTCACTGACAGCCCAGTGGTGAGCCCAGTGGGAGAGTGGGTCTGGTGTTTCATCATTTAGCAGACACTTTTATCCAAAGCGACTTACAAGGTTAGGTGCCTTGCTCAAGGGCACTTTATTCATGGTATCGAAGGAATAAACACATGGTATTGTGTTTATTCACAATCCCCACTTTCAATTCCTGCCTGCGTGGGAATCGAACCGGCAACCTTCAGATTACAAGCCTAACTCCCTCACCACTAGGCCACGACTCCTCAGTTTCAGTGGAAACCGCTTGATTTTGACAGTTGTCACTGCCATACTTGGCATGCACTCCCCTCAGCATGGCAGTGTGGGTATATCATTCCCTCAGCGTTTTGACGCAGTGCAAGTTCCCTTTCGAAAGGGAACGTCTCAGGTTATGCATGTAACCATGGTTCCCTGAGAATAGGGAAATGAGATGCTGCGTCTCTCAGCCATGCCTCAGGGCTTGCCTGCATACAGTCCCTACAGATGATAAGTGGATGACATTTTATCTGGGCGCCCCTTATGTACTTTCGTTTCGCACCGCTATGACGTCATCGGCTGTCGTCGGTCAATATGATATTTTTCAAACTGTTTCAGACACCGGTTCACGCCGAGACGGTTCCTCTAGTACTTTGACGCAGTGTATCGTTCCCTGTTGTCAGGGAACCATAGTTACTTGCGTAACATGAGACGTTTTTCTTCACAAAAAGAATATGTAATTTTTGGGATGTAGTATAACTAGGCGAATTGGGCTGCAGCTCAACTTACAATGACAGGGAACACAGACAAACAGGAACAGGGAAAACATAAAACAATGAGACTAAACAGAGTAGATCATGTTACAGAAGCCTTTTACAACTTAATATTTAAACACAATTGTTTCTTCCAATTTTTCCTTTGAGGAGTGTTATTTGCTTTGAGATAAACTGAACAAAACAGGTTTAGAAACCATAATTTTCGATTAAACCAATAAACAAATGCATTTTAAATAAATGAAATGGTAATTTCGCTTTTTTTTTTTCACTGCAGTTCTTGTGCCATATTTCCTGGAAGACCGTAGAATCTGGAGGTATTTAAATGCTTCCTTCAAGATTCATTCTGTGTTTAAGGTCCATGTCAGACAGGAATCTTTAGGAGTTCATGGTTTGCATCATTGCCTTGTTAAGATTGATTAGGGTGTAGTTTACGTTGCATCTATACTCTGAAGTACTGTAGTAAAAATACAATCGAGCTAATGGAGTTTTGCTCTGCTGTCAGTGATAGAAAAGACTAGTAACAACCCAAAACTATTTTTTTTTATGACATTCATGTCATTTTATGGCAAATTAAAGATACACATGCAGAACTTTCTGTTGTACTTTAATGATAAAAAGTAAATTAGATGGACCAGCACCTGGTATTAAGATGTGTTTTTGTTGATACAGGTGTTTTACAGGTGTAAACGGGGTCTAAAAGGTTTTGAGCTTGTCCACTTTGGACCACTTCCAGAGGTAGTCAAAGACAGATGCTCATGTGGTCGAATGTGTTCGAACAGACACAAAAAAAGACCGCCTACTTTCCACCTACTGACTTATTGCGTAAACATTATGGGAAGTGTCTAGCCAGACAGGATTTAAACATTGTCAGCTGAACACCCAAGTTTGGTTTGAAGATGAAACACGTACGAAGCACAATGTTTTCTCACCATTCCTTCATTTCTAATACACTCTCACAGCGTTTGACCGATCTTCCAATGGATCGAAAGATCTGAAGCCTGTACATTTTTCCTGCCCATAGACCCTCCCCTCGAAGAAATCGGGATAGAAGTGGTTGAAAGTGGACAAAAGAGACAGATTAAAACACCAGGTGGAAACAAGTATGAGTCTCCCTCGTCTACTTGTGATCTGATCGACCAAAACGCATCTTAATACCAGGTGTAAACAGAGCCTAAGGCTGTGAGCAGCAGGGGAGCTGAGGATGAATCAACACCTCCAGGGAGATTTGCATAACATTCATATAGAGATACGACGGACCAGTTGGATATATGGTGAAAATTAAATCAGCATCAATGCACACATCAGTTCACATTTGCACATCTCATATTTACACACAAGATCCACATGTACATGAAAACCTCCCTCGAATACATGTGTTAAAATATACAGTGTTTTGTGAGCTCACTGTGTAATCCGCAAATACATAAAGTACAAGTCGTTTATTTATAAATGACGAACCCTGCATTTGTACTCAAGTCGTTTTGCATTAGTGGATAACTTTGACACAAATGGAAATAGCTCACATTTATTTGTGCATTAAATGAAAGATTTTAATATTTGTTAATCATTTAATAACTTAATACATTAGAACACTTTTGTAACAATACAAGGACAAGGCATCTTTTAAACAGGATCACTTTACTAGTTAAGCATAAATTGAAAGATATTAATATTAATTTTAGAAAAAAAATGTGGTTACACTTTATTTTGATGGTCCACTAAAATCTATAACTAGCAACTGTGCAACTACATGTCAACTAACTCTCATTAGAGTATTAGTAGACTGTCTGCTTAATATCTTCTACTTTATTTTGATGCTCCACCAACAAACATTCTACTAAATATAAGTAACTTTGCAACTACAGTACATGTCAACTGTAACACAGTTTGTAAGAACGGGAAGAAGGAGGCGGGAACCGGCGAACATTCAACGTAATTTTAATTATCAAATAAATAAACAAACAACAAAACAAAAGTAAAATGGCGGCAGTTTCTCACGGCGACTGCCACCCACACAAACAAAATAAAACACAACATAAAATCCAGGCCCGGTCCTCTCTCGTCCTTCACTGTTGTCGCTCCCCTTTAATGCTTCCGGAGCTCCTCCGTGAGAGATACGAGACCGGTGTAGCGCGCAGCTGACGCTCATTATCACTCGCGTCACCGGCCTCGCGCTGTTCCCTCACGGCTCTCGCCCGCCCTGCTCGTCACATCAACTAACTCTCATTAGAGTATTAGTAGACTGTAGCAGATTGGTAGTAGACTTTTGAGTTAGGGTTAGTAGAATAAGGGGTTTGGATTAGTGGAATAAATTGACATATAGTGGCAAAGTTACTTATAGTTAGCAGAATGTATGTTGGTGGAGCATCAAAATAAAGTGTTAGCAGACGTTAAGCAGTCTACTAATAATGAGAGTTAGTTGACATGTAGTTGCACAGTTACAAGTTGAATGTCTAAAGTGGATCATCAAAATAAAGTGTTAATTTTATAAGCTAGAATGATATTAAGATATTTAACATTTATTCATTTAGAAGAGACTTTTCCCATGTTTATACAACAAGCAATTAATTCTAAGGAGGCAATTACACAAGAAGTGCTACAACACAGAGTTACAAAATTATTCAGTGTACAGGCTGGAACAGAGAAAAAGGAAAGAAATGCATAACTAAAAGTATAGAGAAGATTGTATTTTTTATTTTTTTAAAGGGGACGACTTGCTTTTTGAGCACAGATGTGTGTCCACAGTGTGTGTAAACAACCAGCCTATAATGGTAAAAATCCACCAACTAATTTTTTTATAATGCCCATTATAATGCACAGTTCCAGATTTCCCCTACTCTTACATAAGTCCATGACTTTTGAAAACAAAAAAAAACATTACAAATGTTCTGTTGGATCACCAACGAGCATAAGAATATTCATAGACTCCCTGCATCTGAGCCACTCAGGACACCGTGGTTGAAATTCATTTATCAAGGAAACATGATGGTACATTCTAGTCGATGAGTTCAATCACAACAACTAAATAAATGTATCTACGAACCATTTATAAATGTCCAGTTGCATTCTAAAATTTGTAACTTCTTCCTGAGTCTCCCATCAGTGGCCTACACCGCTACTGACATTCCACATTTTGGCTGCGTGAGATTCTCCAACTTTGTTGTTGTTGAGTATGCGGCGCACAAGCTGTTAAAGCTCCGCCCTCTTTTGGAAAAGGGGCGGGAGCAGCAGCTCATTTGCATTTAAAGGGACACACAAAAATGGCGTGTTTTTGCTCACACCCAAATAAGGGCAAATTTAACAAGCCCACAGATAAATGATCTGTAGGGTATTTTGAGCTGAAACTTCACAGACACATTCTGGGGACACCTGAGGCTTATATTACATCCCCTTTAATATACAGTTTCAGGATTCAGTCAAGTTTTCACAGAAAAGGTTGGTCTTTGGACATTCCTGGAACATCATAAAGGAATCTGCTGTTCGGTATCACGTTTTTGTTCTTGTTTCGTACTTTTGATTAATGTCTTATTTGTGTCTTACAGTAACTTGTATAGTGAGTCATACAAAACAATAAATAAACTGCGTGTGGGTTATCAAATATTGACTCTCTTCTGAAGAGGATATTTCCAAGATCCTTCCACAAAAGATATCAAGATATCTTTTTAGAGAATATATTTAAAGAAGATACATTTTATGAACATCTTACATAATTTTGCTACTCAAGTAAATTTATATTCTAAATGCTGGTTTATGCTGGGTTAAAAACAACCCAATTTGGGACATTTGGCAAGCCAAAAGAGATGAAACCATTGCTGTTTTAACCCAGCTGGATTGGGTTAAATATTGGATTAGTTTAAAAAATACTATACTGCTTGGTTAACATTTTAAAATGAACCCAAAATGGGTTATAAATTAAAATCACTTTAACAAAATGACGACAGTAACAACATTGTACAGTTGTATATGTGATAGATAAAAGGTACAAAAAAATAAATGGCAAATGAACTGTTATATGGCGTAACAGTGAAACGAAGTTGCGGTGTAAAAGTTCAATGAACTTTTTTGAATAAATATTGAATAACTTATATTTAAGACCAAATTTTGCATTTATTTTGTTAATTTTTTTCTTCCGCCACCGAAAAATATGGCCAATCCTTGGGCTTTGAGTGCCTCCAAGAAACACACGGACTGAAAGCCTATAATAAACACTGAAAGTCAGAAATAAACTCTGAATTATAGAGAATTGACAGGATTAAAGTGTTCCCCTCCTCTCAAGAGCCGTTCTGGCTTTTTCAGTTCTTGACTGTCGGTGTGAGAGAACACACTACGACAAAACCCTGTAGTTTAATAATTTCCAGACATGTTTCTGCCATGAGTGCCATAAACGGATAGGTATCAGCACTCAGAGAACATTTGGAACTTGTGCGACATGCATGTTCTCTTTCATGTCCGCATTCCAAACCCAGAACCATTGGGTTACTTATTATGAACGATTATCAACCCAAATTAGGTCAAATCAACTCAGCTTCCTTACAGTCTAAACTCAGTGTTTGTGTTAAACAAGAAACCCAGTGTTGTTTATAGTGTATCGTGTTGTAAAGGGGCCCTTTTTCAAAGACTTGATTTTGTTTTTGGGGTCTACTGGAATAGGTTTTTATGCTTGAATGTTCAAAAAAAACATATCATAAATATTTCACATATTTTACATTGCTGCAGCTCCATTCTTCCCAGTCTATCAGTAACTCTCTGTTTAGTTCCTGTCTCTTTGCAGCCCCTCCTTCCAAAAAGCATTGATTGGTGGGCTGGACCAGTGTGTTGTGATTGTTTAACCATTTTGTGCGTGTTTGGGAAATGTCACAGCCCTTACCATAACTGAACGTTTTCAGGAAATGGGGGAAAATAACCACTATATTTTTAGGAGAATTAAAGTTTTAATTATTTTTAAGCATTTGTTGAGACACTTGCATGTGTCATATTATTATCATTTTACCGAAATCAAGCTCGAATGGAGTTACAAGGTTTTTGACCAGTGATTTTTGAAGAAATTCGTACATACAGTGCGCGTTTTGTCCGTCATTAGAACGGACGTATCTGAGGCAGTAAATTCATCGCATTACATTTTAGTCATCTTATAGGTTGTAACATTTACTGTAGCTTTGTGGGTTCTCAAATTTTTTCATTTTGCCAAAATCTCACGTTATTAAAGACAAAGTGCAATGAGGCTGTTTAAGACAGTATTGTCTTTGACTCAAAGACAAATGCTTGTTAAGTCACTCTTCTCCACTCTTCAAACACTTTAAACAGCTTGAGGATCCTATGGAGTTACGAGGTTTAGCCACAAGCTGTTTTTAATACTTTTCATTGGTCAAATATTTGCAGTCACACTCGGTTAGGGCACACACTAGGTTCCAATTTTCACTATTAACTACGACATTTGCCTCAATAATTTCATAATTACCACTTACTAATAGTAAGTAAGGCAGTTGTTAAGTTTAGGTATTGGGTAGGATTAAGGGATGTAGAATATGGTCGTGCAGAATAAGTGCTTTATAAGTACTAATAACCAGCCAATATCCTAGTAATATACATGTTAATAAGCAATACTGAGAATTGGACCCTAAACTAAAGTGTTACCATATTTGCAAAAACCCACGGACAGACGTAAAGTGTGACCACTTGTAATGATTTATTAATAATAATAATAATGGAATAATGATGGAATATGGAGATACAATGTTTCCCGCCAGCAGCAACGACACATAGATATTATTATGGGGAGAAAAAAACTGATTATAAAAATGGTGCTTGGAGTGTTGCAGTGTGCAGCTACAGCATAAATGCATTACTTTTAAACAAAGTCCTGGAGGTTTTGTGCATTTACATTTGGCGGTTGATAAACCCTCATTTCCACATCGTCACCAGGGCATTGCTATGGAGTCTCTTTGATATTCTGGTCTGTAGATATAACTCATTTAAACTAATCTCATTTTCTTTTCTTTTTTTTTGGCCAAGTGATAAAAAATAATACCACACCTCTCCTCAACAAGCCACGTGATTGTAACACATCAAAATGTAATAATGTAGGTAAAGGGGGTTGTTCCCTAACCCTGAATATGAAAAATAGTAATAATGACGCTGCCTATCAAGCACCACTATTATATTAATCAGTTCATAATTAATCCCAGCTTCCACTCCACTCGAAAACCAACCACACCTGCAGTCATTTAATATTCACGCTGTGAGTCTGAGCGCCGATCTAATGCTAGCAGCCTTTCTCTGGCAATCTGCAGAGCGTTGCACATAGCAGCTCTTGCACCATTCGGTTCTGCTCGTCAAGTGGTGCGCTGCAAAGTGAAGCAAGGCTTGATTAGGTCTGCTCCTCTAGATCTGTCATTACAGAACACACTCAGACGCACACGCACACATTTATCGGGGAGAGAAGTGAGAGCTCTACACTGGCGGAAGCTGTCAGTCTGAGAGTGTCGACACGTTTAAGGAGCAGACGCAGATTGAAAAGGGTTATAAGCGTTCTCAGTGCACACATACACACCTCCATCTGCTTCATTGATTGGACCTGTTATGCCATTAGACTGCTGCTTAGATTGCTGAGTTTCTCACATGCATCTGAGTTATTGATCAGGCCGCGTGTGTTAGCGAAGGGTATCATACATAGATAAAAGTAGTAATATGTTATACAGTGTATGGAGCTTATATTGTCAATGGAATTTTCAGTGGGTGTACAAGGGAATAAATGCCTTTAGCCTTTTAAACATTAAATCAATGATATCGATGAGGTGAAGCAGTAGTTTTATGTCACACTGATAACATTAGATAAATTGACCCTTCGCAAAGACCCGCCCCCTTTAGTTACTGTCGCTGTGTCTGACAAGCCATGCGCTCTCATGCTTCAATCGACCCATCGCAAACAGTTGATTGACAGGCGATCTGACCAATCATAACCCCAAATCTGCCATTTTGCAGAGTTATTAGATTAACGTTGATGAACTTGAACTTGAAAAATTGTGTGCACTCACATCTTTCTGCGCTTAAAACAACATTCCTTCTGATGTTCATTCATGTTTATTTGATGCTATAAATGAACTAGTATGAAGAGATGATCTGTCACGACACATTAAAGAGACACTAGACGCTATTTCTTGTTTAAACATCTTTACAATATTTTAAATATGAAACTGTTTCAACGCGTTGTCAGTGTCCTCTTTGCTCCGGGATGTATTTTTCTCTGCGTGAGAACATGATGTGTGGCGTGAGAGCGCATGGCTTGTCGGACATAGCAACAGTAACTAAAGGGGGCGTGTCTTTGCGAAGGGTCAATTCTGAAGTGAACTGACTGTTTTTGTCAGCCTCCCAAACATGATTGTGTTCAATAATTCAGAGCAGCTCAACTGTAACTACAGCTGTCTTTAACATGTTCACTCCTTCTATTCCTCTTTCATCTCTTTTCCATCGATGCACTGACCTTGCTCGCTTCACACCTTGACAGCAAATGTGTGTGTGTGTGTGTGGGGTGTGTAGGGGGTGGGGGGTAGCTAGGGGGCAGGTCTCACATTTTAAATTGTGTATGTGTGTGTGTGTTAAGATGGATCACTGAAGTGTCCAGCACTTAAATTGCCTGTTTATTTCTAGCCACCTCATCATTTCCACTGGGAAGTGATAGCTGGCAGTGTGTGCAGTGGGGTGAGAGTGTGTGGGGGTCTTTTTTTTTGAGGGTGGATGTTAGAGGGGGTTTGATTAAGTTGAGTGTTTTTTTAACAATGTGTGTTGGAGGGTTCCGACAAGAAAATGCTGGAAAGCGTTGAAGCATGATGAAAATTACTGTGTGTGTGTGTGTGTGTGTGTGTGTTCCAGGTATTTCCTGGTGTTGTAGAGAACAAATGTCCCCACAAGGATAATAAAACGTGAAATTTTTTATGATGTGGGGACAGGTGTTGTCCCCATCAGGAAAAGAGCTTTTAATCATACTAAATGATGTTTGTATATTATAGAGAGTCCTTCGAAAACCCAAAAACAGTGCTGTGTGTGTGTGGTCCTGGTAAACCCTACATTATGGCAACCAAATCTTTGACCTTGTGGGGACATTTATTGGTCCCCATGAGGAATACAGCTTATAAATCATACTAAATTATGTTTTTTGAACATGCAGAAATGCAGAAAGCTTTCTGTGTGGGCTGTTTAGGTGTAGGAGATACTGTTAATACAGTATAAAAATCTAAAAATCCCTATAGTCCCTATAAAACATGAAAACCTAATGTGTGTGTAAAATGTAGCAATTTATATTTCTTCTTCTTCAAAACAACAACAACAAAAAAATGGAACCTGCAAAAAAGTTCTTCTAGCAAATGTAAAAAGGGTACTTAGAGCAATGATTATTTAGTAGGAGTCAGTTCATTATTTGGTGTGAACTGAAAAAGATTAATAATAAACATGTTTGTAACAGTTGTTTTGTTGACCTTAGATACTCAAGTGTGTTCAACACATGTCCAGATGTTGTCCCCAACTTTCCAAATAGAGTCATCTGAAAAACAATACACAACACAACAAAAGTTCCCAGCATGCATTGCAGCATGAACAAAACATGTGTTAAAAAATTAATTTATGCTGCTGCTGTCACTGTTAGTTAGCTGTCATATGGTTCAGAGTTTCGCAATATTTGAGATTCGTTTTTGAGGTAAATCTGAATCTCATTGAAACTGTTGGATAAAGAGGCAAATAATGCCCATATCAAATAGGGCTTTTTGAAAATCTAAGGTAAAGGTTAAAAAAAGAGGTTTGCAACACCTTGAATTGCTAAATGCTTAAATCTGTAGTTTGCTTTGACAATAATTTTTAAATTCAATAGACTGTCTCTTATTGATTAGGTGAACAAAGTCTGTCAGTTCAGTCAGTTGTGTTAACTTAAAGGCACAATATGTAAGATTTTTAGATTCAAATATCCAAAAACCTCTAGAACAATGTTATATATTTTGTTGACTTGTGTACTCACATTATCCCAAATATTTCCAACACTGTTTAAATCCAGAGAAATCAGCTAACTAACCAAACAAAGTCATTTCATCGCGAATGAATGACGTCATATCTGCATTACCCTCAAATTCCAGTTTTACTTTCGTAGAAGCCATGGAAACACCAAAGACACTTATATTATGTGTTTTATTAGACAGGTGAGCAACTGTTTGGATACATTTATCAACAGAAAACTATAATCATTGTTATCTATAACTCAACACAGTCTTATTGTCTGAATGGCTAGTTTTTTTTATTTACCACGAGTGCCATGTTTTTACCATGCCAACACTATTTTGTCAAGTAGCTAACATAGCATAATCAGAGAGAGCTTTCCCCATCATACAATATATTTTAAAATTAATTGTATGTCATTTAGCAACACAAGACATCCAGCTTTTATTAATATGATATTCTAATATTCATCTAGATTACTGCAAAGTGCAACAAGTCTCTCATAGTAGCCACCAAGTGAACCTACAGAAACATTATAACATTACTTTCAGCACACTCAAATGTATTTAGCATGATTGTTTCAACCACACAGTAAAAACCCCAGAGTTAAATCAACTCTGCTCAGATAACATTTGGTCCCTGTCTAAATAGTCTTAAAGTCACACCGAACTAGTGTTAAAGTAACACTCTTCAGAGATTGAATGTCTTTTATCTTCAGTTGATTTCATCACTTCAGACTGTCGCTGAAGTCAGTTGTTGTTCTTGTGATTATCTATTCTTTAGTGATTCTGCTTGTTAACAGCAGGTGTTCATCATTAATGTTCAATCATCGCTTAATTAATTGCTTAATTATCTCATTAACTTTAACTCTGCTTCAGTGTGACTTTAACACTATTTAGAGAGGGACCAAATGTTGATTTAACTCTGGGGTTTTTACTGTGCATGTAAACCAGCGCTGGGTTACCCTAAATACCCTACATGCTGCAGCATAAGCTTAATAAAAGACCAGTGTCTCAAGACCAGTGTGTCGTGCAGGAATCTCTCATTAGCATTCGCTCCAGCGGCCTTGTTCCACTCCCACGGCTCTCGGCCCGCCCTGCTTCACGCAACGGTACCGTTAAAAAACTTTAATACATTAGCTCATCCATGAATATGATTTCTGGCCGAGTCAGGGCATTGAAGGTGATCAATCGCTTATTCACGACGTCATCAAGCTACACCTTTGTTTTGAATAAGAGACATGTAGTGGAGAAAATTACATATTGTGCCTTTAACAAATTGTTTGTGGTTTGCTTTATTTTTTAGGCTTGGTTAACTTTTTTCTTTTACAGTGTATTGTTATTATTATTTTTTATTACTATTATTATTATCATTCCTGTTTAATAATTACACAAAACGCGACCTTCCAGTTTAGCACAGCTATGCTAAAATAAATAATTATTGCTGATTTTTCAGTTTTCAGTTGCGCAGATGTTTCTCCTAAAGTTACAGAATTCGATGAGAAATATTTGAGTCCATGTTGAGATCTCTGACATTTGATGGGAATCAACATAAGAATGGCTTGATTCTAGCATATTAAAATGGGGTATGAGAAAGAACAAATTATACACATCTTTAAAAGCATCTCATTTGTGATTTTTCATTCCAACAGAACTACCACACTTTTTTTTCTTTCTACCTATTTTTCTTTTTCATTCAGTAATAATGGTATCTTGAAACCTCCTCTTTTTCTTTTACACTTTCCCTTTTAACTTTCTCTTCACATTGTCTTTGACCTTTTTTGCTCTCCGTTCTCTATTCCCTAAATGAGTCACACCAAAACTCATCTCCTCCAGCATTTCTAAAGAAGAGAGACAGACAGAACTCAGAAATAAGAACATAAATGTAGAAGGCTCGAAATGACACCATTATTAACAAAGGGAATAAAGAGAAATGGAATAGATTGGGGATTCACAGATGATGAATCCAACACACCTCCTTCCTGTCTGTGTCTGCCTTTTATTCGGTCTCATTTGGCCGTTTGGGCACGTGCCGCTGTGGAGGTGCTTGAGCGGAGCTATTTAAACAGAAGTGTGGTGTCTCATCTCACTCTTCTCTGCTTTGTGTTCTCCTCAGATCTCTCTCTACCTCTCTCTGAATGTCTATTATGCCTCAGTGCATTAAGAGTCTGGTCACGTCACCCTGTATGTGTTTATGTGTGTGGGTCCAATCATTTCAGGTTACTGCACTTTCCGTTACTCCCACGGCTAATTAATATCAAACTGCATTCCTGGAACAGCGGCACGTCTCTGGGTTACCTGCGTGTGCACGGGTGTGCTTGCGTGTAACATACATTTGTGCATGTAAATCTCACGAAGAAATGTCTTTCCTTACCCTTTGTATAGAAATATTGATGCACGGAAATGACAAGAAGTTGTATATTGCATAAAACAAATGAAGCTTGTTTAACTGTAATACAGAATTGAAAACCATCAACCTAAATTAAATTTGGTATAACAAAATACTACTTATTATAAGAAGCACACTTTTAATATGTAAGAGGGATTTGTGACGTTAGCTGAAAAGTCATTTCAGAGACAAAGCAACTTACAAATTACATTTTGAAAGATCTCAGAGACGTTCTATTTACTTGGAATAACAGGCACTAATGAATTATTCACAATAAGACCAGAAAAGCACTATAAGAAAGTATATAGTGTAGATTCTGATTTCATGTTGACTGCAAATGTGCTTTATTGACTTGAAAATAAGGTCCTAAAATATGCTTTACTTTCTTTGTGCAAAATTAGGACTGCTAATTAAAATATTTGGTAAATTTTGGTCTCTCTATTAAAGGGTTAGTTCACCAAAATATTAATTACTCATTAATTACTCACCCCCCTGTCGTTTCACATCCATCCGCAAGACCTTCGTTCATCTTCAGAACACAAAGTAAGATATTTTTGATGAAATCCCAGAGTTTTTTTTTTAATCTCCCATAGAAGCAACGTAATTACCACATTCAAGGTCCAGAGAAGTAGTAATTAATAGTTAGCGTGACTACAATGTAGAGCTGCAACTAACGATTATTTTTCTGTCGACTAATCTAACGATTATTTTTATTGCTTTTTTTTTTATTAATCTAGTGATCTTTTTTTAAGTAAGAAGTTAGAACTAATTTAGCAGTTCGTTGAGGTGTAGAAACACTGGGACACGCCATTATGTAATAATATGATTTGATTTTGATTAAAAATGAGCCACTTATGTGTGTCGTCCAGTGGTAGACATTTGAACTTTAAAATGAAGAGTGTCAAAGACTTTCTATACAGTCTTAAAGGAACTTTGATAGTGTTCAAGCCATTGAACAAACGTCTCCTGAACCATGTATTTTTCCTCTTGCGCTGTCTGTAATGCAGGGAGTCTTAGCGAGCGCGCAGGCCGGGTATCAGGAGAGCGAGCAACTGAAATCTTGCACGTGCGAAAGAGAACGTCCGCACACATCAAAATAAACTTCTTTGAAATGCAAAACTGATTTTCGTTCGCTCGAAATATTTTCTTATTTGCGAGATGAAGATTTTCTCCTCAACTCAAATGCCCTTTTGCACATTCAAAATATGATCTTGCGCGCGCAAAAATTTGGCAGAGATCCAATTCCATAGGTGGTACGCCATTTCGGTTCTGCAAAGGGAACAAAGGACCGTTTTATTTGGCCTCTGTTTAAAGTATTCCCATACTTTTGATAATCGTGGTCTGGGTTTTTGTGATAGAATGGAACTTTCTCCGTTCCCAGGAGCAGAAGCCGCCATTACGTGACATGAATGTAAACAGCGTCGACGCATTTCACGCATTAATCGATGACGTCGACGCGTCGTTGCAGCACTACTACAGTGTTATAAATCTTAATCTTCAACCTTAATGTTATGAAGCGACGAGAATACTTTTTGTGCACAAAAACAAAAGGTCTTGGTGTGTTTGGAACGACATGAGGGTGAGTAATAATGACAGTGGTTTGGCTGAACCCTTTAACTAGTTGCTTATTAGCATGTGTATACTAGGATATTGGCTGTTTATTAGTACTTATAAAGCAAATTTTATTGGCTTATTCCGCACAACCATATTCTACATCTCTGAGGTGAAGCGTCTCTTGTATGGAACAAGAGAACGAGTCCACAATAGCGAATGACATCATTGAATACCTGTACACAAAATATAGATTTGACTGTGTTTTAGTATTTTATTTGCTCACCAAAGCAAATACTTCAGTTACCCGGATGAGTGAATAACATACTGCTGGATTGCACAAGTGACCAATCAGAATCAAGTATTATAACTAAATTTAACAACTACCTTACTAACTATTAATAAGCAGTTTATTGAGGCAAAAGTCTTAGTTAATAGTTGGTTAATAGTGAGAATTGGACCCTAATTTAAAGGGTGACCAATTATTTTTTGTCAAATGTAAATTTAAATCTAATTTCGTATTTCTTTCTTTTGATTTTAGAGGTGAAATATGACATTTCTTGAATTTTTGTAATATTCTTTGCAGTAAATGTTTGTCCATATAATGTACTTTTTGTAAGCATTTCTGTCCTTCAGCTTTTAAGCTATGAGTAGAGAATATAATTCAGAGATTTGAGCCAGATGTGCTATGACTATTAGAAGAAAGAAAAAGAGAGATTGTTTTAATAATAAAAGAGTATAATAAACACCGCATACACGCATCTCTTCACATTTTACTGCTCATTATAGAAGCCCTGTTTGGAGAACAGCTCTGCATTCACACATCAAGAGCCATTCCTACTGTACACATAAAGCTGGAGGTTTATTACCGCTCTACTGCTCTCACATTTTTTTTATGGTTTAAACACGTACACGCACACACTGTGAAATGGGTTCGCTCAGGTTTGTACGCTGTTTCTTGTCAGTATAGGAGTTCTGTGTCCAATTAATTCAAACGTTCTTCCCTCTGACAGTAATTCCAGCCTCCAATGTATTCAGAGTTCACAACCATCTCCCACTCAGTCTTCATCATTTCTGTTCATTTTCTCATCTCTCACTAAACGATAATTAAGAATTTAAGCACTGGTGTGTGTGAGTGTGTGTGTGTTCCCTACATTATGGGGTCCAAATGCTTTCACAAGTATAGTAATAACCAGTAATCTTTCCATAAACATATTAGACATAGACATATACATTTCTCTTAACCCTAACCCTACCACCAAACCTACCCATCACAGAAAACTTTCTGCATTTTTAGATTTTCAAAAAACATCATAAGGATATTGCCATCTTTGTGGTGACATTTTATCCCCATAATGTAGAGTTTACAAAGGCCAGTCGCACACTCACACACACACACACACACACACACGTTGTGTTTTCATGTTTTATGGGGACATTCCATAGGCGTAATAGTTTTTATACTGTACAAACTGTACATTCTGTCCCCCTACACTACCTCTACCCCTAAACCTACCCATCACAGAAAATGTTCTGCTATTTTAGATTTTCAAAAAAGACAATTCTATATGATTTATAAGCTTGTTTCCTCTTGGGGACCAAAAAAATGTCCCCACAAGATCAAAATTTACTAGTATTACTATACCTGCGGGGACATTTGGTCCCCATAACGTAGGGAATACCCGCCCACACACACACACACACAGGTTTGTTTTGCTATCTTAGTGAGGACATTCCATAGGTGTAATGGTTTTTATACTGTACAAACTATACATTCTCTCCCCCTACACTACCCCTAAACCTACCCATCACAGAAAACATTCTGCATTTTTACATTTTTAATAAAACATTTAGTATGTTTTTAAAGCTATTTCAAATATGAGGACTCATGAAATGTCCTCATAAAACACGTCATAATAACAGTGTAATACCCATGTTATTGTACAAACTTGTGTCCTCATAAATCACAAAAACACACACACACACACACACAGAGAGAGAGAGAATATAGAGAAAAATACAGATTTGAACCATTAACTTTTTTACTTTGTGACATTATTTTCATGACATTTAAACCCATTCCCTGAATCCTCATTACTATAATGAAGTAATAATTAAGAAATGTATAGATCATGATCGTAATTACAGTACTTCCTTTAATATGCTAATTTTAATTTAAAATGTCTTTGTGTCCAGAATGTATGATTCTTTTATTACTGCACTACAGCAATACAACCGAACCATCAATGATTAGAGTAAAGATTACAAACAAACCTAAAAGAACAAATTCCTACTTAAACAATCTGGTGGAAATTTTGCTTAACTGTTATGAAAATTACAATATTAGTAGTCTTAAAATAGTCTTCATTTTCTGGAAATAAATATATTTGTTTTTACTTAAAATAGTGTGAAAGAGTCCCCAAATGTGAAATTCAGCCTAAGATCACAGGCAAAGTTTGAAATGCTTGTTTCAGTTCTGCTTCATTTCCATGCTTCTGACTGTAGTTGGTTTTACATGGTGTGTAGTTGACATATTTGATCCAGCTGTTGGACCTGGTTTCATTCTAGTAGACCAGGTTAACTCTCCAACTGTCATAAGTACGCCATGCACGGATCAGTTTCTGACAGAAAAATGCGATGGCAGATAAATGCATCTGCGTGTAGACACATATTAATATAGCATTCGATGTCTTCATGCATTCAAAATGACTTATTTGCTGAGGCAAACTTACCTACACAAATTCACAGCAGATCACAGATTTTAGTTAACCCCGTCCCCAATTTTGTGTCTACAGCTGTGTGGAAGGGCACACTTTCCCAATGGAAAGAAAAAATAATGAGATGATAAAATAATGAGATGATTACTATCTTAATTGTTTCTATTAGACAGCAGTGAGATTAAATTCATCTGCTAAATGCTTTTGCTTAAGTCTCCTGAAAAAAAAAAAACTCTAGTAATCTCATATTTGTCTCTTGAGTTTCAGAATTTGATTTGCCAAGACACCAGAGACAGACATTCAGAGATTTTAGCTTGAATTCAAAACATTCTTCCATGACTAAATCATCTAAGCTATGCACATTCATTTTAAAGCTCTATATTTTAACCAGGGTTCCCGACTGGATTTTTCCAGATGCTTTTGATAACAAGAAAATATATAGATACAGAGATTGGATTCCCACAAAGAGAACTTTTTTTAGCAGAAGAAATATTTCATTTTAACTAGAAAAAATACTTTTAGCCTGATCTCACATGAAAGGTCACTCACAGAGGTGGTGATTTCATATGAATTCGTGCGATTTGATTCGTACAAAAACGTATGAAAGGAATCTCGTTCTAAAAGACCACCTCTAACCCCGCCCCTAAACCTACCCGTCACTGGAGTTTAAACAGATGAAAATGTACGAATAAGCCACCAATTCAGCAGGTGTGTGTGTGTGTGTGGGTATTCCCTACGTTATGGGGACCAAATGTCCCCGCAGGTATAGTAATGCTAGTAAATTTTGATCTTGTGGGGACAATATTTTTTTGGTTCCCATGAGGAAACAAGCTTATAAATCATACAGAATTATATTTTTTGAAAATCTAAAATAGCAGAACATTTTCTGTGATGGGTAGGTTTAGGGGTAGTGGTAGTGTAGGGGGGCAGAATATACAGTTTGTACAGTATAAAAACCATTACGCCTATGGAATGTCCCCATAAAAAATGAAAACACAACGTTTGTGTGTGTGTGTACTTGTATTTCTTACATTGTGGGGACCAAATGTCCTCACAATGTAAGTAAAACCAGTAAATCTTGACATTGTGGGGACCTTTTGTTGGTCTCCATGAGGAAACAAGCTTATAAATCATACAGAATTATCTTTTTTGAAAATCTAAAATAGCAGAATATTTTCTGTGATGGGTAGGTTTAGAGGTAGGGGTAGTGTAGGGGGACAGAATATACAGTTTGTACAGTAAAAAAACCATTACGCCTATGGAAAGTCCCCATAAAAAATGAAAACACAACGTTTGTGTGTGTGTGTGTGTGTGTGTGTACTTGTATTCCTTACATTGTGGGGACCAAATGTCCTCACAATGTAAGTAAAACCAGTAAATCTTGACATTGTGGGGACCTTTTGTTGGTCCCCATGAGGAAACAAGCTTATAAATCATACATAAATTGTCTTTTTTGAAAATCTAAAACAGTAGAATGTTTTCTGTGATGGGCAGGTTTAGGGGTAGGGGTAGTGTAGGGGGACAGAATATACAGTTTGTAGAGTATAAAAATCATTACGCCTGTGGAAAGTCCCCATAAAACATGAAAACACAACATGTGTGTGTATGTGTGCGTGTATGTGTGAAATTTTAGGAAGAACGTCTGGATCATGTTTAAATGAACAATTTGATTACATTGTTAAACTATCTGAGAACTCATTCCCCCTGAGCTATGTTAGAGAAACCTATTTCCTCTGGGTTAGTTTAATTATTTTGGAAGACATTGAAAGACTGAAACACTCTGGATATCAGTATTCCTGCATTTGTAAGGTTTAAGATGGCTTTTCTTTCCCTTTGCATTTTACATAGAGGTCAGAGGATTCAATTTTAGTAAATTAAATTTAGTATTTTTATAGCTATTCAGCATTCTGGCTTGAGGCCCAATGGATACGTTTTATTGGCAGATTTTGAACTCTATTGAGAGTGACTGTCAGTATTAAGAATGACTGACAGACTTTGAAATCTTCAGTCGCTAAAAGGCCGAGTGACACATCCACTAGCCAATCACTTGCCAATATTCATGTCTTTAAAAAGTGATTAAGATTGGCATTAAATTAATATTCTGTATGCTGTTTAATTAAAATGTTCTTTCTGTGTTGGATATGCTGGTAGAGTATATCTGTGTCTTGAATTGTTTTTATTTTTGTTTGTGGGTGTGTATGGATGAAACTTGTAAACACAAGTAGTTCTAAAACAGGAAGTAATTTAATTTACCTTCACACTGTTATATCAGCCTGCAACACAAACAGACACACAGTAGCTCTGTTCCAATACCCATAAAGCTGCCTTACTGTCTAGTGCCTACAGTACACTGACAAAATGGTGTAGGATTTAATTTAAAGTTTTAGTTCACCATCATTAATTCCTCACCCTCATGTCGTTCCACACCCATAAGACCTTCGTTCATCTTCGGAGCACAAATTAAGATATTTTTGATGAAATCAGAGAGAAAAAGTATTCTCGTCGCTTCAAAAAATTAAGGTTGAACCACTGCAGTCATGTCGACTGTTTTAACGATGTCTTTACTACCTTTCTGGACCTTGAAAGTGGTGGTTAGATTGCTGTCAGACAGCTCTCGGATTTCATCAAAAATATCTTAATTTGTGTTAAGAAGATGAACGAAGGTCTTATGGTGTGGGTGAGTAATTAATGACGGGATTTTGGGTGAACTAACCCTTTAAAACAATTTTCACTCAGAAATTGCTGGTAAATTTTACTTTTGAACAATGTGTAAATAATGTTTTTGTGCTTTTTTCAGAGAACTTTGAGAGAACTTTGCCAGAATGTTAGTCAAAATTTTCCTTGTTAACCAGAAGGCCTTAAAGTGTTTTGCTTCAAACACACACTAACTGAAACATAAATGTCATAAATACATTCAAGGTATGGAAGACAGTAGAATTTTTAAGATTTTAAGAATGTTTTAAGAACTTAAGATTTTTCCTTACAGGGAAATACACTGCCTGGCCAAAAAAAAAGAAAGTTTCTGTTTGGATTTTAATAGGCAAATACTTAAATAGATCAGTATTACAGTGATTATTATGTTTCTAGCATGTTTTGTTTGGAAACGGCTCTTTTCACCATAAAAGATGAGTGTGTAGCTTTTCATGCCTTCAACAACCATGTAGGAAGACGTATTTTGGCCATATTCCTGGAAAATGCCAATATTCATCAGGGTAAAAATTGTGAATAAGAGAGCATGAAGAATCATTTTGACACATGAATAGGCACCTCTGAGTCTTGCTGGAGGAGACTTTACAGAGTACTCACCTCTTGCATTATCAATACATGATCTTGACCAAAAATTAATGCATCTTTTGATGGAAATAAATGTTGTGATGTTATTTCAATTAAGAAGTGCATCAGTTTTCGGTCAAGATCTCTGTAAAGTCTCCTCCAGCACATCCCAAAGACTTACACTGAGGTTAAGGTCAGGACTCGGGTGTCAATTCATTGTCATTCAATTCAATTCAATTTTAACCCTGATGAATATTGGCATTTTCCAGGAATATGGCCATGATACGTCTTCCTACATGGTTGTTTAAGACATGAAAAGCTATACACTCATCTTTTATGGTTAAAAGAGCCGTGTCCAAACATAAAACATGCTAGACACATAATAATTAATGCAATAATGATCCAGTCATAGACTCTGAAGTATTTGCCTATTAAAATCCAATCTTTTTTTTTTTTGCCGGACAGTGTAGATCTAACACTAAGATCAGCAACATCTTGTTTCACATGGTTTCTGAGGTTAATTCATTTGATTAAGCGTGAACACTGCCATCTGAACCCTGGTGCTTGCCAAAATACCTTTCCAAACGTACTCTGGTGCGGTTCGACTTTAATATGAACACAACACAGACCAAAGACATCTAAATGAACCAAAAACAGGACGTGATGTCACAAGAAGTGACTGTAAATGCTCACCTGTTTTTTCTCGTCATAGTCGCGATGTTGCCCATCACAGTTCGGTACATGAATCATAACCGCGTGCGCTCGCAGCAGATCTACGTGAAGGAGGGATTCCTGCGGCTGTTTTGACTCCTTCACACGTTTTATAAACTCTTCACGAGTTGTCAGCTCCATCATATGCCATCATATGTACACACAGCATTGTTTCGGATGTTCGACAAGGTCCGTCGCAAAATATACACCATAAAAGCCTTTTATTAATCTTTAAGTTCGGGGTTAAAAATGTGAACCGGGACTAAATGTATCATTTTCTTTATTGGCCCAGACCAAAAGAAACAAGAGAGCCGAACTACAAGTGTGAATACAGCCAAAGTTATGATCATGGTGGTATAGATGTTTAATCTCTGTCAGGCTGGTTCGAGATGGTAGAGCACATTAATGACCTGATTTTCTAAACGAGGTTTTACTGTTCTGGGCTGCATTTCCCAAAAGCATTGTAAGCTAAGTTGATCATAGAGTACATCTGTGACAATGGTCTCCACGATCATCTTGGGCTCACTGTGCTTTTGGGAAACGCAGCCCCATTCACTCCCTATCCAACTTTAACAAATGACCCATTTCTTTTCATACAAAACATCAGCAGGACTACACCGTCAGCGTGATGTGTCTTTAAAGCTGCCATCACTGAAAACTGTTAGCAACGCTAGCTTATATCTGATTATTGAATATTCCCTTTTGCTTTGTCTACAGAACAACCTCCCTTTGGACTAAACAAAAAATGATGAATGTGCTTTTTCCTTGACTGGTCCGGCACAACAGAAGGGGCTCCACTTCAATTAGCGAGGACATCTGAGGACACTTTTTTCCTGAAGCCAGAACTGAACAATGACAGTGAACAATGGCACATAATTACAAATAACTCCGTTTGGTGGCTTTTCACTCTGAGTGAGGAAGAGAAGTCAGATTTTGTGTGAGCTTGTGTGCCGTGAAAGAGGATTTGAAGTACTGGCTTGCAAGCGAACTGGTTAGTTGGAATTCATGAAGGACCTTGGGTTAGATATCTTACAGTTTCTCCATTCTGAGGGCCATTTTAGCGACAAAAAAGCGAGCATATTATTGCTGATTTAAATGATTTAAGCACTTCCTGTCATGGCATCGTTTTACTGATTGAATAGTTCTTGCGAATCTCGACTTTTCTGAACATTCTGCACGGGCCGCCACTCCTCTGGAATAAACCCGCTCAGGATGTACACCATTGCATCTCATTGATTCTCAAACATCAACCCAATGAGAAGAAGCGTACTCAAAGTCTGGCAAACAACAGACACTCAAACAGCAGGAAAGACATCCAGTGAGTCGATGTGGAGTCCATTAGCTTTCACTCCCAGATCTCCCTCAGAGCTGAAACAGCACCTACTCAGCTTTGGTGTCAGAAGTAAGAGCTCTCTCTATGTTATCTCCTTCTATCCCACTCTCTCCGGCTAGCTTATCCTGATCCTGCTATTGACAGATCTGTTGTTCAAATCAAACTTAAAAGGGTCTTTGTTGTCCTGTTTTCAGGTTATTTTTGTACCGCCAATTGTCAATTGATTTGGACAGTATGTGGTTAAGGTTCATATTAAACAAGCAGTTATTGACAAATTAGCAAGTGTAAACAAAATGGATTTCAAATCCTATTGAACTGACTACCTAGGCGGCATTTCCATCCAAAGTTGCCAATTTAACCCAAATTTGTAATATCATACTAACATAAAACTAGGGATGCATTATATGAACAATTTTAACCGACAACCAATAATTTAATCCTTCTCATGTCCGATACCGGTATAGATACCAACAACCAATAAGTTCATATTTTTATCTTATAATTTTCATATAATCTGCAGTTTGTGCACCCAGAATAGAAAATCTACTGATGAAACTGATATTTTAGTAGCCCTGGCCTAACTATAATAGCAAACATCAGTCCTGATTCTTCAAAAGTTTTCATTTTTTGTGTAAGACACCACGATACTTAGTAACAGAAAGGCTTTAACAGAACTATGACAGAATTAGGTTTATCTGCGCTTAACAAATTTATATCCAAGCATTTCATGCATAACAAAGAAATGCTTCTGTTCAACCTTTAGTGCAGGAGGATGAGGAAGGTTTATAGACAAAGTCACATGTTTTTCAAATACATAAATAAAATGCATGAACATTTGTCAAGCTCGGGAACAAAAATTAACAACAAAAGTGCATCCTCAACGAAAGAGCATAGGGCATAGTTGAGATTTCTCTGAAATTATATAGTTCTCTTCTCTGTCTCTGGAAAACAATTGTCAAATGCCTACTGAATGGGGACATCGCCGCTCCGTGTTTTAGGCTTAGTGCTAGAAACTGCTGCTTTACATTCTTTTAAGGGGCCGTTCACATATCGCGTCTAAAAACGAGTGCAAAGCGCGACCGCGCCACTTTCTCCTTCTTTCCAAAGCACATGGTGTCTGTCCTTGCTATGCAACCATGAACTGCGCTCTCCACGACTATGAGGAAGTTTCAGCAAAGGATCAATAGATTTTTAGCCCTTGCATTAGCTTTAGTACTAGATATATGGAGATGTGATATAGCAACCACCCTGTACAGCTATGTTCAGCTGTTCGGCTGAGCCGTTGATGATCACTTGTCACATGACCTGCGCTTACGGCATTCTGAAAATTTGAGAATTGAGACCGCGTCGCTTCCTTTCCTACATTTGAAATAACGAATTTGAGCGCGCAAAATACGCGGCGTTTCAAGTGAAAAATAAGATTTGTTGTGTTAAAACTTGATGCCTTTTTTCCTCCTCTGAATATTTGCTAAACATGTTTTGCAGATAGCAATGGCATTGTCCTCCGCTTCCACCGAGACACAGTTTTAAAGCTGCAGTCAATTGCAATCGGAAAGTGGATGAATCTCGGATGAATGAGACTGATTTATTTACCAGCCAGCGTACTTTATCGGATCTAGCTATCGGATTTCATTTATTTATCGGAGCAATAAAAATGATGTCATTTTCACCCATATATTTATAGTCCGATAAATATCGTGCATCCCTACATAAAACATTTGCGAATAAAGCACTGTTTCTATCCAGTGAGTGGAATAGAACAAATCGTAACGTCCTGATAAACTGGCGCTAAATATTAGTAAGAAAAATGTAAGTTGATACAGCTGAAGCCACGGTATATAATAATTTCGTATATGATTAATGAGCGCGCAGTTGAAATGCAATAAACGCTGTCAAGATATCTTGCATTCAGATGCCTGGTGTTTGTGATCGTGTAAAAAGCTTCTGCGAGGGAATTGTACCGAACCACTTTAATGACAGACTTTGCTCAGGCATTACAGAATTTCAGATGCCGCGCAATGAGATCGGTGCGCTTGTTGGTCCAGTTATGCCGTGCCATCGCAAAGTCTTTTTTGATGCACATCAAGGTATTTATTCTATGTTTTCATTGTAGTTTATGCTCATGTTTTCTTATCGCCTAAAAAATGTATCCCTCTCATTTGAGCGTGTATGTTTTTTATGCGCATTTTTAGAATTTATGCACATCTCGGCGTTTCCAGTCAGCGTTTTTTATTGCGATATCCCAAAATGAAAATAGGTGGATGGAGACATAGCTGTAGACACATAACACAAAGTTTATTCCAAAGTGTAGGTTGCCTTCAAATATATCTTGTTTTAGCCTTTTGTTTTAAGTTCTCCAAGATAATTCTCCAATGAAATGACAGAAAAAGCAGAAGATATTCTTACGTTCAATATTGGCGGCTCAGTTGGTAACAAGTGGTTGGATGGATGAATATTCACTAATTGTGAAAAGTATTGATAAATTACAATCTTTTCCCATTAAATTCAAATCAAAAGTGTTTTATTAATCATGCAAATTCAGAATGAGAAGAGTGCAAGAACAGAAAATGAACGTTAAATATGAGATGTTGGTCTAGTGGTAATATTTTCAACTCATTGGAAAAATATATACATGATATACGTTGCTTCTTGCACTTTTCGCAACACCTTTAAAGTTCCAAGTGGGGCAAAAAGTGCATTCAGTTTTATCAGAGAAATTAAAAGGTTAATGCTCTACCGCATTTTAATACAGCCTACCACATACGCTAGATCGTACCCTAAACCTATCAATAGTGTTAACAAAAGCACACGTTAAATAAAATGCATTTGTTCAAGCAACTATGCCATTTTAGCTTGCTTCTACAAGTCTTATTTATCATGACTCAAGTTCTGTACTACTTGAGCTACAAAGTAAGTTTACTACAAAAAAGTCATACATATAGAGCTGGTTATGCGATACAAACATTAAATTGTAATTATTATTTACAAATCATGCACTGTGGTAAAGGTGTTTGGAGGTAGTAACCACAGAAATAAGCTTTTATTAATCAGTAACCTACCCCTGTAGCCCATTTATAATTTGTGTGAAAATAATTTACTGCCAATAGCGTTCATTTCAGCTGGGAACTGCAGTGAAATGTTAGTACATTTCAAAAAAATAATAATAATTAATGAATTTAATGCATCATGTATTTTTTCACTTCCTAAGGCTATGATTATGAGCAAATTCCAAGCCTCTAATACTTTATTCTACTACACTGCATTAAAATCCATAGTCTTATAGCATGCATCATCTTGCTTAGAGCAGCAGTATGTTTGGAAATAATGCTTCATGTCTTTAAGTTCATACAGGGCACTTTTCATTGACGTGTTGAAACACGAAACTGACATTATATACAGTAGAGAGGATCAATTTTCACATAAAAATACTGAAACTGAACATTTTAATTAGTTATGTAAGTAATAAAATTACTGAATAAAACATTTAGTGCAAGTATTTTGCACGAATGAAGTAAAAAAATGAACAGACATTTCATTTAAACAGTAGAGCAGATAGAATAATGACAGAGACCGAGAAACACCATCTGGAGTTACTTCTCATAAATTATAGACCAAATCTACAGTAAATGAGACATTTATTGTTATAGATTTATAGGATGATTGAAGTTTAAATTTGTCATAAGATACAGATTCAATGTGTAAATATTTTTATATGTTAGGAGGAAATAATCACCATCAAGCCATGTGTGATTAATTAGTTAAAAAAAAGAAACTGCTACTGTATATCTTGAGTGTATATCATGATGATTTGTTAGTTTGCATTGTCTTTTGTTTTCACTAGAACATAGAATAGACAATAGACAGAATAGACAATAGTTTAGAGAGCATGTCTTAGAGCTGCCTGCGCTAGAAAGAACATTGCCACTGTCACTTTCACAACTGATAACAAATTATAGTCCAAAATGAAAATCCTGCTCAGCAACTGGAGATGTTTCCTGTTTTAGACATATCCTTGCTGCAAGCTATTTCATAAAGTGGCGGGGACAAAAATGACAACGTGTATTTAAAATAGAATTGTAGCTTGAATAAAAAAAAAAATCCAATAAATGACATGACATGCTGATTAATGAATTACATTAATCACAAATTATTTGTAAATGTCATTATTTGCTGAGAAAAGCATCCAGATGAAGAATGAATTCTTCAGAATGTGTTTTTTGGATTACTCTTTATGTTAAAGTGTCAGTATTACAGTGTAATTATACATTTAAGTACTGAGGAATGACACTTAGGTAAATGTACTTACTAGTGCTGCAACGACGCGTCGACGTCATCGATTGTGTCGACTACAAAAATGCGTCGACGCGTCACACTGTTTACATTCATCTGGTGTAATGGCGGCTTCTGCTCCTGGGAACGGAGAAAGTTCCATTCTATCACAAAAACCTAGACAACGATTATCAAAAGCATGGGAATACTTTAAACAGAGGCCAAATAAAATGGTCCTTTGTTGCCTTTGCAGAACCGAAATGGTGTACCACCTATGGAATTGGATCTCTGCCAAATTTTTGCGTGCACAAGATCATATTTTGAGCGTGCAAAAGGGCATTTCGCTCGTGAACTGAGTTGAGGAGAAAATCTTCGTCTCGCAAATAAGAAAATATTTCGAGCGAACGAAAATCAGTTTTGCATTTCAAAGAAGTTTATTTGGATGTGCGCGGACGTTCTCTGGTAACACTTTACAATAAGGTTCATTAGTTAACATTAGTTAACAACATTAGTTAACATGAACTAATAATGAACTGCACTTCTCCAGCATTTATTAATATTTGTTAAAGTTAATTCCAACATTTACTAATACATTATTAAAATTTTGTTAACATTAGTTAATGCTCTGTGAACTAACATGAACAAACAATGAACAACTGTAATTTCATTAACTAACGTTAACGAAGATTAGTAAATACAGTAACAAATGTATTTCTCATGGTTAGTTCATGTTAGTTAATACATTAACTGATGTTTAACTAATGAACCTCATTGAAAAGTGTTACCCGTTCTCTTTTGCACGTGCAAGGTTTCAGTTGCTCTCGCTCCTGATACCCGTCCTGCGCGCTCGCTTAGACTCCCTGCATTACAGAAAGCGCAAGAGGAAAAATACATGGTTCAGGAGACGTTTGTTCAATGGCTTGAACACTATCAAAGTTCCTTTTAAGACTGTATAGAAAGTCTTTGACACTCTTCATTTTAAAGTTCAAATGTCCACTGGACGACACACATTAGTGGCTTATTTTTAATCAAAATCAAATCGCATTGTTACATAATGCCATGTCTCAGTGTTTCTACACCTCAATGAACTGCTAAATTAGTTCTAACTTCTTACTTAAAAAAAGATCACTAGAGTAATAAAAAAAAACCCTTAATAAAAATAATCGTTAGATTAGTCGACTAATCGAAAATAATAATCGTTAGATTAGTCGACTAATCGAAAATAATAATCGTTAGATTAGTCGACAGAATAAATAGTCATTAGTTGCAGCTCTAGTACTTACTATAGGGTTAGGGTTAGGATGAGGGTTTGGTTTAGGGTTAATTGAATGTAATCAAGCATACTTTCTAGTTATTACTATTGTAAATACATGTAACATATGTAACAATGGCGCTGTAAAATGACTAGTTTTTTGTTTGGTTGTTCGTTTGAATCCGCCATCTCCAAAGTCGGCACAAAACGGAAGTATAACGATAACCTTTTTTCTTTTTTTTACCCCTATTGTGACATATGTTTGAGTGAAACAGCTTTTCTAACAAGACAAAAATGAAAGGCGGGACGTGATTTTGTCCATCAGGAATTGATTAGATCATTGTCGTTTGCAATTGGTCGATCTCAAGTGAGTGACAGGTTGTCCCGCCCTCATGCCAGTATACACATCATCAAAGAAGAGAAGAGATGTCGCTGCAACAGGGAGGGGAAGTTATTTTGATGAAAGATTATGAGGGCATATGATTTTTTTTAAAAATAGACAGGGATGGATAAATCATTTATAATAAATACTGAAATATTCCAAAAAAAATAAAACAAATAATGGGGACTCTGAGTCTGGCGTCACGTGTCACCGTTTAAAGGTCCAATCTGATCCTAGAAGAAAACAACAAACAGTGCTACTCATTGCTCAAAGTGTACTACTGAAAAATCATGATCCTAATATTTATCTCCATACCAAAATCTAAATTTGCTTAGACAATGAATCATTAAAATATTATTTTCTGAGACTGTAGTGTATCGTGAGTGACTTTTGAAAAGCTTAGCTTAAAAGTGTTCATATACAGCTATTGAGGTAGTGTTGGAGTGAAAGCTCAGACTCAGTCATGTCTTGAGCAAATAGTAGCAGAATCTTTATACTGACACCTATTGACCTGGATGCATTAAGTTTTTATACTAACTGCTGCTGCTATGTAAAGGACATTCTTGAATTCTTTATCAACCCTTCTTTTGCACATCGTTGGTGGTTAGCCCTGGTTCACGATTCACTGCTGCATTGCACGAAGGTTGGATTGTTTTCTCGTCTGTAATAGCAGCTGACACAAAAACATAAAGGTGGTTCAGTACTCAACAAGCTTGAATTGCTTAACTTATTTTTTGCCTTATAATTTAAAACCAATCTAAGTGTGTTCACACTTGGCAGCTTTGGTTTGATGAAAACGAACTCTGGTGCGATTATTCTGTTAGTGCAGTTCATTTGAATAAGTGTGAAATCCGCCATCTGAACCCTGGTGGGTACCAAATAAATGGACCCCTGAAAAGATGGGTCTCGGTCCGCTTCAAAACTGTGGTGCGGTTCGCATCCCGAGGTAGAAAAAGAAAAGCAAATGGAAAATTAGCATAGCTGCTGTTCATAACATTTCAAGCAAAAGATCTGATTTAACTGGAGTACAAGATTATGTCCAGAGTTTTGTGACCTTAAAGAGCGTGATGGATTGTAGGGCAGCAGAAGATCAGTTAAATACACAGGAGCTGAACCATTTAAGGCCTTATAGGTCAGTAGCAATATTTTGTAATCGATACGGAACTTAATAGGTAACCAGTGTAGAAATGATAAAATTGGTGTTATAAGATCATATTTTCTTGACCTGGTAAGAACTCTAGCGGCTGCATTTTGGACTAACTATATCTAGTTTATTGAGGATACAGGACAACCAGCTAGTAATGCATTATAGTAATCCAGTTTAGAAGTCATGAATGCTAGCTTTTCTGCATCAGAAACAGATAACATGTGCCGTAGCTGTTTCTGAGGTGGAAAAAGGCTGGTTTTGTAATATATGAAATATGATTTTCAAAAGACAAGTTGCTGTCTAATATATCACCCAGGTCTTTAACTATAGAAGATGAAGTAACAGTACATCCTTCTAGATGCAGACCGTAACACAGCAAGTCGATGGTCGGCCGTCTGCAGTTTTTGTTCATCGGTTGACCAAGTTTTCTCAGTGTGTTCCGAACCGCCGGCTGAAGTTGGTCCCCGTCTGCTTTTTTTCGGTAGATTCGACATGTTGAATCATGTCGGTGCTCACCGGTCAGTCGGGCCATCGGATCATCCTGATTGGCTGTTCAGCTACTGCCACCTGCTGGTATGGAAAGGCGCAGAACGGACGTGCTACTTGGCCGTCGAGCGTCGATTTGGTGTGTCAGGGCAACTTTGGACCCAGATGCTGCCAACATGAGCCTGCACATGCCAACAGTCTGCTTTCGTGTTTTGGCGGCGTCGGCTTGGTGTGATTCGGCTTAAGAGATTCTGTGTATAGGTCTGAAGTTAATAGAAAAAAAACTGATCATCCTATTTTTTATATCTTTAACACACTTGGATAATTTAGAGATTTCATCTGGTCGCGATAACAGTGGAAACTAATTCCATGTTTTCTAATAATATTACCAAGGGGCAGCATGTATATTAAAAATAGAAGAGGTCCTAACACAGACCCTTGTGGCACTCCATAATTTACTGACATTAAATTGGATAATTCCTCGTGTAAATAAACAAAATGGCATTCTAATAGGTACGATCTAAACCACCCTAATACCTTTCCCTGAATACCAGTGTAATTTTGTAGTCGATCTAAGAGTATGTCATGATCTATAGTGTCGAACACAGCACTAAGATCGCGTAACACTAAGTCATTTGTAATTTTAACAAGCGCAGTTTATGGGGCCTGCATCCGGACTGAAATTTTTCATTAATTTTTCATTGTTTTTGCAGGAAGGAGCACTATTTCATAAAGTGATGGTGACAAAACCAGCCAAGCCAAAACTGTTGGGAACAGATCAATGCGGTTGTGTCAGAATTTTAAATCGACTAATCAAGAAAACAAATGAATCATTACATCCCTAATCCTTACTGTTGGAATTCAACCGTTCCAGCTGCTCAGCACATCAGAATCAGATCAGACTGAGGGATGTGGCAGAGGTCACTGATGCTATTAGACATCAGCGGTCAGAAAGCAGATTATCACTGCATGTTTTTTTTTTTTGTTTTTTGTTTTTTTTTGCATGCAAGACTATCAGGATTGTGTCAGCTATAAAGGAATGATTTAGGATTAATGAGTTAGAGGAAGTCAGGTCTGTGGTTTGCAGGAACTGACAAATGGAAAGAGAATCAAATGAAGATGCATTGATAGGAAGATTATAAAATATTGCAGTTCAAATGCAAGCGTCGGTGGAAAAAAGAAGCTGAAATTTGAAAAGAACAGTGAAAAATAGAGCCATGATGAAACAGAAGGGCATGAAAGCGGCGCAGAGAAATTGCGACTCAATCGCCTGCCTCGCTTCTCATGCAGGGCACGTTCGGAAAAGGAGAGAGAGATGACGGGGGTGAGAGAGGGAGGGAGATGTGGCGAGGGGATTGAGATTGTTCGGCCTGGATTTAAACACACTGCCATCTTACAAAGAATGATGAATTGAATACAAATGCAGTTCTCCTGCTGAATAAAAACACACCTTACTGACTCAACCAGACAAACGCACAAATTGAAAGGCGACATTCTTGTGAAAGCGTCATCCCCCAAAAAATCTACACTTGAAAGACAACAACAACAACAACAGACTGCAAATTCAAATGTCACGCATAAAATCAGCTCTAAAACATTTGGTGCTGAAGTGAATGATGCAATGACACACCTGGCCAAGAAACAGTTTCTAATTGCTTTTGGTCTTCTATAATTGAAACAGCATGTATTCATATACAATTAGAGCTTAATTGAGACATCATGTATTTATATACAATTAATGGCTATAGAGCTAAACACCCTCAAATGATTGTTTACCATACTTGCCGGAGCAACCGATGGTTTCAGTTTGCAAAACACTGACGAAAGTTATAGAATTAAATTTTGCATGTATTACAAATGACAAAGATGGAAAAGAGCAAATTTAAAACGTTGCCGGATCACTTATAACATTGCCAGAGAGGATAGAGATAGATTTTATCTCTTTTTTCATACCAACAACAATTTTGTTGCGTTTATCTTAATTCTGATTCAGTCTCTGCACGTTTGTGTAATTTCAAGTGCTTTAAAGAGAAACGGCAAATAATAATAATATCACTAAGCATTCTATTTCCAGCACATGTAAGAAGATTCTCCATTCAATTTGCTTTCACTGAAATCTCCAGTTCATTTTCACGGAATGTTCCGTAAAGCTTGTCTAAATGAGAAACATGGAGGGTGGAGCTTAGCAAAGGGTCAGTTGTGGTTATTATTGTCAATTGTAATTTTTCTGTTTAGTCTATTGTCATATGGCAGTGTATGATTTAGGTCGGATTTCAGATTTGTATTTGCTGACTTTACATGTTTGTTAGACACTCCCTTCCTGTCAAAATGGACTGTATATTCCCAGCCACAATAAGATGCAATATAGGCCAGACTTTAAGCTGGATGTGAAAATCTGATACTCTCTTCATATAGCAGGGATTGAGTCATTTTATGTCCAACCAAAGCAGAAAACATATGCTATGTTTCAAATCTAGCACATATTGGAGGAGCTTTTTGCTTAGTAAAGAAGCTTTTAATATAAGATACTTTAAGTAAAGATCATTTGCCCATTTTAAAAACATAATAAATAAAAATATGGTTGCTTAGAGCTTTATCCGTCATAGCTCAGGAGATTTAATTGAGTTCTTAGTTGATTTATGTAGGTATTAACTTTTTTTTTCAGAAAATAGAGATGGATGGATAAATAGATAGAGAGATGGGCGGACAAATGGACAGATTGTTTGATTGATTGATTGATTGATTGAAACAACTGAGATATGTAAGAGATTTAATTTTAATTTTCTTTTCTCTTGTGGACACAAGCCCTCATAAAAGGGTTGGACATCTGTGTTCTGCCTTATTTGTCAGTGAAGAATCTTATCACATCACATGGAAATAAAGAAAAAAAGAAAGAAAATGAAAGAGATAGAAAATTGTTAAAGGGAAAAAGCAATCACAGCATAATGAATAGAAAAAATGTGTTATTTTTATTGTCTACAAAAGCTGGACATTCAATAGTACATTCATTTATTTTAAACCCAGCACACAAATACATGCACATATACTGAAGGACAATACCAAGGCCATTTTTTAAAAAATCTTATTCATCTAAAATATACATGTGGGCTGAAATTAAACAACCTCTATTTCTGCCTGTTTTAAGCAGTGGCCTCATTATTAATTAATGGGCATTCCCTGGAATTTAATTTCTGCTCTGTTTAAGATCAAAGCTGTGAACAGAGATGTCCACGTGTAGAGAAAGACATGTCTCGCCTCTGGGAACCGCACCTTAGAATGATGAATCATACGGAATCATACAGGAGGAAGAGAGGGTGGGAGGACAGTGTGTTTAAGTCAGTGCTCAAAAATGAAGATTCTGTGTCATCATTTGCCCTTCCTCATGTCGTTCCAAACGCATAAGACTTTAGTTAGTCTTCAAAACACAAATTAATATATTTTTTGTGAAACCTGAGAGGTCTCTCATTGAAAGTCAAGGCAACCAAAACTTAAACGATCCGAAAAGCTAAAGGTGAATCAAGCAGTTTAAGTCTTGTGAAGAAATATGATTGCTTTTATATGATGAATTTTCATTTTTGGGTGAACTATACCTTCAACATAGTTTTCATGTTTTCATGAGCGGTGTTTTTGTTTTCTTTTATTTAGTACCTTTTAATTAGTTTCAATCCGAGGGTTCATTTGGTTCGTTTGGTCCGGACCAAAAAACAAAAACAAAACATAGTCCTGGTCCGCTTAGCGTTCACACTGGCATTTTTAACAGCGAACCTTAAGTTACCGAACCAAAGGCATAGAGATACGGTCACAACCTGATTGGTCTGCTTTTATATTTAGCTGAATTAAACGCCATCATTTTATGCGTGTAAATATGCTTTATTTTTACCAGCTGAGAACTCACGAAGAGCTCATAAAATGTTCAAAACATTCAAAACAGCAGCAGGATTTCCTCCGTTTTATGCAGAAACAAATATTGATGAGGCACTTCACCTCCTCGTTGCTCCACGTTTGCCCTCGACTCATTTTGGATACACCGATCTTTCCGCGTCGTCAAATCAGCTGACTTGTAGCATCGCATCTTGTGACATCACGTCCTGTTTTTGGGTCGTTTACATGTCTTTGGTCCGTGTTGTGATCATATATCAATCGAACCGCACCAGAGTTCGTTTGGAAGCGGACCGAGACCCATCTTTTTAGCGGTCTCGGCCCGCACCAGGGTTCGGATGGCAGCGTTCACATATGTTCAAACGAACCGCACTAACTGAGCAATCGAACCAGGGTTCGTTTTAATCGAACCAAACATGACAAGTGTGAACGCACCCTTATTCATCCACAACATTTAAATCAATCGCATTACATACATACCCCTCAGGAAGTTTAGGAGAATCATCTGAAGACATAGTTGATACATACAAGAGAATCACCACTTAGTATCCTAAGTTTAGAAAGAGCCTCGAGTGACCTGATTTCGAGTCCTGACTGAAGGTCCATTTTCGGTTCTGTTCCTCTCTCTCCTATCCTTGATTACCCTCTCTTCTTCCACACCGTCTTGTCCACCCTGCCAAAAAAGCCATATTAGGCCCTTTTTTAAAATCTTTTTTTGTTTTTGGAGTCTACTAGAACAGGTTTTCATGCTTAAATGTTGCCTAAAAACATTATTTTTCACATACACTGTTGCGGAACCTCTCTCCCAGTCTGTCACCAGTCCCAGCCTCAGACGTCACGCCCACGGACCGTTGGCTGAGCGTCTGATGCATATGGCACACAAAATTGGAAACACTCCAGGAGTTTCAAAGCTGTCATCTGATGGTGCATTTCTGATGGTCATATCATGTGGTGTTTTTCCCAAAAGCATCGTTAGGTCGCAAGATCCGTTGAATTGTGTTGATAACGACGGAACTTGTGACAATAGTTGGCTTTGGGAAATGCACCCATGTTTAGTTCCTGTCCTTCTGAAAAGCACAATGTGCTCTGATTGGTCGGCTGGACCAGTCAACCGCTTCGAGCGTGTTTGGGAAATGTCGCAACCGTTACCTTAACCGCGAGTTTCAACATACTATTAACTCCACCAGGCCTTGCGCTTTCCTATCCAGGGGATCGTAGTGGTCAGCTTGCGCTGTTTGCGCCAATGATCCTGATGTTCAGCTCCTTTGGCATGCCTCTTTGGCTCAGTACATAATCCAGCAATGCCCATGATGTATTTTGTCTTCAATAATCTTATATAACATAAGCACACTGCATGGATTACATATCCTACAATGCAATGCCCTTGACATGACCTTTTGGTTTTAATATGATGTATAAACCAAAGCAATATTAACCAAGACAAAATCAGAATAAAAAGGCACAATTATAGCCTATAAATATATTTTTATATATCTGTTACAAAAACTGGTTGCCACTCTCTGAATTAAGCGTGCAACATATTGTAGATAGCAAACGCTTATTGTCATACACAGTACAGAATATTATTTCACATACTGAAATACATATTTTGCACATACTGTAGGCCTTTTCTACTTCGAACATAACCTAGGTAGTAAATCTGCTGTAAATTTTACTTGGTTCATAGTTTTAAGTTAAATCTGTTATGCAATGTCAAAACTTACAAAGTGGAAATTATGAACTATATTGTAAAAGAGCATTCACACTGACAGTGATTTGAAGCAACAAAGCTTCTGAAAGTCCTTTTTCTTTTTAAAGTAGACATGACTTAATGTCTACATGTATGTGTGTCGCTTATTATTCCGTGAATAACCTTGTAATGTTAAATACCTTCTATCCAAATCCACTTTCATGCTGTGAAAATAGAATAAAATTTACGGTCAAGAGAAGGCTGACATGAAAAGAGCAGAGAATGGTTCATATATAATATGCAGGCATTTAAAAAATTTCAATGACTGCCGCATGACTGTCATGAGGACTCTTGTACAAGAAAGTGACAAATTAATCATGCCAGTTTCTTTCGCTGCTACTGACACATTTTAAACCGCTGCCAACAGGCTAGAAGCTTTTGTTGCATATGACACTAAAGATATGCACGTTATGAATGCAAAGTCTTTAGTAACGTATTGATATATAGTGCCAGTTGTAATATTGGATTAGTCTCTTTTAGTAGGCACTGCATGGTCGATAAAGATAAGGATAATACATTTTTTTCAAGTTGCACTTCTCTTTAAAAAAAAAAAAAGCTTGCTCAGATGACAATTTTATCGCTCAGATGTTGCTATTTCTTTTGCTCGGGACTTAATAAAAATAAACAATAACTTACAGCACATACAGTACGAGAACAGAAGCGCAGCTCAGATCATTTACTCTTGGGAGAGTTTGATGGGAAATATATTTGAGTTCATAATGAGTTCTCTTGGGGATCTAGGCAAATCTCGGCACTGTTTAGAACTTTGTTGAGATCTCCGAGAGACTCGTGTGAGATTATTGAAGTCTTTATCTCTGGAGAAAAGCAGATTTGATTAATTTTATTAGCACCCATCTGAGATATTAAAAGGATTCCTTTGTGATTTACTTTACTTTGGATGTCCAGAAATGGTCTTCAGTGTTACACAAATACAAATTAAAAGAAGAAACTGCATATTTTCTTGCAGAAAATGTTTAATTTGATCAAATTACTTTTTAAAACTAATCTATGGAAGCTTGTTTCCGCCAATAAATACAAAATAAAAAAAGGTAATTGACTCTTCGCCTCTAGTTTGATTGACAGGCGATCTGACCAATCATAACCCTGAATCCGCCATTTTGTCAGACAAAGCAGTCAGGGGAGTTAGTAGACTAACGTTGGTGACCTTGAACTGAAAAATTGTGTGTCCTCACGTCTTGAAACAACATTCCTTCTGATGTTCATTCATGTTTATTTGATGCTATAAATGAACTAGTATGAAGAGATGATCGGTTCACGAGGAGCTACAGCGATCTGTCACGACACATTAAAGACACACTAGACGCTATTTATTGATTAAACTTCTTTAAATATTTTACAATTTTTTTAAATATGAAACTGTTTCATATGTCTGTTGATGCGTTGTCAGTGTCGTCTTTGCTCCAGGATGTATTTTTCACCGCATGAGAACATGATGTGTGGCGTGAGAGCGCATGGCTGTCGGACATAGCAACAGTAACTAAAGGGGGCGGGTCTTTGCGAAGGGTCAATTACGACTTTTTATTTCAAAATTCTGACTTTTTTCTCGCAATTGCGAGTTTTTTTCCTCGCAATAGTGAGATATAAACTCGCAATTCAGATTTTTTCCTGCAATTCTGACTTTTTTTCTTGCAATAGTGAGATATAAACTTGCAATTCTGACTTTTTTCTTCGCAATTCTGACTTTTTTCTTCGCAATTCTGACTTTTTTTGCAGTTGCAAAGTATAAACTCGCAATTCAGATTTTTTCTTGCAATTCTGACTTTTTTTCTTGCAATTGTCATATAAACTCGCAATTCTGACTTTTTTATTGCAATTTCCGACTTTTTTTCTCGCAATTCTGACCTTTTTCTTCGCAATTCTTACTTTTTTTGCAGTTGCAAAGTATAAACTCGCAATTCTGGCTTCTTTTCTCATAACTGTGAGATATAAACTCGCAATTGTGAGTTATAAGGTCCAATAGACTGATTTTTTTCTCAGAATTGCGAGTTTATACAGTATCTCACAATTCTGATTCTATAACATACAATTGCGACTTTATATCTCACTATTATGAGAAAAAAGATAGAATTATTAGCTAAAAAGTCGCAGTTATACCTTTTTCATTTTTCATTCAGCGGCAGAAACAAACTTCCATACGAAGCAAAAAAAGAAAAGAAACATGACAGAACAAGATTTAATTCTTATTCAGTTATTCACATTTGGATATTCTTTTCTCCTCCAGTTTTCCTCACATGGTTGTGTGGCCTTTTTGTTCAGTCCCCTGCCATTTCATTGTGGAGGCGAACACAGCTTCAGCGCTAATGCTTCCAGGATTTATTTTTAATCAGAGATTCTGTTGGGACAGACATTGAGCCAGATGAATTCGATGGCAACAGGTTTTGATGGTGGAACGGCTCCTTTAGCGTCCAACAGGGATCTCGAATATGTACTTATTTAACGTCACCCTCAAAGAGAGGCGGGAGGGAGAGAGATAGAGATCTGAAGGTTTGATTGTCAGTAAAATGTAGCTGCACTTGACAGCACACTGCTGACACAAGGAGAATATGAAAACCATTATTTCTCCCTCTTCCTCAGGTCTTGTTAGGATTTGTGGCTTGTGTACATTGTGTCAGAGAAAATATGGAGGTTGGAGCCACAATGTCTCTTTTAAAGGAGAAGTCTGTCATTTCTGTCATCCTTTCCCACTTTAAAACAATACTCAAAAAACAAAAATATGAAATTATTCTAAACCTGAATGCTGTTATTGTTTTCTGTGGAGAATAATTAAAGCTACTTTTACATACAACAACAAATAATTGTGACCAATAAAGAAGTGGCCCATTCATGTCTATGTCGGACGTTAACAAACGTGTCGTTACTACAACCATGGAGCTAAAAGCTACCGAGTAACTTAGGGTGCGTTCACACTTGTAGTTCGGTTGGTTTGGTTCGTTTGGTCCGGACCAAAACACAAAAACAAAACATATAGTCCTGGTCCGCTTAGCGTTCACACTGGCATTTTTAACAGCAGCAAACCTAAAGTTACCGAACCAAAGGCATAGGGATACGTTCACAACCTGATTGGTCGCTTTTATGACGTATATTTCGCGACGGAGCTCGCTTACCGAACATTCAGAACAATGCTGTGTTCTGGATTAAACGCCATCATTTTATGCGTGTACATATGCTTTATTTTTACCAGCTGAGAACTCACGAAGAGCTCATAAAATGTTCAAAACATTCAAAACAGCAGCAGGATTTCCTCCGTTGTGTGTAGAAACAAATATTGATGAGGCACTTCACCTCCTCGTTGCTCCACGTTTGTCCTCAACTCATTTTGGATACACAGATCTTTCCGCGTCGTCAAATCAGCTGACTTGTAGCGTCGCATCTTGTGACATCACGTCCTGTTTTTGGTTCGTTTACATGTCTTTGGTCCGTGTTGCGTTCATATATCAATCGAACCGCACCAGAGTTGGTTTGGAAGCGGACCGAGACCCATCTTTTTAGCGGTCTCGGTCCGCTTGTTTGGTCCAATCTTTGGACATCTTTAAAAAGGTGCTGAAATGTACAATAATTACATATTTTTAGCACTAAAACATAAAGATACTTACATTTTTCAGCAAAAAACGTAAATATATATATTTGCGAATACGTATTTTTCATGTCATAAAGATATATGTATAATTTCCCCTGTATCGTTTTGTAGATAAATGTAAGATCCCTAAACCCCATCCCGAACTTAAACATACCCATTTTATACAGCATGTTAAAAGATTAAAACATAATGGACAGAAATGTGTTGGGAAATGACAATTTTAATAAAAATATAACATTAAAACAAAATTTTGAGCCACTAATCCTCAAAAAATATATATATAAATAAAAGAATAACAGACAAACAAACATAATCACAATAATTTATTTATTGCAAAATGTCAAAAGTGGTACCAAAAGTAGTTCAAGCGATGATGAGTTGTGATCACAGTCCTCTATGGCGGTAATAGTTTTTTTTTTACAGAGTACAGAGCAGAATTGAAGTTATTAATCCATGGAAATATGAATCCAGCTTCTCTCCGTGAAGGCGCGCACTCATTTCAAATGTCAATCCACGCAATCTGTGACGAAGCAGGTGAGAACCAATGAGCGTTCGATATCAGTGCCGTAAACCATGTCGTAACTCTTCTCGAGGAGCAACTCTCAAATCTGAATCGTGCCGATTTGACTGTGACTGAGAATGAAGATGAGGATCAACGGATAAAGGGCTGAATTTGGATCTGTTCCTTACAAACATAAGGATTCTAAAGATGTGGAGTACAGTGAACAAATAAAATGTTTGTGATTAGTGAATTTATGCTGTGCTTTCGTGTATCTTATGGTTGTATTGTCAGTCGCTGCGTATAAACGCCTTTTGTGTCTCACAGCAAACAAACTGAATATTACAACATGGTTAAACAATTACAGAAATTGTATTCATTTTAAGGTTTCAAAGCGTAGTCCTGTTTAACATTGTGCAATCCTCCAAAACGAGTCTGCAGCACAAGTCTCGAACAGAAATATTACTTCATGTTAAGTAGATGAGTAAACTGCATTCAGTAAATTAGATTAAAAACATGTATTGATATGACAGTGGACCCTTCGCAAACAGTTTGATTGACAGGCGATCTGACCAATCATAACCCTGAATCTGCCATTTTGTCCGACAAAGCAGTCAGGGGAGTTAGTAGATTAACGTTGTGAACTTGAACTTGAAAAATTGTGTGTACTCACGTACAGCAGCTTTAATAACCTCGGAAAACCCAGTAGGTCTGTCTTTAAAGGTTTATAAGTTATCGTTAAAAATCAATTTTCCCACAGAGTTTTTTTTCCTTCGGTACCCAACTGTTGCGCTCCATACTGCCACTTGTTTAGTTATGACTGGATTCCCATTCAGAACAACTTATACTGTACACATATCTGTATTTAGTCAAGTCAAGTCACCTTTATTTATAGAATATAGATTGATTCAAAGCAGCTTTACAGTGAGAACAGGAAAATGATTCTATGATGCAAACATTTGAGTTAAGATTAAGATAAAGAAGTATATTGTGATTTTGATGATTAATGTTTTTAATACATTGACACATACATTTAAAATATTGAATATTGGCTCTTTTTTTTTCTTTTTTTTGGCCGCTGCACGAATAGGTGTCTGATCTGAAAAGGGTGAATTACTTCACAACATGAAAAATTAATTGATAGATTGATAGTAAATTGAAAGCAGGAGCATGAGTAGATTTGACTGGCATGCTGCTTGTGTCAGTAAACTGATGGATGGATTAAGTAAATCTTTTAACGCTATGTGAAATCCACAGTGGGACCTGAATAAAGAGACATCTCATCCCAAAACATCAATCCAAGAGCTCACTGACTTAACAGTGTCTCTCACCCCGTCCCTCCATCTCCCTCGCAGCTTTCATTCAAACTTTAATCGCTCTGTTTCCTCAGTTACTTGTAAACGTCCATCATCATACCCATCTCTCTCTCACTCCTGCATCTGACATTTTCAGTTCCCAAAATATTTACAGCAATGCATTGCCTGACAGATAAGCTGTAATGGCTTGTAACAGCTTTCCGCAGGAACGTTGCAGTCGACACGTGATGCCATAAATTTGTGTTTTAACAGTGTTTACAGTCCATTTGTCAAAAAGCCAAAATGAACTTCAAGATCTTGAGCGTGCTTTTAAAAAATAGACATGAAGACCACAACCATTCGCTTCCTCTTCAGTATTCATAGTGGTCTAGTTTGTTATGCAGTAGGATTGGAGACTGTTATTTTATGTATATATATATATAATAACAGAAAAAAAAAGTGTAATAGGAGTTTGAAGTGACATGATGACAATTTGAGCTCTCTGAGTGATCTCTGTCCCTCCATTGACAGCGGCGAAACTGACACTTAGACCCTTCGAAAAGTTCATGAAGAGATCGTAAAACTAATCCATATGAATTGACCCTTCGCAAAGCCCCGCCCCCTTTAGTTACTGTTGCTATGTCCGACAAGCCAAGCGCTCTCACGCCACACATCATGTTCTCACGCGGTGAAAAATACATCCTGGAGCAAAGAGGACACTGACTATGCAACGACAGACATATGAAACAGTTTTAAATTTAATATATTGTAATTGTTTAAAGAAATTTAAACAATAAATAGCGTCTAGTGTCTCTTTAATGTGTGGTGACAGATCGCTGTAGCTCCTCGTGAACCGATCATCTCTTCATACTAGTTCATTTATAGCATCAAATAAACATGAATGAACATCAGAAGGAATGTTGTTTCAAGACGTGAGGACACACAATTTTTCAAGTTCAAGTTCACCAACATTAATCTACTAACTCCCCTGACTGCTTTGTCTGACAAAATGGAGGATTCGGGGTTATGATTGGTCAGATCGCCTGTCAATCAAACTGCCGGCGAAGGGTCCATTCATATGGATTAGTTTCACAATCTCTTCTTGAACTGAGCATCAAAGTTCCAGTTGTTAAGGCAGTCAATGGAGGGACAGAAAGCTCTCAGATTTCATCAGAAGGATCTTTATTTGTGTTCCGAAGATGAACAAAAGTCTTACAGGTTTGACTCAACATGAGGGTGAGTGATTAATGACAGAATTTTCATTTTTGGGTGAACTAACCCTTTAATCATTACAATCAGGCTCAAAACTCTGAGAAAACACACAGTTTGTACGGCCATGTGGCTTCTGTGTGTGCTAATATAAAGCAAACAGGGCAAACAAATATTCTGAATTACTAAATTAGTCAAAACAATTTTGCATTGATGCAAATATAAAATATCAAATTAAATACTTTGAAATGAACTTGATGCACTTATTTGAGAAAGTCTAGAATGAGGTTATGTTTTCAATATTCATTGAACCTTTCCACCTTTATTGCTAGGGGGAAAAAAAGATACATTGCATTGAACACATGTGGATCTATACCGGGTATGTTGTCATACTATATGGGCTATATTGATACAACAGGAACCTGCTGTTTATTGATAATAATTTGAGAAGGATAGCTTTGTTTAAATATGAAATGCTATCTAATGTATTAAAAGATATCTTTCACATTATATCTGTATTTAAAATCTATTTAATGCCATTTCAGCAAAAAGTTAATAATTAAAACATACAAAACAATTCATGAAACAGCAAAAATGCAAAAGATAACATAACAAAATATCAAACCATTGTTTTGGGCAACAAACCAACAAATAAATAAATGGGCACTGTACTTGATTATACATAAATGTGTTAAACTTTTGCAAAACAATTGTGACATTTACTATTTTTGTTTAAACTCATCATTAGATAAATAATATTAGTAATATTACAGTATTTATTATAAATTATCTGTGCACAAATAACATCCCCTCCCCCATGCAGTGATTAATTCCCAATGCACAAAATCAAGTCCCGTCCTCCATTTTTTTTCTTTTTCAAGAATCTGAACTCAGATATGTCACAATAAAGAAGAAAAGACAATCACAACTTCCATTTTACACTGACAGTCTAGAACGTTTAGAGCTGGTTTTTGAAACCGATAGGCTATACATAACCACAGCTTGACTATACAAGCATTTTTATGCAAATGGACTTGTGATTCCAAACCTTATTGTTAAAGTATGACATATAGCCTGAAGAATATGGCCAGACTAGTGTACTGTTCTTTTCAAATCAAATACAGTTTTACTACAAGCTACCAAGTGAGCTGAAATCATTTTATTTCACTGAGTGGTAGATTCAGCACTGAAGCGATGCACATGCAGTCATGCAGATGTTACTCCGGTCCGTCCCAGAGTCCCTGGATGTAAATTGATATAGTCTTGTCCTGCCCTCCCAATGGATGGAATATTGGAAAGGAGAGAGAGCAAGACACCCCAAGGCGACAGTCTGTCTGGACAGCCCCATTTTTACAAGTCCCCTTGTGACTACGCCACACTCCTTACTCGCCTCAACACACGTGCTCCTGAACATCTCATATACACGCTGAGGATGGATGATGTGCAGATGTACAGATACAATCCACATACCTGCTTACAGTATGTGCACATATACATACAATGACACCAGCTATGTGGAGAGTCCAATTGACCCTTCGCCGACAGTTTGATTGACAGGCGATCTGACCAATCATAACCCTGAATCCGCCATTTTGTCCGACAAAGCAGTCAGGGGAGTTAGTAGATTAACTTTGGTGAACTTGAACTTGAAAAATTGTGTGTCCTCACGTCTTTCCACACTTGAAACAACATTCCTTCTGATGTTCATTCATGTTTATTTGATGCTATAAATGAACTAGTATGAAGAGATGATCGGTTCACGAGGAGCTACAGCGATCTGTCACGACACATTAAAGAGACACTAGACGCTATTTATTGATTAAACCTCTTAAAAATTACAATATTTTAACTGTTTCATATCAAAAGTAACCTGCTCTGTCTTGTCTGTCGACACGTTGTCAGTGTCCTCTTTGCTCCAGGATGCATTTTTCACTGTGTGAGAACATGATGTGTGGCGTGAGAGCGCATGGCTTGTCGGACATAGCAACAGTAACTAAAGGGGGCGGGTCTTTGTGAAGGGTCAATTACAGTCAATCACCTGGTTTGTAAGCTGTGGTGTCCATGTCTGACATACACATAATCAACATAGGCTCATTGGAAAAACGTGCTTCCACCTAGATTTTTGCAAAACTGCAATAAATAAATAAAAACCTACCTACACATACAATTCAGCTGAAATGAGAGCTCAATGACTTGTAAGCTAAAATTGCCAGGGTTTTGAGAGAAGGGATGAAGCAAGAACTCAGATGCAGGGAACAATTGGCTTTTATTTGCAATAAAAAGTAAAACAAACAAAAACTACCCCATAAGGGGAAACGGCAGTAGCAGGACTGGACAGGCGAGGCAGGGCTGGACACAATAGGATAAGGGGCCGTTCACATATCGCGTCTAAAAACGTGTGGAAAGCACGGCCTCCTTCTTTCCAAAGCGCTTGCTTGGTGTCTGTCGTTGCTATGCAACCATGAACTGCGCTCTCCACGACTATGAGGAAGTTTCAGTAAAGGATAAATGGATTTTTAGCCCTTGCATTAGCTTTATTACTAGATATATTTATGAAGATGAGATATAACAACCACCCTGTACAGCTATGTTCAGCTGAGCTTTCGATGTTTTGTTATGGAAAGGCCGAAGATGATTGGTTGGTTCTTGTCACATGACCTGCGGTGCACTTGCGGCATTCTGAAAAGTTGAGAATCTCACTGCGCCTGGAAACCTCGCGTTGCGACTTTGTCGCTTCTATTATGAGCGCCACGCGCCTTCATTTGAAATAACGAATTTGAGCGCGCAAAAGACGCCCCTAAGGCTCAGCAACAGTGTTGCCAATTGCTTTCAGTTGATAGTAGCTAAAACTAAAAAAAAATAAAAATCTATCCTTTGCTTTTTCCCTTCCTACTCAAGCTTATGTTACTGAGCAATGTATGAAACTTGTAGTGTGAGCACTTCCTCTGTCTATTTGCCTATTCATGAAGAATCGCTTGTTTGTATTCCTCACTTGTAAGTCGCTTTGGATAAAAGCATCTGCTAAATGACTAAATGTAAATGTAAAACATCTGGCGAGTCCACTGATCTATATTAATATAAATATAGATCAGTGGGTGAGTCATGGAATTAGATAAGGTTGTCCAAGAAGTTTCTAGATTTGACACTAGGCTTTTGAAAAAAAGCATCAAAAGGGGCTGGGAAGTCGTTAATATAGCGACAAAATGACTAAATTGGCAGCACTGCTTAACAGCCAGACACGAGGGGTACATACAGGACAAAGAAAACTCGGAGAATAAATAGGGGCGCAAACAAGGAGGGAGAGCAGGTGGGGCAACTGAACCAACAAACAGGTAACAAGAGAGGTGGGGTTAAGACAACAGACTACAGAGCACATAGAAACAAACAAAATAAAGCCACGTGCTCAGACAAAACATGACACAAATGCAGCCAATGAGAGCTGTCACCGACCGCGTGACACAAAACACAAAAACACAAAACATGACAACATGAAACACGCGGCTGAATATAAACAAGAGCTGCGTGCAACATGCTGCAGCCAATGCATGTTATGTGCTGTTTACTTAAAAAAATTATGGTAACAATATTAATTTTTTTCTTTTTGAGTAGTTTTTAAGGTTGGATTTCTTTTATGGAATCTACTTGAATAAATCATGTAAAATCTCCTAATTTTTTTTAGTCTATGACAGAATTGAATATTTTTAGTGAAATATGCTTTTTTATTTTAAGATGACTCTCAAAAGTGTGCGGTTTAGAGTGAATAAAAGTGACCTGTTTATATTTGATTTTGAATTATGTTGTACAATTAAAAGACTGTATGCTGCTTGAACAGCACAAGTAAAAATGCACTGGCTATAGTAAAGCTGTTGTTCATTGAATAAAGCCACATGCTTCATATTTTTACATGCAGTTATTCACAACCTCACCATAAGCTCTACTCTTCTACACAGATCAAAACTTCAATATAACAGAAACTTTTGAATGTCAAATATAACTGAACATTAAACAGATGTTTCCCTTCACTCAAAAACACATAAAATAACACTTCATCTCAATATTTACTCTCCATTTCCAGCCATATGCAAAGCATCCTGGAAACTAACAATGGTGTATCAAAATAAAAACGCATAATTGAACTAATTCTCTTAAAATAAATAGGTAGCCTTCTTTCCTTAATTTTATTAGCTTAATCGGTTCTTCCTTAACAAAATTTGAAAAATCTTGGAGCGTGAATGTCAGAAGTGTTTTGCTAGAAGCAACAAAATATCATTAAACAGTTAAAATATCACATTATGATCCAGATTATTAATTTGATGTATCTATAACCTGAACTTTTAAGTAACATCTATCAACTTTTAGCAGAATAAGAAATTGATTTTTAATTTTTTTCTCAGGAAAATGTGAATAGTGCTTGCACATGCAAAACGGCACCAAACAGTAATGATTAGAAATAATGTTCCCCAACTAAAGCCTACAGGTTTGAATCCCTGCTCTAGAAAATACACATGTGAATATTATCATAAACATAGATTGTGGATTGTGTCTGCTGCCAGATGAGCCTGAACATAAAAGAGTGTGAACCTTGTAAGCTAAAATACCTGCTTAATCCAGACAGTCACAAACACGTTTACTAATCCCTCCCACTCCCTCCACATGTCAGTCTCTCTCCTTCTCGCTCAATCATTTATCTCTGTACTGTATGCGGTGACCTGAATATTGATCAGCAGTCTCATTTGACCAGATGTTCTGCTTAAAACACAACATATGTGGGTGCAATCAGACATATGCACTGCTTTTGCACTAAACCGTAGCTCCATTTTCACCCTATTGTATTTTTACCGTTTTGCCAGTTATGCTTTTACTGTAAAACCCAGTAAGTTCAAAATACTCAAAATTCTCAGACACTGATTACCTCAAAAAAATTGAGTTAAAACATCTCAATTTTTTTTTAAATAAACAATAATTATAAATAGCAATTAAGTGAAACTGAAAAGCTTAAATTTGTTTTTATTTATTGTTTAAGTGCACCTGTACCTAGTTCTGGCTTGAAGTTCTGACGATGCAGGCTGATGGGTCTTTAACTCATTTGGTAGCGATCGCACCATTATCTACACAGCGCAGCCGATTGGTTGCTGTTGCATCAGCGTCCAATGAGCTTGCTGATGCAAACATTGAAATATTTGTCATGGTTTGCTGTTAGCAGTCTACAGCACGCTTTCAGGTGGCATCTGAATCAACATCTAAGATTAGTAGAAATGATCTTTTTCTACATATGCGCTTTTGTGTGGTGAAGTTATCAATTCCTAAAATGGAGCTAAAAATCTTTACGGTTTTAAACTAGCGTCATGTCAACAGATGTGTGAGTGTATCACTGGTACATATAACAGCAGTTTTACTGTATGTGTTATGCAGCAGCGGTCTTGTTGTTACTGCTATTTATACGCTGTTTAGCACGGATATGAAGTTAAAGTGATTTAAGCATTTTGATTTATCGCCGTCCACCATATTTAGCGGTATTACTCAATGACACATTCATTTTCAAGAGAAATGTTTATTAGCAATGCTAAATGTGTGTGGTTGATTCAGATGTTTGTGTGACTGAGCTACATTCAAAGAAAATGAACAAATCCACAAACGTAGTTTTTTTCAACAAAATGTGACAAAAACCCACGGTACTCTGCTACTTGGTGGGAAGTAGCTTGTTAAAGAAAAAGATAGCCAAGCTACTGTTGCTAAACTAAATGTGGCTAAGTTAGTAGCATTGCAACTTTTAGTTACAACACTTGCCATACATTAACTTTTAATGGAAGAGGAAGACATGTCATACTATGTTAGTCTTTCTCGCTCAAATCATTCTAATACTTCATGATTAGTGCATCAGTAAATGAGGCCAGCAGTTCAAAATTCAATTGAACTGCAACTATGCAAAACAGCTTAAATCGTCAGCATGACTAAGCAATTGGACATGATTCAATTAACATATGCTTCCATGTATATGATATTAGCCTTTCACTGACTTTTATTGGAACGTCATAAAAATCTATGCAAGGTGTTAACTTTCTAACTAGTGTGTGTTTCTCTCTCTCTTTCTTTCTCTCTCTTATCTATTTCCAGAGTGAACGAAAACACGCCACAAGTCCAAATGGACTTCTGAATCATCTTCTGTAAAGAACCATTATATTGGTTAAATTGTGCTATAAAAGGCAAGCGGAGGCAAGGAGAGCTTGCTGGTTTCACGATGGCTCCTGAAGGTATAGGAGAACTTCGAGACTTGCTCTTCTTTCTGCTGCTGTGCTTCACACTGTTGGCTGAGCTATTGGAGATGACTGCAGCTTCTTCACAGGGATTGGATGGTGAAGGTGACATAGTGTGCCCTTCTGTGTGTCGCTGTGATGAGGACTTTATTTACTGCAACGACCGCGGATTGAGCGCAATCCCACCTCTACCACCATCTGCAACTGTCCTTTATCTTCAGAACAATCACATTGACAATGCAGGGCTTCCTAGGTCCTTGGAGCATCACACTACCGTGCGTGTTATATATCTCTACGATAACGAACTTGATGACTTTCCCATGCATTTGCCACCTTCATTAAGAGAGCTCCACCTCCAGGACAACAACATTAGAGTGTTACCAAGGACTGCACTTGCTAGACTTCCGCTCCTTGAAAAGTTGCATCTGGACGACAACTCGGTTTCTACAGTGAGTATTGAGGACCAAGCCTTTGCGGACAACCCTCGGTTACGTCTCCTCTTCCTTTCCAGAAACCACCTTTCCAGTATCCCATCTGGTCTTCCTGCCTCACTTGAAGAACTCCGTTTAGATGACAACCGAATCTCTACAATTCCCACGCATGCCTTCCGAGGTTTGTCCTCTTTACGCCGCCTGGTCTTGGACGGTAATCTTTTAGCTAATCAACGCATAGCTGACGATACCTTCTCACGCCTGTCAAACTTAACAGAACTCTCCCTGGTCCGTAATTCACTTCAAACACCCCCACTTAACTTGCCCAGTGCCCATCTGCAGAGACTCTCCCTTCAGGACAATAACCTTATACACATGCCTCGGGGCTCACTCGATGGAATGCGCAGACTACAACGCCTAGATCTTTCCGGAAACAATCTGACTACCCTTCCCAGAGGATTGTTCAGGGACTTGGATAACCTTGGGCAGCTGCTTGTGCGAGGAAACCCATGGCACTGTGGTTGCAACTTACGCTGGCTGCATGACTGGCTGGAGGCAAAGGGGAACACAATTACTGTGAGAGGCTTTATCTGCCAGACACCAGAGCGAGTCCGAGACATGGCTCTTAGAGACCTCACAAATCAGATGGATGAATGCGAGTTAGCTGCTGCTGCCGGTGGAGGAGTAGGTACGGGAGTTGGCGTTGGTGGTAACAGGGTGAGTGGAGGAGCGGTTGGAGCCATTTCTACCACGCTTTCTCCCCCTCAAGGGTCCCTGTTCACTCTCAGATCCAAGCGACCAGGCCTGGGTCTTCCAGAAACAGGGTTGGACTACACATTAAGCAGCAGTGGTGTGGGCAAGAACCTAGCCCTGAATGTGAAACCCCTATCCCACGACAGCATCCGTGTTACTTGGAGTGTAGCACAAACATCTTCTTCCTTTCGATTAAGCTGGCTTCGCCTGGGAACTAGCTCTGCCATGGGGTCCATCACAGAAACTTTGGTTAGGGGTGACCGGCGAGAGTACCTTCTCACTTCCCTGCAGCCCGCTTCCAGCTACATCATCTGCATGGTGCCTCTAGTGTCTAACAGTGGAAGCAGAAGTAGTTTGCCTGGCGGAGACACAGAAACAAATGAGGTTCCAGTTTGTGCCAGAACAGAAACATCTGATCCCAGCCAGCCGGATGATGAACAAAGTGAAGACGAGAGCTCTGATCAAATGACCTCTCTTCCACTTGCGGGAATTATTGGAGGTGCTACGGCAATAGTTTCCCTTGCTCTAATTATTGCCATTTTCTGCTGGTATGGGCACCGTGCAGGGCACCTCGCATCACGAGACCATTACAGCCATAGTGGCTCTCGCAAGAGCAAACACTATGATGACTACATTGAGTCAGGCACTAAGAAAGACAATACCATCTTAGAGATCAGAGGTCCTGGATTTCAGATGACACCAATGGCAACAAGGCAAACCCTTCAACCCAAACCAGTGCGAGAGGATTACATTATACACACCATCTTCCCCTCGAATGGCACAGGTCTATACAAGTCATCCCAAAACATGAGCAACTCTGGCTATGGTACCAACCGTGGCTATAGAGAAGGAGGCATTCCAGATATAGATTACTCTTACACATGATAGCTTTGATTTAGAAACCATAATTAGGAGTCATGTATTGCATAGATACACAGTTTTTAATCAACATGGGCTCTGCAGAATCCCTTTGTGCCTTCTGGTCTCCATTACAATGTAGCCTGCTGTTCATGAGACTATAAAACTTTTAATTGGCCCAGATGCTTATAGGAAGCATTATAAATGTGGTGCCAGGAGGCAATGATGCCATTTCAGGTGGTGATACCAAATGCTATTTTCACCTCCCGGTGTAATGATCAGTGTCCCTGACATTGCTGTTTTATCTCTGGCTGGTGCATTGAGGTGGATTCAAGGGCAGCCCACACTGCATTCAGCTTGCAGACGGTTCATAGAGCTCAATGCATATATGGGAGAGAGGCAGCCTTCTCAAAGGAAATGACCAACCTGTTATATATTTTAATAGTTGACTCCTATGAAATGAAGGTCCCTGAGTCAAGGATTTGAACCAGGATTGTGAGTCCTGCATAAAGCAAGATAACTTCTTTGCTCTGAGAAACTGGGAATGTGTTGTGGCATGTGATCCTTCCGGAAAATGCATGGGTTCACACGCATAGTTATATCAACTGCAGAACACGACTACTATTCCTAATAAAGAAGGAGTGTCTGGACCAAGCTACGACATGGCCCTGAAAAACTACAGCAAGGTTTGAAATGCCTCAAAAACTAAATGAATTTGAAATCTTATACACTTGAAAGCTGCCTGATGCTACTATGATCACGTCCTACAAGCGTTATGCTGACTGTTTTACTTTCAGACTGGTGTAAAGTTGAGAGGATGAATGAAAGGGGTTTATGTCTTGAGAACTTTCAATTTTTAAAGTTGCAACTGAACCCTGGTGTGTCGATAGAAACAAACAAAGCAAGTTAGATATTTGACATTGTCATGACTCATGTTCCCTAGTGATTTTTGGTTGTTTGTTCTTTTCCAATTTGTTTCACTTCATTTTTTAAGTTAAAAAGCCCTGCTGATACTTTCAATGAAATATTCAAACAAAGGTTTTCCTTTATAATGGAGGTCAGTGTGTTGCACTTGTCCATTATTAACTCCCCCAAACAACCAATCAGAGCTACAGCAGCCAGATAAGCCAAGCTATCCCACCATATAAACAATCTGTCTCGGTTAACACCAACATGACGGTCTCACACTTATTAAAAAAGGAATATGTCTGTAAAAATTTCATGGTAACACAAAACTTGCTTGTTTTCAATAGATTGTCCCCTACAATGTTTTGCACAGAGTGTAAACCAATGTTCTGTTAAGGTGGACTATGGTTTGTAGGTTGCTTAGACACATTCTTAGCACAATATTGCTTATTTACATCTCCAAATGTCACTGAAGAAAAGCATATGGCCTCGCTGCTAACCACAGCGGTTGTACTGCTACGAGTCTTAGAAAGAAGAGGGAGGGTGTTAGAGGGAAACCAGGAATTTGAACCATAACACTGTGGACCATCACTGTGGGAGATAGAGAGTGCATTAGAATGTTGTATAATTTTGTAAGGTGGATACATTTTTGCTGAAAATTCTTTTTCATTTATTTCCTTGTGTAGAAACGATCAGTTTTTCAATGTCTTCAACCCATTAATTTACGCCAACAGCAAGAGAGAATGCTAATTAAGGAGCTATTATCAGTCAATTTACTCAAAGTTAGACAGCGAGAAAAGGTATGCGTGTATTGTACGAAAGACTTTTCCCGAGTCTCTGGACATTTCTTTTCTGCTCTGCTGTATTTGTATTTATGTATCTGAGGACTTGTGGAGAATTTAAGACAGCTTACACTGCCTTGTATTTTATGTACTATTTGGCAATGTACTGTACTTGTCAAAAATAGGAAAGGATGGATGGAGAGAGAGAGCGAGAGAGAAGTAGAATGTTTCAAACTGAAAAATACCAAGAGGTTTCACAGATAAAACATGGATTTGATATTAAAACAGGGAACATGAAGGCTGTGGTGTTGAACTGTGCATGAAATGTTTTGTCATCTTTTTGCTGTCTGCTGTTGTGCTGGCGTTTGGTCTTTCTCCTTTCCCTCTGCACAAAGGACGACTACTAACTTCTGTTTCAGAGATGGGAATGAATCAAGGCTTCATGGCATTTCAGTACGAATTGGTTTTACACTCTCACAGTACGTTTTCTTTGTAAACCAAAAACATTATTTTGCTTTTAATGAGCCTTTTAAAATTTTATCTGTGGGGTTTTCAGACAATTTGAGAGACAACTAGCCACTGTTGCCATTGCTTTGAAAACATTTTTTATATATTTGCTTTTTATTATTATTATTATTATTGTTGGAATGTTTTAGTGCAACAACTAGGGAAATTATGTCGTTGTTTTCTCACTTTCATGCGATTCCAAATTCAACGTGTAATCGGCAAGAAATGGACTTACTTTTGGAACATATAAAACTGTTTTGGAAAAATTATTTAGCAGATTGGTGAATTTTGAGAACGCTTACATGAGGTGCAGCCAAGCTCCAAAAAGGCACCATAAAGCACAAAAAAGTAGTCAGTATGACTCTGAAGACTAATCTTCCAAATTTTTTGTTTGAGGAACGAGACAAAATTGAAATAGTTGAAATTCATGCACTCATTCAAACATAAAGTCATAGTTCTCCAACCACTTATCGGAATAGTTCTCATACTGTATATGAAATTAAAGACATCAGATGCCATGAGTTCTTGTGTGTCTTGTAACCTATCAAAACTAGCCAAAGGCTAGCTCATTTTTGGCTGAACTGTTGCATTCATCTCAGGTATAAATTGCAACTGCATTCAAGAGAATATTGTAACCATTGCCAGCTGAAATGCATGTTAGTTCCCCTAGAGGGCACTTCAGCAAGGACTATGCACTACACACTGACTCTCAAACCCGGACTACATTTCCCAGAAACCCCTGTCACTGATAACTGCTCCAGCTGATTCTCATTATCCCACCATATTTAAGTCCAATGCACACACACTTAGTTGCTAGGTCTTGTTAATCCCAGTGTTACTTTTCCTTGCGTTCATTCCCGTCTTGTTTACCTGTTTCCTGATCCTGCCTGTATCATTGTTTTTGTTGTTTTCCTACCTACCTTTTGATCTTTTGCCTGGACTATTACTACGAGCCTGCCTGTTCCCTGCCATTACTGTTTTTTGTGTCATTGACCTTTGCCTGTTTGACTACGTTTTTGAATAAAGCTCGCAACTGGATCTCATCCCTTTGACTCATCATTACAGAAAAACGATGATACAGGCAGGATCAGGAAACAGGTAAACAAGACGGGAATGAATGCTAGGAAAAGTAACACTGGGATTAACAAGACCTAGCAACTAAATGTGTGTGCGCTGGACTTAAATATGGTGGGGTAATGAGAATCAGCTGGAGCAGTGATCAGTGACAGGTGCGGGGATTCTGGGAAATGTAGTCCGGGTTTGAGAGTGAGCGTGTGGTGCATAGTCCTTGCTGAAGTGCCCTCTAGGGGAACTAACAGGCATTTCAGCTGGCAATGGTTACAAATATTCACTGCATCTCAAGGGCACTTGAGACCTGTTAAATAAACTTATTTTATTTCTCATGATTACTGTAATGCAGATTCAAGCAGCACTCACAGAGGCAATGAGATTGGAGCTTTTGCAACTCTACAGGTGTAAATGGGGTCATGCATTCAAGTTCCAACTATAGATCATATTTTTTTATCTCGGCTTGCAGCTGAAATGTTCAGGCATTCATTTCCTGTCTTCACGGTCCCCTCCCATCTTGAGAAACCTCTTTGATCTGCCACCATTGTTTTCATTTGAATTTGCAGCATGTGCAAAGAAGGATTACAGAGTCAGTGTGTGTCCTTGCGTGTGTGATGATGATGTTCTTTCGGGCTTCAAAAATATGGAGGCGTACATTAAAAGTATTTTCTGTTGCAATTTTTCCTGTCTGTTTTATTTAAACCATCTGCAAATTCGGTATCTCCTGCCGACTCCGACCAGCAGTTGTTCCACCTGCACCCCATTAACGCAGATGTCTCTTTGCACAAGCACACGCTCTACTGTATACACACACGCATACACAAACACACACTCTCCTTCTGTTGTCACCCCTGAGACAGGAGCTCAACCTGCATACTCATTCTGTAAAATAACAGCAATGCTTTTCACCTCACACACATACCATTCTCACTCCCAAGGTATCAAATACTGCTGCTCGAGTTTTTCATATCACTACAAAGATGATAAAGGTGTCCCTTAGTGCCTTTATAGCAATATGGCCATTAACTCCATTGCTTTCAGCACAAAATCCTTTGCGTTGGGTGCTTCCATACTTGGATCGGTTGGACCAGAGTTTGATTTCTCCTCCTATTTGAATAGAATTGAATTGAATTGTATTCACACTACTGTTTTTTTTTCCGAACCATGGTATTTTTACCTGATCAAAGCAGCTGCTGTTTGCTCCTATTGCTAGGTAAGAACAATGTAGGAGAATGCGGAAAAGGATAGCGATACTAATATTTGATTGCATACAAAACAGAATCTCTGAGCCGTTTTAAGTTTTGTTGATAATACTTGTGTATCAAACAGGAGAAGGTGAATTGCACTTATTGAGTCATCAAAGATTCGATTATTGTTGCTCAGAAAAAAATATGCTTACACTATTACATATCTTGGGTCACTAATGACCCTATATACTCTATAAAGACCAGAGGTATGCGTTTAGTTGTAATAGTAGTAGTTTAAGTTTTAACTTTAATTCTGAATAATGAATAACAGAAATGTATCACTGTTATAAATTACAACTGTATTGTAAAATAAAAATAAATATGTAATATTATAACTTTTATTTAACACTACAAGCTGTAATACTAATATTTATTTCAAATGTTCAATACCTCAAGCTTTTAACATTTCCAATCACAAAGCATTAATTTTGGCAGAATGCTGTAAACGTTTATCCATTTAAAAAACATGAAAAATGGTGGAAATTATGTGAATGTGTAATATAACAGCTTTGGCAATAAGCTATATTGTGAATTTCAGATTCCCCCGTACATGACATGCAAGATAAAAATTTAATTGTATGCACAATTTACTAATTCGTTCCCTCAATTTACTAAAACGTGCACATGATTTAAATATCGAGGGAACAAAGTAGTAAATCGTGCACACGTTGTAGTAAATCGAGGGAATGAATTAGTAAATTGTGCGCACAATAAAATTTTTTTCTTGCATGTCATGTTTGGGGGAATCTGAAATTCACAATGTAGCTTATTTGGAGCATTTTTGAAACCCAAAGTCGGTGGAGGCGGCCGTCGCCATCTTGGTAGCGTGTCACCACGCGTCACTCCCGGATACCTGAAAATGGGCAAAGAGGCGGGACGTGGGTGGATCTGAGCAGCCTGATTGCTGAAACCACGAATGCCTAGCTCAACGTGATCAAGTTAGCTCAGGCTAAGGAGCTGTTTATCTTAGATACTATCTAAACTACTAATAAAGATATCAAATTATACATCATTTGAAACTTCAAAGGGTTTACTGTCAATCTATGGTGTCTGTTTCATGATATAGAAGCTCCAGGAACATTAATGCTGTAATTTGTGTTGAGTGTGCAAAAGCATGCAAAATCAAAACAGGACTTTATACCTTTGTAATGAAATAGTGATCGTGAGATGAATCCAACCCGTCGCACTTAACTGTCCATCCGCGCCCATTGAAAAACATCCAATAGCACTTTTTGTCAACAAAAGCATTAAATCCATAAAATGTTATATATTGTCCATTGTTTGCGCCATATTTCTTCTGAGCAATCTGCTTGCCATCATCATTGTTCAAGAAATGATGCAATCTGAGCACCATTTATGTTGTAAAACTGTAAATGATTGAATAAATTAGACTCTCACAAACAAATAAGCCCACGTCGAAAGTAAATTTTTCAGCAGTACAGCAGTTTTAGTTATAAAAAGCATTTTCTCCAGCCATTGTCATTGTAGTAAATCTGATGGACAAAACTTTTATCCAACCCCAAGACGATCCAACAACATGTGTTCTATTCACAGACGTACATCTGTCTCGAGCATTAATCGCACAGCAAACCAACGACGAAGTCAAGTTCAGCGGCTGGAATTATCTGAGGTGACGTGACGGCTAACAGACAGCAGACAAACGGCTCGTAGTGACAGCAGCGGCAATCCGCCTGTCACTCAAGAGGCCACGCCCTTAATTATGCAGAACTTTCAGAACTTTTGCTCTCATGATTTAATATGATTACGTTCATAACAGCAGTGAACCGAACCGATTACGTATCCCAGACCACCGTTTTAAGTGGACTCAGTTACAGTTTGCGGGTGCGCAATTGAGTTCAAACAGCGTTCACGTAATTCAAATGAACCAAACTCTGACATGAAGTGAAAGTGCTTTATGAAAGCACCCTTAAGATGTCCCAGATTTCAAAAGGAAGCTGTGTTTTTATTTTCGTGCATTTAAAGCCAGATTTACCAGCAGCTTCTGCCAGTGAAAACCCTCTTTTGGCTTTAAAAAAAAAAAACTAATGTCAGGATTTACTCAGACACGCAGCGATGAAAAGTTGTGTGGACACTTTTTTTTCTTTTTTTTTTACCGGCTTATAATAAGCTTATTACAGACACTTTTGCTGGAATTTCCTTGTCAATCCAATGAATTTATGATTGCAGAGTATTTGTGATAGTCAATGTATTGGTGTTTTCGCCATTATTTACCGCCCAAATGAATTTTGTCCCTGTCATTGAATTTAGGCATTCTCAGTGGAACACTCACAGAACTGTCAACTCCCTTCAGAGGTTTTATTAGATTGCAGCCGCATGCTAATTTCCCCTGTTTAGTAAATCTGGCCCTTTATCAGCTGCTTCTGTATCTGAAGAATTTGGAGTGATAATATTTTGGGGTATTATTTTCAGTTTGAACTTGGCAGTAGTTGATGCCTCGAGAGTGAGAGCCTGTCGCTCAACGATATCATCTGAAGGCTTTCTCTCATTCTCTGTCTGTCAAATGTCACTGTTGCACTCTCATCTCATCTCTATGGCCTTCCACACTGTCATAACCGAGGCATCTGGGAATGGTGTAATATGACTCTTTTATGCTGTCTAAGTGATGTAAGTGATGAAAGCAGTTAATGACCCCTAGCTTATAGAGTTCAGTTGTGTGCAACAATAGGAAAACATTCTCGACACAAGGCTTCAGTGGATTTCGAAATGGATCTCATTGCCTTATGCAGTCAGTTTCATGTTATGGGAAAATATCAAGTAACATAACAAGTTATGTGGCAGAGCATGATACACTAGAGGTATCAGATAATAATAATAACATGGTACTTTGACATAAACTGGTACTGAATGAGTATCACACTGTAAAGGGAGTTAAGGATAACCCTGACAATATTTTGTTGCATTTATGCTTAAAGGTGCACTATGTAACTTTTGGCCCTCTAGTGGTTAAAAAACAAAACTGCATGCATTTTGTTGAAGAACATTGTTTTGGTTGTGCTTCTGCAATGCGTGAATGAATATGGTTATCATAAAACATCCATTACTAACCAGTTTAGATGGAAAGGATCTCAAGCTGACTAGCTGAAGACAATACTGTATCTATAACCATTAATAGTCACGATATGATGTGACACCTAACCTGTCCCACACCATTGCTGTGCCTCATTTCGAAGGCTGTGTCCTCCGGAGGTCGCATTTGTTGGCCGCATACATCATTGATGCGGCTTCCTTTTAGTAAACTGACCATTACATTCCAAAGTCATGAATAAATTACAACAATTCACGTTTCACTACTAATAAAGGTCAATTTTGTAATAGTTACTGTTCTGAAATAAGACATATGTGGCCTCCAGAGGATGCAGCCTTTGAAATGTAGCAAATTTTCTGTATTTACGGATATGACTAGACTCACACGGGTGACGTATTGAAATTTAGTTAATTTTGAACAAAAATTGGAAAATAAAATTCACAATATTAATGGTTATAGCTACAGTATTGTCTTCAGCTAGTCAGCTTGAGATCCTTTCCATCTAAACTGGTTAGTAGTGGATGTTTTATGATAACCATATTCATTCACGCATTACAGAAGCACAACCAAAACAATGTTCTTCCACAAAATGCATGCAGTTTTTAACCACTAGAGGGCCAAAAGTTACATAGTGCACCTTTAAGCAGAAATGTAACAAAATATTGTCTTCAAAATGTATTCATCAGAATCAGTTTAGAAAATTTGTCTTGTTTTAAGGATGTTTAGATACTTTTACAGGAAAACGTGACAAAATACTGATTAAGATGGTTTAAATCATTTTTTTGTGCAGTGCGTATTTATATATAAAGGCAATTACACTTAAAAAGTACCCTGGTATTACATTTTACTGACATTAAAAGCATGAATTAAATTGTTCTATACTTTTTATTTGTTGCCCGTATATTTACAGCAAAAAACAGCAAATATATGTTGTATATTTTGGTATGTTTACTGTACTGAATAGTGCTGTACTGAAAACATGTAACATTCAGTCCAGTTTACTAGATAATAGTGTTATTGCGTTATCATAATGGAACTTTGAGAATTTAAGACGCACAAAAAAACGAATTAAACTTTATTTTGTTTTTTGCAAATATTGTAAATGGACTTACAATGAACTAAACCCTTATTGATTATTAAAAGTTGGCAACATACCAGATACACAGTACACACATTGTCGATATGTATAATTTTGTTGAATTTCATACAATTTTACTTTATTTTTTTAGACAAAGACAACCTCTTTTTTGATGCATATTTCATTCTATTAACTGCTGTTGGATAATGTCATCAGAGCAAACAAATGCTGCTATCATTACTCAAACAAAACCTGAAACCCCAAGTGAATCACATTGTTATGTTTTAGTAAGTGTTTTTAAAAGTAGAAGGTACATGGTCACTGACTGACTATGGTTTGTTCATTTATCATCTCACCAAGCGAGAGAAAAACTGTTTTATGAATGTCTTTTTTTTGTAGGTCGCAGCTTTTGAAAATATGACTCTCTTTCTCGGTCAAGCTGTGTGATGAAAACTCAGAGACAAAAACACACACACAAAAAAACAACACTATTTTGTATAAAGTATGTTTTTGTTTTTCTATGTGATTAAAGGCAAATGTACTGAAACTGCCTCTGGGACTGAGTTCTTTAAACAATGTGAATTTGATAACTTGTATGTTTTATCTGTTATATGTGCATTAGAAAGATGTCAGTACCAAATATTGTTCTTGTGTTCATGTTGCATTGCACAACACTTTTGCTACTGAGGTGGGATACGGGTAAGGTTAAGTACAGGTTTGGTGGAATGGTTTGAGGGTTGGTTTAAAAGGTATGGGAAAGGTCAACCGTCTAATTATAAATGTAACTACAGAAATGAATTACAGATTTAATTACATGCTAGTAAAATTTAAGCACTATGTAAACCCTACATAATAAGTGCATTCAAATGATTAATTAAAATGTTAATACATAGTAGTTACCTAATATAAAGGAAGACCAAATAATTCTCCCCAAAATGAAAATTTATCATATATTAGCCTGGTGTTTACTCAAATACAGTATGTTAATCTCTGTCATGATTTCAATCATGACAACAGTGTTAATGTATAAAATCTTGGTAGTATAGATCTGCAGAGCAAGTATGGACTTGCTACTGCTAATATATGCACAGACATGCTGCTGTGAACATGTAAGATACTACCCATAGCAGATCTAGACAGGTGGAGCTGGGGAAGGTGTAGGTTTTCAGAGAAACTCTGATAGAGCGCTTCAGGACTAGCTTACAACCAACAATGAATCAGAGTATTTAAATGTTGAGAAAAGAATATCACATGGGCTACAGGATCAGCAGAAACCAATTATCTTGGTAGTGATTTGATTGCCTGCAGATTGCATAGAAAGGACCTATCGGCCTGTGCCCTCTAGAGTTTCATGACTGAACTGGATATTTATATTGATTTCTATTGCTGTCACACAGCAATGGAAATTGATACAGGTGTACTTCCAGTCTGTATCAAACTTTAGAAAAAAAGTGCAACACTTGCTCAGATATGAATTTTATTTCTTTAAAACAATCCTTCATCCACCTTCAAAGCCTTTGCTTCTTGGGCAAAAGATGTCTTTTTAAAGAATACTTACAATTGGAAACATATGTACTCGTTGTGAACTCATATGTTGCTTTCATTCTCAAACTGTATCATTAATCACAAAAGGAAGTTAAAAATGTAAAAAAGTAAAATAGCTCCTCTCTTAGACTTGAATAATCTGAAAGAATTTAAAAACATTAGTCATCATGCACTTGCCGACTTTATAAATGGTTAAAGAGAAATGACTGAAGATCACAAACTTTCCAGTTATTCCAAATACGACAATCTCACTCAGAAACACGTCTCTCGTTTGATAGGAGATGCATGACAAATGAGAACAATATGTGTTCTAAAATCGGCTCAAAATGTCAAACATGTTTGATCGGCTCCAAATTGATGGAATCTTTGCTTATTGTGCACTGCAGGAACCTTCCCAGAAACTTAAAATAACTGACACCTGGAAAATAAAACAGCAGTGTAACAATGTTAAAGGCTCAAGGACACATAAACTGAAATAAAGCACCAATATAAAGTCCAGGCCTGATTCTCTCTCGTCTTGCACTGTCGTCACACCTCCTTTTATCCTTCCGGAGCTTTTCCGTGGGACTCGAGACGGGTGTGGTGTGCATGTGGCGCTCATTAACACTCTCGCCACTACCCTCGCTCCGTTCCCGCGGCTCTTTGCCCCGCCCTGCTTGATGCAGGCAGTGTAATGAAGGAGACAGCAGGATGAGATCCAAATGCAGGCTTTTCTTAAGCAACGTGGTCAAACAGACAATGGTCAAATCAACAGCAGACAGGAATGACAGAGGACAGACAGAATCGTGGTCGTTAGATGGGCTATAGGTCGAAACAGGCAGCATACGATCACAGTCCAGTAAAAACAAATCAATGGTCAAAGGGCTGACGGATAAACAATCACGAAAGGCAGGAAACAGGCAGGGTAGTAACCGGAAGACGAGACAGGATAATAACGCTCAGAAATGCTATCACATGAAGTAACAAGACCTCGCAAAGGTGTGTGTGTGAGCTGAGCTTAAATATAGTTCTGATAATGAGCTGCAGCCGGTGAAGTGATCAGTGATAGGTACGGGGCTTCTGGGAAATGTAGTCTGTCTTGGTGAGTGGGTGAGTGAGTGAGTGAGTGAGTCCATGGTGAAGTGCCCTCTAGTGTTCAAAGCAGGCACTTCAACTGACAATCGTTACAGGCAGCATGCCAAGTGAAGACCATTGACCTCAAGGTAAATATTTTTTATGTAATTTTCAGTGGAGATACAAACTTTAAAATGTAAAACAAAAGCAATTTGTTTCTGAAAAACTATTTTTCAAATTTAATACATCACAATTGATTGCATGGTAGATGTCAGATAACTGCTAGTGTGTAGACATTTATACACTGGCTCAGTGTGGTGTGAAAATTCTCACATAAACATACTTAGCTGTCCTTTGCAGAATTAATTCTTTTCTGTATTTTTGTGCTATTTTGTTGACTGCCTATATTACAAATCCCTAAACAGAAAAAAGGCAAAGAGATGCTGTGGATGCATGTGAAGCCAGGTTGAGAAGTGTGCATCAGTCCGATGGAGAAGAGCTATGATTCTGTCTATCCCTGCACCTGGGCCCTCTCTGAACAGAAGGAGAGAAAATAAGAGAGAGGTGAGAGAAATGCTGAAATGATTATTCTGAATCAACATCCTCCTCATCCGTGGGGAAAGAATGTGCTGAAAATGACTCTTTTTAGTCAACACATGTGGCTCTGAACAGCCTTCCTCAACTTACCAGAAACGGCTTTGTATGTCATTTCTACAACAGACAGACAGTCCTAAGGTAATAGTACACCAGTCTCTCTCTATGCTTTCCACCCTCTCTCGTTCTCATTTATCTTTCTCCTACCTGCAATGGCGCAGCAACATTTCTCTATTTTTCATTTTTCCTAGGTATTGACATGAAATAAGCAAAATTGTTCACCCTCAACCAAAAAAAAAAAAAAAAAAGCCAAAGCATCAAGTTTTGTGTGTCGCTAAAACAATGCTTGTCCAATCAGATTATAGGACCAGAGCTAAATGTTGGGTTGTGTGTTATGCAGTTTATACAAATAAATACATAAAAAATACAAATAAAATAACAACACTTTTCATTTGTGATTCTTGATTTTCAAATCATTTTAACTCTTTCCCTGCCAGCGTTTACTTAAAAAGTTGCCATCCAGCAGCAGCATATTTGATCATATTCACAAAACTTTCATGGCCCCTAGAAAATTCTTTTTCAAAAGTAGGAACAGATTTTAAACAAACGTTATCCTTGTTACGAAGAGACAGCAGAGAGGGATCCAAATGCAGGCTTTAATAAGAGCGGTAGTCAAACAGGCAATGGTCACAACAACAGCAAACAGGAATGGCAGAGGATAGGAAGATACGTGGTCAGGTGACAGGCAATGGTCAGGTCAGGCAGAAAACGTTCATAAACAATGTCCAGGCAGAGGTAACAAGAGACAGGCAGCAAAGGGTCATAAACGGTAATCGAAGGGTTCAAAAACAGGAAAGCAAACACAGGAAATAACGCTCAGAAATGTCACCTACGGAAAACAAGACTTCGCAATGTATACTGGGCAGAGTGTCTCTTAAATAGTCCAGGTAATGTGCAACAGCTGGCTGGGGGTGATCAGTGACAAGGTACGGGGCTTCTGGGAAATGTAGTGTGTGAGTGTGAGTGTGTAGTGCATGGTGGGAAATGTCCAAAAGTGTTCAAGGTGGAGTGCCCTCTGGTGGCTGTGAAAGGGCACTCCAGCAGATAACTCCAACAATTCTAGCTTCGTTCTTTTTTTGCACTTGAATGTAAGTTTCAAACAAAAAGCTGAGCGTTTTTGTCAAAGACTTCATCTGACTCAGAATGATGATCAAAACATAGATGGAGTAGATTGAGTCCATCAACACCTCCAAAGCTTGCACAGTCATATTCCTCTTCGACATTTTTCTCGATACTGTTGAGCAGTTTTGATTTATATGATGAAGGTTTCACGATCGCATTAGCTTACTTGTAAAAAAAATTATATATTCGCTCCATCTGGATTACCCAGATCTTCTTCTTCGCTTGTTGTTGGATTCAAAGATGCTGTACTATTTCAGAAGATGCATAACTGCGCCCCCTACTGTATAACATGTAGACATGTCTGAAAACATGGTTTGCCAGAAAAACTCATCAATGGCGGGGAAGCGTTGTGGCATTAATGATGGATAATCTTGTTATTGGCTGGGAAGCGTTTGCTGCGTGTGAAATCGCATACTTCCCTACTATATAGTATCCGGATTTGTGAATGGCAGTGAAGCGACCTGGTAGGTCACATGACAGTAACAACGTGGCGGATGTAGCACGTCCAAATTTCATTCATATTTCCCAATTTTGTCGTGAAGTAAATTCAGATTCAAATGTAGTACATACTCAGGCGTTAACACGATTTCAGATGTGTCATAAATTATGAAAAATCTTGTCAATCTCGTGAAGTATTGCATTAAAAATGAGCAATTTGAAGTCGATGAAATATTTCACAGCTAACTAGAAAAATGTGTTCAATTAATAGTCTGTTAAAATTCCCTAATATTCTCTGGTTTTCTATGACTATACATTGATTAAAAGTGTAAAAGAAAGGTAAACAAAGACCAAGCATCAATTAAATGTGCTAATTAAAGTGATAACAGATCTAAGTTTAGTGATGGAGACACGGAGCAGATTACCGACTGTCCCTCATATTGTGGCATTCAAAGACATACTGTGCTGCTCGTCGCATACTTGATGAGAAGAGCTGGAGCAAGACACATGCTTCCTTACACTCACTGCTAGGTAAATGATGACTGTGAAAGGCATGTTGGGCCAGTGTAGGCTTGGGTAACAGGGTGAAGTGACAGAGGGCCGGAGGCTGTGCAGTCAAACATGACAGATGGCCTCTCTGGAGAACCCATACTGCACCAGAGGACACAATCTTACCGTCCATCCTTTCCACTCACTCCCTCTCCTCATTCATACTCCATACTCCCCATTCTGCCATTCTGGAGCCTATATGTTACTTAAAGGTTGTTTTTTTTAAATTGATTTAGTGCAGTTTTCACAAGCAAGTGGTGCATTTTCAAAACTCTTTCTTAGAAACACTTCTTTCAAGCATTTCAGCATGTTTTCAATTGTTACTAAAATGCATAAAATAGAAAACTATACAAACATACATAGGTATTACAATCAAACTTTTCATTTGCATCTCTACTCATTGAGTTTAATATGTTTTTCTATAATTTAATCCTGATCGTAATAGTTATTTGGTTCATGTATTGATTTCTATAGATATAGATTCTAGGACTGGCATGCAATTTCTTAAATGGATAACTAAATGTAATGAATTCTGGTTACAGTATAAATGATTTATCTCAGATAATAACCACTATGTTCGATGTGTGTGTGTGTGTGTGTGTGTGTGTGTGTGAGAGAGAGAGAGATCATTTGTGATTTGTGAACATAGAGCAGTACAAGATCGAGTACAAGAGAGATGAAACAATCTTTGACTTTTTAACCATCAGATTGATCAGAGGAAGGGAGACAGATGGCATCAAATACAGACAGTTTACATTACAGTATATGCCACGTGATACTGTAAACAGAGGCCTTACCATGGTAGAGACTGCTAAATTACTGTATCTCACCTTGAAAGAGTCAACTATTGTATAGACTCGGTCATACGGTACAACAAAACTGTTCTAGAACAAAACTTTGTGGCCAAGTCAAACCTTTATCACACCTTTTGATAGGACAATGAATTATTACAAACTTTATTTTATGTCAGTTACATAAGTTAGGCAATGTAAATGTATTTTCTAATGTAGCAACTGTAGTCTGAATTACTGTAACATTTTTAATTCAGCAACAAGTGTGATTGGAAAAGTGTCTTGCGTTGTTTGCTACTGAATTGAATGATTGTTAAACGTACTAAACTGAAAAAATATACCAAATGTATATATTACATATTAAATTACATATTTATATATTGCATAAAATACACAAAGATTGTATAATGTGTAATGTGTGATGAAATCATGAGATCAGGTTTTGAATAAACGATTAGAAGTGCTAGATATGTGAACAGGTTGGATTTTTGAACTACTATTAACACCGTGAAAATAGTGCTAAAACGAATAAAACAAAACTGCAAAGGGATAATCCCTCTAAAATAAAAATTCTGTCATTAATAACTTGTTTCTTTTGACAAGAAGACATTAAGTGCTTGATTCCCCTTGTGAAAAAGAAGTACACTTTACTTTACTTTTAAAGAATAGTTAAGAGCAGACTGAATGTTTTCAGACACCTAAATGCATGTTATTGCAATTATATTAAAATGTATTTTAATTTAAATTTTATGCAATTAGTTGACATTTACAGTGTTTTTTGACCTATAGGTAGAACTTATAGCGTTAGTTCACCTAAAAAATGCAAATTCTGTCATTAATTCCTCACCCTCATGTCGTTCTACACCCGTGAGACCTTCGTTCATCTTCAGAACACAAATTAAGATATGTTTGATAAAATCTGATGGCTCAGTGAGTCTCTATTGACAGTGACGAGAATACTATATGTGCGCCAAGAAAACAAAATAATGACTTTATTCAACAATATCTAGTGATGGCCGATTTCAAAACACTGCTTCACGAAGCTTTATGAATCTTTTGTTTCGAATCAGTGGTTCAGAGCGTGAATCAAACTGCCAAAGTCACCTGAATCATAAAAGTTTCAAAACACTTACGGCGTAACGAAGCGTCTTTGGCGCTCCAAACCACTGATTTGAAACAAAAGATTCGTAAAGCTTCATGAAGCAGTGTTTTGAAATTCACTAGATAGTCTTGAATAAAGTCATTATTTTGTTTTCTTGGCGTACAAAAGTATTCTCGTCGCTTTATAATATTAAGGTTGAACCACTGTACTCACATTAATTTTTTTAAATATGTTTTAGTATCTTTAAAAAGGAAGTGTTCATTCTCGTCGCTTCATAGCATTAAGGTTGAAGCAATGTTTTTACTACTTTTCTGTGCTTTGAATGTGGTCATTTCATTGCTTTCTATGGAGGATAAAAAAAAAAAACTCTTGGATCAAAAATATCTTTATTTGTATTCTGAAGATGAACGAAGGTCTTACGGGTGTAGAACGACATGAGGGTGAGGAATTAATTTTTTTGGGGTGAACTAACCCTTTAAAGCTTCCTCTTCGTCATCTGACCGACTGATGATGTTAGGAATCATTTAAATGTTGTTAATTTTGAAAAAAAAAAAATTTTCAGGGAGGAGACAGCTTTGTGCATGCCCATTTTTTTTGTCCTTTTGAAATCGAACTTTTTAAGTGCGTGCACAGGCTCTGGCTCTTAGTGTGGAAGCACAATGCAGGTCCACTGATGCAGTTACACTGCATTGCCGCTCACACATGCGAAGTCCTGCATTTCAATTCAACCATACAGTAGGAGACGTACATGCTAGAAGCCCAGAGGCATTACCAAAATGGTCATAGAGTGAACTGACATTCTTAAAAAAGACTTTGGTTAAGAATTCCACAGAGGTCGAATGGACTGGAAAGAATGTAAAAGGAAAGGCAGGTTTTGTTATTATATTTTCCCCTTCTGTCGCTGACACTGTTTGTCTCTCTCTCTTATTGATTATCCCAGAAAAAGGGAGAGGTCACTGGCTACACATTTGACTTTTCCCCCGTCTTCTTGTTCATTGACCTCCATTTGTCACTGTCTCGCCGTGCTCCCTCCGTTTCCTGATCTTCCATCCAACCGTCCATTCATTCAACCCTTCTTTTCTGACTCTTTGTCCTTCATTTGACTCTTATAAATCAATCAATCCCATTTTCCTTTTATCTCACAGCAGTAAGCGTGGCTGAATTGCCTACAGCCATGTGCGAGGTTGAAAAAACTGAAATGGAGCATCAGAGAGAGCAGGACACAACATTTACTTACCTTGCAAATCTTATTAAGAGAGGGGATTGAATTATAATGTATTATTTCATTTGATTAGTGCATTTCAAAGCAGCTAATTAAGCATGGAAAGATAGCATTAGCAAGGGCAAATTTTCGAGTTTATGTGTATTATGGGATGACTACTTTCTAATGAGGTCAGCAGTATTTTGAGATGATGTTAAAAAGGGCAAAATGGAACTGAACAAAAAAAATAGATTTGCATGTCCTAAAGTAAATGCGTGTACATAAAAAGCAGCCAAAGAAAAATGTAGCAAACAATGTAAGATAGTACATTTTTCAAATCACTCTCATTGCTGAATTAAATATGTAACAGTAATAAAGATGTCACGTTACAAAATGGACTTACATTAACTTACTTTGGTAATTGAAAGGGTGACTTACCGTAATTTGACAGTCCCATGGTAAGGCCTTGGTTTACAGTATCACATGGCATACTGTAAAGCAAAATGTCTGTATCTGATACAGCAGTACCTGCTATCTGTCTCCCTCCTTCTGATGCATCTCTAATCAATCTAATGGTTTCACAGTCATTGATTGTTTCCTCTTCCTCGTCCTCTATCCTGCTCTGTGTTCACACATCACAAGTGTCGTCTCCAGCGCACACAGACGTTTTGTCCCCATAACGTGTTGATTTTCCATGTTTAATTGGGAATTTTTTGTAGACATAATGATTTCTGTACAGTACAAACTGTATATTCTATCCCCTACCCATCAGATAAGACTTTCTACATTTTTACATTTTCAAAAAACATCACTAAGTATGATTTATAAGTTGTTTTCCTAATGGGGACACAAGGACAAGGATTTTGGATATTGCCATCTTTGTGGGGACCTCTTTGTCTCCATAACGTGTGTGTGTGTGTGTGTGTATATATATACATATATATATACAGCTCTGGAAAAAATTAAGAGACCACTGCAAAATTATCAGTTTCTCTGGGTTTACTATTTATAGGTATGTGTTTGGGTAAAATTAACATTTTTGTTTTATTCTATAAACTACTGACATTTTTCCCAAATTCCAAATAAAAATATTGTAATTTAGAGCATTTATTTGCCAAAAGCAACAACTGGTCAAAATAACAAAAAATATGCAGTGGTCTCTTAATTTTTTCCAGAGCTGTATATATATACAGGGCTGGGTTGGTTACTTTTAAAATGTATTTCACTACAGATTACAAAATACATGCTTTAGAAAGTAATTTGTAACGTATTTCGTTACATTACTCAAGTTTAGTAACTTAATCTAAATACTTTAGAATACTTTGGAATACTAATAAGTAACAAACACAAAAAAGGTAATTGCAAGTTTTTATCTCACAATTCTGACTTTTTCCCTCAGATTTGCGTGATATAAAGTTGCAATTGCGAGTTATAAAGTCAGAATTATGAGATATAAACTCGCAAAATTGAGAAAAGTCAAAATGATGACATATAAACTCACATACTAAATTCACAATTGCAAGAAAAAAAATTAATATTGCAAGTTTATATCTCCCAATTCTGACTTTATAACTTGCAATTGTGAATTTAAATATCGCAGTTCTGAGAAAAATAATTCAGAATTGTGAAATGCAAACTCACAAATGTGAGGGGAAAAAACAAATTGTGAGAAAAAGTTGCAGTGACGAGTGAATTATAAAATGACTCACAAACAACAAAGCATGAACACAGTCGAAAACATGAAACTTAACTCCGCTTTTTCAGACGGTCAGAGTCAGAGAATCACCAATTGCTGTTTAAATGACATTAAAATTCAAAGTAATCACTTTGGTAATCTAAAATACTTTTCAGATGTAACTGTAATCTGATTACCACCCATTTAAAATGTAACTGTAATGAAATACAGTTACTCAAATTTTAAATAAGTAACTAAGTTACTTGTATTTCGTTACTCTCCAACCCTGGTTGTCAACTTATGTTTGCTTTTTAAATTTAGTTGTGTTGTGCACTACTGGGCCACTATAAAAATGGCTTGTTGTAACATAAGACTTTTAACAGGATTGTGAAAACAGTATCAGCGCAATAAAAAACTATAATACAATTGTGAGGCTGAACATTAAAACAGCAGCTATTTTATCAAGAACATCGCTATAAGCAATATCACACGAGCGTATTTTGCTTATGTAGGCACAAAGGCTAATGGTCATCACAACAATGGCATACAGTACAACAGCATGATTGTTTCCCCCCTCGATTGAAACATGCTCCTGATAACATGAGATCTGGCCTCTTGGTAGTTGGTGCACTATAAGCACAAGGAAATCTAATCTAATCTCTTATCTTGAAAACACACGAATGCAGCACAGATACAAACACACACACACACACAGATGCCAAACACACACTTGCTTTTATCACCAAACACACAATCTCTGCTCTTTTCAAAATCCTTTTGGTTTGAGGTTTTTTTTTATGTTGTACTTTTGTGATTTAGTATTGACCCTTTCTCCCTTGTGTAACACACACACACAGAGACACACACACACACTCTGCTTTGATTTAGTGTTGATCTCCTTCTCGCTGGCACACACGAGCCATTAATTACACGAACCAGTGCCTTAATCCTACGACTATTCCCACATGGACACAGCTGTCTGGACATTGCTGCAGATGGAATAAATCAATCAAATATCACTCCAGCAGTCTCTCTCTCTCTCTCTCTCTCTCTCTCTCTCTCTGACACAGAAGATGTCCTTTTTAACATTTCCCATTTTTCTCCTCATCCTTGTGTTACGACTCCTGGCTCAAGGGGAAGCAACAAAACGAGGGATCCACGTAAATTAGATAAGGCTTTAGTAATCACAAAAATTAAAGTAAATATTCATTGGTGGGAAATAACAATGTTTCTGTGTTAGTAACATCAGCAGATAATGGCTAGATGTTTAATATACTGTTGCAGTGCAGCAAGTGCTCAGAAATAAATAAATAAATAAAAAACACAACACAATGTCCCAAACCAAAGTCCCCCTTCTGACTCAGTTGGCAGTCTCTTTTTAAAGTAGTCTGAACCACAGAGCAACCAATAGCAAATGGGAGGAGCAACCAATTACAAACTCCTGAAACCGAACAGCCGTCAGGTCGTCACACTTGGGCATCTTCATCTGTTCTACAGCTGTTCTTTCTCAGTCTGTTTCTATGGGTACATTTACATCACAACAATGTACTAAATACGGAAAAGTTTTCCTTTGCATTTTTTATTTTCGCACAACACTCCTCAAAATAACACTCAAAACAATCCTCGTTCACAAGGATCCACAAAAACTACTAAAAGCGCTGTATTATGCTGTCAGGCCAGTAGTTGGCGATATCAAGAACATTACTAAAGAAACACTAGCCGCCTATTGTAATGAATCTGCTCTGTCATGTCTCACCCACTTGCCACCAGAGGTCGCCCTTCCACATCATGGACTCTGTTACACGAACTTCATTTCCCACAAGCCCCTCACCCAGTCACTGATAGCCAGCTGTAGCACATTACCTTGATTCAATTACATTCACACCTCATCACTATAAAAGCACCACTCACACACACCCACACTGCGAAGTATTGTTAATCCTGGTATTACAATTCCGTAATGAATTTCCTATTTCCTGATCCTGCCTGTTTCTTTTTGTTGATGTTTACCTGCCCGCCTTTGACCAATTGCCTGGATTTATACTACGAGCTTGCCTGTTCCTTACCACTTCTGTTTGCTGTTGAGTTGACCATTGCCTTTCTGACTACGTCTGTAAATAAAGCTGCACTTGGATCAAATCCCGCTGACTCCCTGTTACACCTATGATGTCATGATGTCATGTCACGTATCTGTCTGAATACGTACACATGCTCATGGCATCAACGTTTTCAAAGTTCATGTTTTTGTTGTTTACATGAAGACGATAATGGTATCGTTTTCAAAACTTTGCACTTTGAAACCCGATTTCAAAACCTTGCATTTTCAGGCTGCCAAAACTCGGCTGCTCATTTACACGGCAACAAAAACACATAAAAACTTTCCATTTTTAGTTGAAAACGGTGTAAACGGCTCTTATGTTTCATGTTACAATGTCACAACAAGTTATTGCCGTTAACTAAAACCAAAACTATTAAAAACATTTCTGTTAATTGAAATAAAGCTGAATATATATAATATGAATATATATATATATACACAAGAGGCTGTATCATGAGTAAGTCGCTTCGCGTCGTGCCTGCAACCCCTTCAGCCGTGACTTATTCAAGATACTGCACAGCCTCGAGTACCTTATTGCTTACGTGATTTTATTTGTCATTTTATAAAATGGTTACCATACAATATAAATATTAAAGCCAAAAAAATGTATCTATGCTATTTTCATGAAGTGAAATCAGTAAATGCCTTCCTTCCGCCGGAAAAAAGTCCCTGGGTTATATTTGCAAAGGCAACATTTCTCATTTTAATTTAGTTTAACTTGACTTGATGTTCTAAAGTATGGAAACCTGCTTCCGCCACTGAAAAAAAAGATTATTGTGACTTTTTATCTCAGAATTCTGACTTTATATCTGTTATGAATCCGTTCCGTTGTCCTCCATCCACCTGCCACCAGAGGTCGCCCGCTCATACCATGGACTCCATACAACCACACTACATCGCCCATAAGTCCCTTACCCTCATATTGATTATGGTCCAGCTGAAACCAATCTAGCTCCCTATTTAAGTCTGTTCTTTTGCCTAAGTTATTTGCAAAGTCTTGTTAACCTGTAACATTTCTGAGCGCTATCCCGGTCTTGTTTTGCCTGTTTTCGGATCCTGCCTATTTCTTCGTCTTGTTGTTTATCTGCCTGCCTTTTGACCTTAGCCTGGAATATTTACTACGAGTTTGCCTTTCCCCTGTTACTACTGTTTGTTGTTGTGTTGACCATTGCCTGTCTGACTACGTCTTGAAATAAAGCTGCACTTGGATTCACAGTTCTGGGAAAAAAAGTCAGAATTCTGAGATAAAAAGTCGCAATAATCTTCTTTTTTTTTCAGTGGCGGAAACGGACTTCCATACTAAAGTTACTAAAACTAAAACAAAAAAACTATATAGATATAAAAAAATAAAAAAAAAACTACCAAAAATTACAAAAACACACAACAAAATACCTAAAACTTTAAGAAATTTAAACTGAAAACAGAAAATATAAATAAATAAAATCTAATTCAAAATATTAATAAAAACTATAATAGTATCTCAGGGCACAATTTAATTTTATATTAAGTGCCTACTAAACACTTACCATGAACTTATTCAATATACTTACATATTATTTAACTAAAATAAGGTTAAGGTTAGCGACAGATTGCAGGTCAAGGTTAAGGGTGGGTTAAGATCTAAGGGAAGGTTGAACCGTGTAATTATATATATAATTACAGAAATTAATTACAGATGTACATGCAGGTATTGTTCTAAATGCAAGTATGATGTAAAAACATGATGTACATGAATGCTGTCTACAGTATGTATGCATTAGCCAGCAGGGCAGCTCACTCTTGCATCAATGATTTTTTTTTGTTTTTTGTTTTTTTTTGTCCACATGATTATGTGATTGTGCACTGCTCTCTTTAGCATGCTACCAGTCTTTCCTCCTCATATGCACGTTTATCTCACACTCTACCCGTCTATCTCTTCACAGTCGTTCTCAGCGTGCTGTACTTCCTTTCCTTTTGGCAGGGCCTCCCTCATTTTTCTCTTCATGCTGTCGTTTTTTTCTGCAGGCAATCTAGCTGTGCACTGGGCTGTGAAAGACTCTCTCTCTCTCGCACACACACACACACATAGTTCAACACATACACACACTAACATTAATACACACTCAGGACACAAACATACAAATTTATACAGCCTCTCAACACCTTTCAGTGCAGCAACAGCTATTTAGCACATGAAAAAAAGACATTTTACAGGTAAGTGTCTCTATCAGCTGAGACAGATGATTTTTCTTGCATAATCTAGCCATGAAAACACACACACACACACACACACACACTGAGTTTGAGAGAGCGACGTGATTTTTATACTGTTCAAACTGTAAAAATGGTACTGTCCTGGCACTTTACTACTTGTACCCACAATATACGGAATACCTGAACCACGCACACACCAGAATTTTATGTTTTCAAAATTAATTTCCCATAGGACCTAAAAAAGGTGAATAAAAATGATGACAATCTAAAGTAGTGTTCCTGAGATAAACGCCTTATACATTGATAATAATTTTGTTCACTGGTTCAAGTCAAACATTCTCATCCAAGTCTGGATATTCTGCTCTCTAGTTATAGCTTGGGCATCTCCTTCAAAGTCTAAGAAGATAAAAGAAGAAAAGTAGCACTGCACCCTCTTAAAAAGCAGCAAGATTTAAGGACCTTCATGGACATCAAAGTATCATATTTACCATTGAAATCTAGTCATTTCAATCGCATTTGGGAGCTTTGCTTGAGGACGGAAAAAGTACCCATGCAGATTTCGCTCATGTTCAAGTTGGTCACGCAATTTCACTGCACTGACCAACAGAAAGCTGCTGAAAGGAAGCTGTGCCGTTCACCTCTACACTATTGACAAAATAGACTTCTCCCCACAAAATTTCTCTGAAATATCTCTAATGTGACTGCACCTTTACACTTAAGTATGAGCCTTAGCAAGCATCATTTAAAAAAAGGCCCAAATCCTTTTATTCAAACTCTGAATTTCCTTCTAAGGAGTAGCACATGCACTGGAGCAGGTTTGTGTTGGTTTTAATGACTGATCCTGGTGCAGTGGGAACACAGGTTTACCTCCCAGCTCTGATTTCACAGCTCCTCTGCTGTTTACAGTCTCTCTCTCTCTCCTCAGTCTGTCACTCCCAATCACGTCAATGTGCACAGGACACACACACACACACGCACACACTGAGAGAGAAATTTCTGAGGACAGAGTCTTTAGAGAGAAAAGCAGTGCGGAAGAGCTGTGAATGTAAACGTCTGAGTGGCAGGTTTTTAGTCGCAGGTTTTTAGCGGTGTTTGCTAAGGCAAACGCTAATCTAGATATTAAACTTCAATGCGTTACTGCAGTGTCTGAGGTTGAAGGCATGAATAATACCTCAAATCATGCAGCTTGTTGAGGAAAGGTGTCCTATTACTTTTATAAACGTTCATGACTTTTGCCTGGTGGATGAAGAAAACAGACTCGAGCCGTACATAAATGGTCTATTAACACTAAGTGCAAATAGTGTGCTTTGTTGGCAAACGCTATTTACACTAGCAATTATTGGATGGGCCACTCAACTTTTACAAAAGATGCTCTCAATTGACCCTTCGCAAAACCCGCCCTCTGTTGCTATGCTCGACAATCCATGCTCTCTCACACCATACATCATGTTCTCATGCCGTGAAAAATACATCACGGCGCAAAGACGACACTGACAATGTATGAAACAGTTTGTAACAAAGTTCTTAAGAACGGGAAGAAGGAGGCGGGAACCGGCGAACATTCAACAACTTTAATTACAAAATAAACAAACAATAAAACGAAAGTAGAAGGGCGGCAGTTCCTCACGGCGACTGCCGCCCACACAAACAAAATAAAACACAACATAAATTCCAGGCCTGGTCCTCTCTCGTCCTTCACTATAGTCGCTCCTCTTTTATGCTTCCGAGCTCCTCCGTGAGAGATACGAGACCGGTGCGCCGAGCAGCTGAAGCTCGTTATCTCTCGCGTCACCGGCCTCGCGCCGTTCCCTCACGGCTCTCGCCCGCCCTGCTCGTCACATACCCCCATCGCCCCTCGCAGGCCAGGGGGTACCCACGAGACTGCGCTTACTCACCCCCGGGGGCCAGTCTCGGCGGCCACAGCACCTGGGGGTAAGGACAGAGGAGACGAGAGAAAAGGAGACGGAAGCACAAGGAGCGACAAAGACGAGAGAGTGGAGAGAGGAAAAAAAAAAATTCGTGGTCCGGTTCCCAGACACACTGCCGCTCGGTCCTCAGCCAGCCGAGAGGCTCTTCCTCGCGGTGCCATGCGATGGTACTGGACCTCGATGGACGGCCCGATCCTCCTCCGCCCCCTGGCGGCCGGCGATGGCTCCTCCGGCTGAGGGCAGCCGGCAGCGAGTCCGCCGTTCCCTGCTCCTCCCCATCAGGCGGTAGGCAGCAGGCTTCGGCCCACGGCGAACGGCGGCGACTCCTTCGCTCCCTCCTGGACGGCAGCCATCCCACCTCATCCCAGGAGCACGGCAGCGAGCTCTCCGTCCCACCGGTTACTCACTCGCTCCAGCACCACCGCCTCGGGCAGCAACTCGCGGTCTTCTCTCCCGCGCTGCCCGACCTCCTCAGCACCGCGATCCCCCTCCGCAGCGAGGGCTCTTTGACAGCATGTCCCTCCTTCCTCCCGGGTTTCGGCACCAATGTAACAAAGTTCTTAAGAACGTGAAGAAGGAGGCGGGAACCGGCGAACATTCAACAACTTTAATAACAAAATAAACAAACAATAAAACGAAAGTAGAAGGGCGGCAGTTCCTCACGGCGACTGCCGCTCACACAAACATAATAAAACACAACATAAATTCCAGGCCTGGTCCTCTCTCGTCCTTCACTGTTGTCGCTCCTCTTTTATGCTTCCGGAGCTCCTCCGTGAGAGATACGAGACCGGTGCGCCGAGTAGCTGAAGCTCGTTATCTCTCGCGTCACCGGCCTCGCGCCGTTCCCTCACGGCTCTCGCCCGCCCTGCTCGTCACACAGTTTCATATTTAAAATATTGTAATTTTTTAAAGAAGTTTAATCAATAAATAGCGTCTAGTGTGTCTTTAATGTGTCGTGACAGATCGCTGTAGCTCCTCGTGAACCGATCATCTCTTCATACTAGTTCATTTATAGCATCAAATAAACATGAATGAACATCAGAAGGAATGTTGTTTCAAGCGCGGAAAGACGTGAATACACACAATTTTTCAGGTTCAAGTTCACCAACGTTAATCTACTAACTCCTCTGACTGCTTTGTCGGACAAAATGGCGGATTCTGGGTTATGATTGGTTACATCGCCTGCCAATCAAACTGCCAGCGAAGGATCAAAACAATGTCTTCAGTAGCGCAGCAGTAGCAAGTTAGCCTCGCAAAACTCGCGAGGTACAATCTACGTGGGTTCGAATGCGCTTTTTGCCGAACTCGAATTTATTTTCAATAAAAATGAAAACTGTGTTCTAAAAGTGGAAATAAACCGCGAGCGAGTGTTTAATTATATTAAAAGTGTTTATTGGGTGGGGTTCGGGGAAGGTGTAGGGGAGGGGTTTATTTCTGTAATTAATCATCTCTCGATGTAGGATCCATAAGCAGCTTTATTAAAATGATCAACAGGGTCAAACAGGCAATGGTCAAATACGGGGAACAGCAGAGGGCAGGCAGAATCATAAACAGTAGAACAGATACAGGTCAGGGCAGGCAGAGTTCGATCATAAACTGAGTCCAGGCAAATAACACAGGGGGCAGGCAGCAAGAATCAAAAAACGGTAGTCCAACAGGTCGATAACAAAATGGCAAACAGGGAAAATAACGCTCAGTAATGCACCAACTGGAAACAAGACTTCACGGTGCATTAGTGGTTATCGGTCTCTTAAATAGTCCACATAAGTGCCAACAGCTGGTGAATGCTTAGTACCAAGGTACGGGGATTGTGGGAAATGTAGTGCATGTATTGGTGTGAGTGTAGAAGTCAGTATTCCGGGGATGGCGCCCTCCGACGGTCGGAGGAAGGGATCACGGAGTTCGCCTCTTTGACAATTTCTCCGAAGAAGGCAGCATCCATTTAATAATTTTAATAAATAGAATCATTTACTCTCTATGATATTATTGCTTCCTGTTAATGTACAAAAATACTGAGGTGCATATAGTATCTGCCAATATAAAATATAGATAGCATCTAATTAGGCTACTATTTACTCTTATTGAACTGATACTATTACATGGTGTAAATAGAATCTATTTCTATTTTCACCTAGTGTAAATAGCATATCGCTAAGAAAATGCTGCCATTGTCACTTAGGGTGCGTTCACACTTGTAGTTCGGTTGGTTTGGTTCGTTTGGTCCAGACCAAAAAACAAAAACAAAACATATAGTCCTGGTCCGCTTAGCGTTCACACTGGCATTTTTAACAGCGAACCTAAAGTTACCGAACCAAAGGCATAGAGATACGGTCTCAACCTGATTGGTCGGCTTTTATGACGTATATTTCGTGACGGAGCTTGTTTACCGAACATTCAGAACAATGCTGTGTGCTGGATTAAACGCCATCATTGTATGCGTGTACATATGCTTTATTTTTACCAGCTGAGAACTCACGAAGAGCTCATAAAATGTTCAAAACATTCAAAACAGCAGCAGGATTTCCTCCGTTGTGTGCAGAAACAAATATTGATGAGGCACTTCACCTCCTCATTGCTCCACGTTTGCCCTCGACTCATTTTTGATACACCGATCTTTCCGCGTCGTCAAATCAGCTGACTTGTAGCGTCGCATCTTGTGACATCACGTCCTGTTTTTGGTTCGTTTACGTCTTTGGTCCGTGTTGCGTTCATATATCAATCGAACCGCACCAGAGTTCGTTTGGAAGCGGACCGGATCTTTTTAGCGGTCTCGGTCCGCTTGTTCACATATGTTCAAACGAACCGCTCTAACTGAGCAATCGCACCAGGGTTCGTTTTAATCGAACCAAACATGACAAGTGTGAATGCACCCTTAGTGTAAATAGCATCTATCGCTAAGAAAATATGCTATTTTTACTTAGTGTAAATAGCATCTTTGTGTACCACGCTTTGTTATTCTTCTTGTTGTTTACCTATAATGGCTAATGAATCTTAAGTGTCACACATTCACAGAAAATAGCTTACTTGTAAAATAAGGTGTTGAAGGTGGCATCTTTACACTTGGGCTAGTAAGAACCCCAGCTCAGTGTCAAAGCACATTTGCTAACTACTAGGCCAAGACTAAATGGCAGATTTACTTGTGACACTTCACTTGGCAAACATCCCCATGTCAGCATTTATAACTCTGATATGGTGAAAGCTGGATTCCCTGCCAAGCTACTCTTGAAATCTACAAACATCCACTGATTGCATATGTATAGCTTTGAATGCATTTCAAAATAGCCTATGTGATTTGTAGATGTTAATTCGCCGTCAATCTATTCAGGTTTATAATGTGTATTGAGTAGAGAGAAAAATATAAATCAGCCAAAATACAACACAAGGTTCATGACAAAATGTAATCTCAAGACTTCATCTATTGTTACAGTGTATAGGAACAAACAAATGACGTTAGAAAAAAAAAAATAATAAAAATGACCCTTGAATTGCCATTCATGTTATTCACTGTGGAAAGCAATGGAACAATAAATAATTATATATCATTGTATTTACATATTACTCCAAAGTGTTTAAAAAAACATGGGACTTAGTCTCACAGCATAGTGAACACAGTAATTTATTTTATTTGTGTCTTGGCTTAAGCATAATTTGTGTGTATGACAGTTATGTAATTAAGTTGAATTATTTAAATGCACAATACATATCGTATGGTCCTATGTGTATACATGCGCGCACATACAAATGCAACCACATAAATAGTGGAAAACTGGAGAAAATCCAGACCTGCATTTTATTATTATTTATAAATGCTGTGACTGCCATCTGCTGTAAGATACTTGTAACTACAGTTATATGGAGCTGAGGATATTATATGAAATGATAACTGTCCATTCATGAAAAGGAGTGATAATGAGTGTGGTAGAACAGAAGAGAGAAAGAAATTCTGTCATCATTCATACATAACGTGAGGTAATGCATCTGAGTCAGTTAACCTGATAATTGACATCATTCACAGCAGCGCCATCTTTGATTTTTTACAGGAATGAAAGCGAAGCTGTGAGGGATAGACATACATCTCTTCTGTGGGTTGTACTGTAATTTCATGTGTTTTTGGATAGTTCTGCTGATGAACCACTGCAAAAATATCTTTCTGAAAAATTTCACGCTTCCAGAGGCCTCAAAGCGTCATAACTGATTAGTTCAAATTGGCTTACTGCGCTCAAGTTTCTTTGGGAAAGAGAGATTGTCACACCAAAGTCAACTTCAGAGCTTCTGGTGGGAGACAGACATGCAGGAGGTCAGACAGACAAAAAGGTAGTGACAGGCACTGAGTAGTGTAGACAGACTGATTCCACAGTATTGATTGCTGCCTGAGTATGCAGAGCTGACACTGATGAAACTGTGTGAAGTGCCTGTGAATGAAATCTGGTCTTTAATCATCCACACTAATAGATGTGTGTGTGTGTGTGTGTGTGTGTGTGTGTGTGTGTGTGTGTGTGTGGGTGGGGGATGGGGGGGGGTGTTCAGGTATTCCCTACATTACAGGAACAAAATGTCCCGACAAGAATAGTAATACCAGAAATCTTTGATTTATCTTGGTCACCGTGAGGAAAACAGTGTATAAATCATGTTTTTCATCATGCAATCATGCAGAAAGCTTTCTGTGAGGGTTGTTTAGGGTTAGGGTATAGAATATAGGCGACAGTTTGTACAGTATAAAAATCGTCATGTCTATGGAAGGTCAATTTTAAACATGAAAAACCAACGTGTGTGTGTGGTCTTCAAGAATTCCCTACGTTTTGGGGACAGCATGGCAATTGTAACCTATATCCACTGAGGCCATGAGGCGAGTTGAAAGCAAGAACCCAGGTGCAGTTTATTGATGTGAAGCATACTTAAACCAAATGTAGACTTGAAATAACATGGCTTGACTGGAAAATAAACATGAACATGGAGTCGAATTGATGTTTTATTAACAAAGTTTGGGAGGATCATGTGCAAATGATCTATCCAATCAACTCGTCATCAGCAATTACCGTTTCACGAGTTCACACTTACAAATAATCAGATAGAGTAATTAGTATGCATATTTGGCGTGCTGTCCGAGGAGAGTGCTTTGAGCTCGGTATTTGGCCCGAACCCAGAGTACTCCCCCCGTATTCTTGTTTAGGAAGTACCCAGGCAAGTGTGAGGAGACAGTATGGTGGAGGGATGTTAAAAACTGTCCAAAAAACATAGGTGAGTCGACTGCGTCAATATATATAGGTCTCTGTTCATGTTGATTGGGTAGACATGTTGATTGTTGATTAATGGCTGCGGGTTGGAGTGATGTGATGATTAGTTAGAACATTTGAATGTGTTCCTCCCGAACTTTGTTAATAAAACATCATGTCTATCCTAGCATGATGAGAGGAAGCCTATATATATAGTCGACTCACCTACATTCCTCAACAGATTTCAGCATTTGGCCCACCCATTTGTTACGATGTCCGAGATGAATTGTTCCCGTCTGATGACAAATCTCTCGTTGCCCAGGGTCCTTCGCCACATCCCACCAATGCAAGGAGCACCCGAGCTCGACAAGACAACGCAACCGAGCCTCCAGCAACACCGTGCTGTCATTGGCTCAGCTACGCCGCTTCTCGTACCCCAAGATGCAGAGGTTTGCTCTCACCTCCACCACCAAGATGTCCACCATCATCTACACATCAGCACACCCCACAATCCTTGCAATAGAAAAATGGACCGTGTTGGGGATAAGGCAAACGCTGTTAACATTCCCATCTCCAAACTCCACTCCACCTTTCAAAGCCGCTATCAAAGTGAAGAAGAATCGCAAGACCCTGAACCCACGCTCTCAAAAATCACTGTCCCCTTCCCTCGCAAGTTCAGTTCTTCTGCGAGCACCAGGCCTCACTCTCCTTTTCGAGAGCTTCACACCGCAGCTCTCCGCAGCGCTGCACCCCACGTCTCAATACTTCTATTGGCACAAGCCAGGCTGCTAACACTAGAGGCGTACCTGTTCCCAAACCCAGCATTGAAATCCCTCCTTGATGCCTCTCTTAATTCCATTCATCAAGCCATTTCCCCTAGAACCCTCCAATCCTACCTAACTGCATGGAAGTGTTTAAGTTTTTCCATGCCACATACAACCTGCCTTTTCCCAATTTTTCTCTGCTTGCCATCACTTCATTCATTTCCAAAGCAGCTCCATTAAAGGTGGAATTCAATTTTTCCACAAACTCATTTTCGGTTCTTCCTCCTCAGAAATAGCCAATTCACAGATATATATGCTCATCAAAGGTATCCAAAGAAAGAGATGGCAGGCAACCAATAACTTTAGAAATACTCACCAAATGTATCTCCACCCTCAGCCGAGGATACCACTCCATCAACCCTGCCTGCACACTTGACGCAATGTTGATATTAGCTTTTTTCAGTTTCCTCAGATACTCAGAACTCACCATCACGTCCAGCTTCAATCCAAAAGTCCATCCCACAATCTCAGATTTATCAGTGCTTGATGATGAAACCATCTCTTACTTCATAAAGCAAAGCACGAGAAAAAGGCCATTTCATCTACATTTTCCTCTCCCATCACCAATTCAGCCATACCAATCCCTCTTAGCCTACCTTCATTTCAGAATCTTGCAGGCTAAACTCCCATCCGACCCACTTTTTTCCACACTTCTCTGGTTTCAGAGGCACCTTAAGTCTATTTTGCTCCAATCTGGCAGCCCAGCAGAGATTTTTTTCCTACCATTCATTTTGTATAGGTGCAGCAACCACAGCTCCCAAAAAGAACTTTCCCAGCAGCAGATCCAAGCACTTGGATTCTGGTCATTGGAGGCTTTTAGGAGTTATATTCGATCAAATCGCTCCAACAGCAAAGAAGCTCAATGAACTCTCCTCAGCTAAACTCTTTTGCACCAGCATGTTACCATAAACCTCACAGCAGTGAGGAGCTCAGTTTCTTGGGAAAATTTCTCCACTGCTACAGCAGTGATGTTCCCTCTACTCCTGAAGGAGCTCAGTTTCTTTAGAAATTTCTCCACTGCCACAGCACCAAGGTCCTCCCACGTTCCCGCTGAAGGACAATTTTCTCCACTGCTGCATCAGTGTCATCTCCCCTGCTCCCACAGGAGCTCTGTTTCTCCGTAGAACCTTAACTTCACTGCCTCAGCAGCGTAACCTCTCCTGGTCCAGCAAAAGCTCACCTATAAGCTCATGACTATCAAACTCTCATCCAATGATGTAATAAGCCCACCAGATCCAGTGACTAACCCCCTCCCTACGATTGGCACACCCTCAACTTCGTGCTCAGCAACTTTTGGGGGGTATCAACATAACTTCTGGCTGCTGTCCCACGTTAGTTCGCAACTTTTTGGGGGGAGTACTCGGGGTTCGGGCAGGTAACAGCACGCCAAATACACATTCCATTTATTCTGTCTGACTTCTTAACAAAGTTTGGGAGGAGCACATGCAAATGATCTATTTGTAACAGGTCCCAGGTAAGGGGAATCCACTCTGCGTTGTGTAGATATCAATCAATAAAGACACTCCAGATCACTCACTGCTTGGCACGGTCTTTATTTTCTGTCTAAAACTAGTCACTGCAACTTCCACAGCGAACGAACGGATGAATCCTTAAAAGGTCACGGCACCATTGCAACCCCTCTACCTGGGTCCTGCTCGACCCGCTATTCCGGGATGGAAGTCGGACGCTCTAACAAGGAGGCTAAAGGCTGCAACCTCTAGTGTCTGTCGCCAGAGCATATCTTTAGGTCAGAGGAGTGAGGTTTAATCGCACAGCAACTATTAGCTGGTCTCCATTACATATTCAGTCAACTTGTCATCAGCAATTACCATGTCTTTCCTATCAGCATGAGTGGAAGCCTATGTATATATACATGCACAGTCGACTCATCCACATTCCTTAACAGTTTTCAGCATGCACTCCACCACCCCGACTCCTCACCATTTGCTTGTTCCTATACCACAGCCAGGAATATGGGGAGAGTACCTTAGGTTCAGGTCAAATACCAATCTCGGAGCCTTCTCCTCGGACAGCACGGAAAATACGCATACCATTTATTCTATTGGACTAACCGAGGAACAGGGGAATCATACGACATAACTAGTATTGTAGGTGCCTCTCAATACTGAAATTGATGCTTCTTTGTTTCCTCGCTCCTTCGTCCTCTAGCCCGTGCCCCAAAAACCAATCGAACTCAGCCGTCTTCAAGGACATGTCAATTCTCTAATTGCACACGAGGAGTCATGAGCGAGGATAAACAGGTATCCTTCCCTTGCATCCTAAGCTAAGATGGGAGAAAAGGAAGTGAGGAAAGGAAACTAGGATGGACAAATAAGAATGAGAAGCACCCCTTAACAATGACAATACAATGAAATGAAAACCTAAATGTACTTTAAAACCTAAAACCAAATGTGACAGCGATATCCAAAATCCTTGTCCTTGTGGGGACATTTTTTTGTCCCCATGACGAAAACAGCTTACAAATCATACTAAGTGATGTTTTTTTTAGACATGCAAAAATGCAAAATTTTTCTGTAATGGGTAGGATTAGGATTAGGGGATAGAATACCATTTATACAGTACAGAAATCATAATGTCTATTGACTGTCCTAAGGAGTCTGATTATAATTAGAGAGAAGAAAAGATGGAGAGGTGTACATACAAACTGATTAAACAATGGTTGACAAGCTTTTAATTTCAATTTGGCGTATAATGCTGGTGTCAAGTATTGGTTCATTTTAAAATAAGAAAATAATAAGAATCGTCATTTTTGTTTGAACTATTCCTGTGGCAGTTTTCATCTTAAAACTTTAAAAATGCTTTACAAAAAGACACAGACACCAAACTTGGCAGGATGGACCCAAATCATGCACTGCTAGCACACAGAAATAATAGGTGGTGTTTAATAAAGTGATTTGCAATGCGTTACTGTGATACCTTTGCGATACCTTGAATGTCCACTAGAAATCTTTTTTTGATGTTTCAAGGAGCAAAGATCATCCTGAGATCATCCAGAATTTGTTGTGGTTTTGACACAAAGAAGGCAGCTGTGGTTAAACTAAGTACTAAAGAATAAAAGTGTTGTTTTTGCAATACCAATGGGCTACAAAGCACTGCAAAAAATAAAAATTAAAAGTGGTCAAGCAACCTGGATATGGATTGACTCTAAGCCAAAACAATGGTTTTATATTTGTGTACATAGTGTTTCATACTGTATATATTTTTAAATGTAAACTATTTAAATTTTTGCTGAAAAGCATGCTTTTAGTAGCAATTTCCAAGTGACAGCTATCGGTCACCATATGTTATCACGGTAAAAATGTCCAGTAGCTTTTTTGTTGTCAATTTTGAGGTATATAAATTAAAAGGTAGTGCAAACCTTCCCCTATTTTTATGAACTTTACAATATATTAATACAAATATGTTTTTGTTTATTTAAAGCTGAATGTGTACTTGCGAATTTTTTAGGGGAAATAAAAAAACATATGACGTTATACTGAAAAATACAGACATGGCATTTTGAAACGAAGAGAATTCCAGAACAGCTCTGGAACATTCAGCGTTACTTTTCTCATCAACCTCATCGCAACTTTCCTCATTAATCAACGGTTGATCCAATCAGACACGGCAGCGCTGCTACCACGGTTGGAAAAGTAACACTATCAAGTCTCGTTGCTCGTATGTCGCTTTCACACGGTTGCCATGCATTTCGCATAGATTCCAACATTTGTGCTAGAATTTTCTGGAGGCTAATTTTTATTAATAATTACAAATTTCATCTTTTATAATATAGCAATATGAATGAATACACAAATTACACTGAGTAATAATTTGTGTCTAAGAATAGTTTAAATAATGTAATTTCCTTTCAATTATGTGCATCATAACATTACACGTTACGCGCACACACCTGAAGGGATTTCACCAGAATACCTGGCAACCCATCTCCCGCTCACATTGATAATAGGCAGAGAGGCGGGGCGACGCTAGTGTCTTGGTAGATTCTGGAACCTCATGCCCACGCTATGGAGAAAGTAAGTAACTTACGTAGAACAGCCTATATAACGTATAATGAAAAACACTGTTTTTTTCTTTTAAATCATCGGGAAAAATAAACTACGTTAAAAATGTTAGAAGTGTTTTGCTTATTTTAAAGACGCAGTGAGGGTAGCTCAATGTGAACCGCATCAATGATAGTAAGAGCTAGTTGGCTAACAACGCGTTAGCAGCTGGATATGTCACGCTGTGCTTTAACCTGCAATCTGTGCGAACGGTTTTTATGCAATGGTTATCTTAAAGAAGGCGTTCATTTAAAATACAGATGATGTTTTGTGTGAGTAATGCAGATTTATTCATCTGGTCGATGCCCTCCATCAGTTAGCAAGTTAGCCTAAGCTCATGTCAGGTCTAGTGTGTGTGTGTGTGTGTGTGTGTGTGTAACGTCATTTCATTCAGATACTCGTGTTAAGACTAAGCTGTCGTTTCTATTAAATGATAATTATATTAGATTAGGATTGTGAGGTCTTTATAATTCGGATCATAATGGGACATCTCGTGCCATATAGTACTATCATAACACTAATTAAAGCGAGTTGTTTTTATTGTGCTTGAAGGATAGTAAAACAAAACAGATAAAAGTCCTGTTTATCCCGTAGGCTCTTTTTTTCCCCCATTTATTTTGGTAGTATGCAATTCTTATGGGTCGCTGTTGAATAATTTAAGCTAAAAAAAAATAGACTTTAAGCTTCGACTTTGCAGGGAGCAGAAGTGCCTGAATGTGAGTTGTTACTGTCAGTGACGGTCGTGTCAAATCTCGACAACAGATGTTGCTCTGCTGAACATGCAGTTCACTTTTTCTACGAGCTTCCGTTTAAAACCACGGCTACAAACGTAAATGCGTGTAGTATCAGTTATATAATCATTAAAGAATTGGTTAATGCAAAACATGAAACTCTACTTAAACCAGTACGGTTTCACCAGCCAGGAGAAGTTCTTACTTGAAGGGTTAGTTCACCCAAAAATGAAATTTCTGTCATCAAGTACTCGCCCTCATGTCGCAAGACTTGTTCATCTTTGGTATCTAAATTAAGAAATATTTGATGAAATCAGAGAGGGTTCTGATCACCCATAGAAAGCCGTGTAATTACCACATTGTGTCCCGAAAGGTACTAAAGACATCATTAAAATAGTCCACGTGACTGCAGTGCTTCAACCTTCATGTTATGAAGTGACGAGAATACTTTTTGTGTGCAAAAACAAAAATAATGACTTTATTCAACAATATTCCTCCAGAAAAACGAGATTATGCGATTGCTTGATTTCATGCATAATCAGCCGCATATTTATGCGGGGGTCGCATTTTTTCAAATACGCCGCACTTTCGGGGCTAGCATGATTTCATAATCCCTGTATTTTCGTTGCAAAAAAGTCACATATCTTAGCAGAAAGTTGAAAAATGTTGCGTTTACTTCACACAAGTAAAGCGCCATTATTTTCCCCCTATTGGCATGGGAACCTTATGAAGTGACGTAATTACGTGACGTGAACATCATCTGTAAACCCTGCCGTGAAACCGTGATGAAGCACGTAAATCATTCTCATTTGCCAACAAAATAAAGCGCAAAAGATCGCGTGAAGCAGTTTCCTGGTGTCACATGACAGTGGGCCAAATTATTTTGCGCTCCTTGCAACTGCGTGTTGGACCAGACAGAAGTCGACGCTGTATATTAGTAGTATGTAAAATAATTTACGTTGCAGTAAGAGATGCACTTTGTGCATTGGAAGCACTTAGTTTAACAGAAGATGTCTGTTTTGTTTAGCTACCTCTGTAAAACAGGAAGCACACATTTTATTTTTTTATTTTATTTATAAATTTTTACAGAAGTTGTTGAATATTCCTGTTGTAAAGCTACAGAACTTGTTCGACTCAATGTTTTGTAAGTTTGATTCATGTGTTAATGAAGGTCTGAAATAAAACAGAATGAGAACTTCAATATTCTGTGATTTAGTAGCTTGAAGTAATAAGAAATGACTCTTGACATGAAGGTAGTATCTAGTGAGAACAGGGTGTCTGGGGGAATCACCTTTTTTTCCCTCTTTTGCATCAAACCGCAGTTTTTGCAAGTTCCCGCAATTTCATCGCATAAAATTGCAAAAATATCCCGCATATTCCATCGCAGTTTTTCAGAAAACGTGCCGGATAATCAAGATTTTTTGCCCGCAACAATCACAAAAAAAATCCACGTTTTTCTGGAGGGACTGAATATCTTCTCTTCCATGTCATTATCGTGACACAGTAAACACAGTGAAGGCGTCTGTGTTTGTTCGATTGCCGCCTCTGTATTGGCCAAAGCTGATCACGCATTATGCTGTCATAAACAACGTATGAGAATGACAAAGAAGAGGTGTCATTCAACAAACAATACTGTCGAATAAAGAAATTTTGTTTTTGCATACAATAAGTGTTCTCGTCGCTTCTTAACATTAAGGTTGAACCACTGCAGTCACGTCGACTGTTTTAACAATGTCTTTAGCACCTTTCTGGACCTTAATAGTGTTGATTATATTGCTGTCTGTGGACGAGTCATATACCTCTCGGATTTCCTCAAAAATATCTTAATTTGTGTTCTGAAGATGAACGAAGGTCTTACGGGTGTAGAATGACATGGCGGTGAGGAATTAATGACTGAATTTTCATTTTTGTGTGAACTAACCCTTTAATTCTGCTGCTGTTCTGGTCCTGATGTAGTAAAACACTTAATTAAATGTAAACTTTTTATCTGTCTTTGTCCCTAGGTATCACAACTGAAAGATCAAGGTAACAAAGCGCTGAGCGCAGGAAATGTTGATGAGGCGGTTAGGTGCTACACAGAGGCCCTGACATTAGACCCCTCCAATCACGTCCTCTTCAGCAACCGGTCTGCCGCCTATGCCAAGAAGGGCGATTATGACAATGCCCTGAAAGATGCCTGCCAAACAATAAAGATCAAGCCAGACTGGGGCAAGGTGAATTGTTTTTTTTAGTGTCTCTTTTTCCTTGATAGATTACCATTTCTATTTTTGTTCTCTTCTTCCAGAGTCATTCTTCACTTTCCATGTGTTGTATTTTGCCTTTTTTAAGGGTTACTCAAGAAAAGCTGCTGCTTTGGAGTTTCTTGGCCGACTAGAGGATGCCAAAGCGACCTATCAGGAGGGGTTACGTCAAGAGCCATCCAATCAGCAACTCAAGGAGGGACTTCAGAACATGGAAGCACGGTTAGCAGGTAAGGAATGTTTTCCTTCTTTTGCCATGATTTTGGATGAACTGCCACAAAGCCATGGTTTTTCCTGCATTGAAATTGTTTTGGTGGCTACAAAATATTCATTTAATCATTTAATGTGACGTCTGCAGTACCGTTTGTTTGCAACGTTGAGCTCTGTAGCACAGATGTATCTGTGAAACGTGAACCGCTCAACACCATTTAAAATGGCAGTTTGTTCATAACTAGGGCTGCCCTGTCATATTCGACGAATCTTTAGTCAACTAGAAGAGGCTTAAGTCTACCAAAAATTAAGTTAAATACTCGCAGAAAAAAAAAAGAGGGAACTTGTGACGAAGTTACGCAGTCCGTGAAGCACAGATCAACAGGTCCTTGAGGTAATTACTGTCAGGCAGGAAATCTGAACGTTGGTCTATCACCCATCAACCTCAAATATAGCTTATTATTTGAAACATGTAAGTAGTAGCAACTTTACACAGCCACTTGCTCTGTTAACCTAGATAAATGTGCTATTAATATTCATTTATCCAAGTGTGGAAGCTGAAGTGTAGCGTGCTTTACTGCATGATATGGAGGCGCCGGCGCAATCACTTGCATTTTTTTTACGGTAGAAACAACTTAAACAACCAATTTTTGGTCATATAGATAAGGGTAATGCATTATTTGAAAGGGGCTACTTTTATTTGTGCAAATTTACAAAAACAGGAAAACATTGTGCCTTAATAAAATAAACCGAACTCTTTCTGTCGTCTTGGTCTCTGAACTTGAGCCACTCAAAAAAATAAACCATAACTCTCCAGACTCTCATTGGCTCACACACATGAGAAATATCTATAGAAAGCTTGAATACTAAAGCGATTGTCAACTAATTCAACTGCAAAACCGCTATTCTCAGATTATGTAATCTGTAAGAAATGTGTGTATATAGGTGCGTACACTGCTGCGGAGATGTTTAGACTCCTTGCTGTTCTTTCACAAAACATTCATAATCATTACTTTAGTCATCGCGCTGTGGCAAGCTTTATTAGGGTATGTATTATATTTAGGCAGTTAAAAGCTCATCATGATTTATATGGCTTATTAACATGCATGTGTGATTAGTCGACTAATTGCTTACATGAACAACTAGTTGACTAAAAATCTTTAGTCGAGGGCAGCCCTAATTATAACAACAAAGTTTGAACACAATGTCAATAAGCGAATCATTGCACAGCGTAGACGACTTCAATGATTGTAATGGGAGCTTTTGCAAGAGTGCAGCTTTGTGTGCTTCGTGTTGAACGGCTTTAGTGTAATTGACAGCTATATAATGTCTAATAATATCTGTATTTAATGTCTTTCATACTGATAATTACACATTGCAAAGTTTCTGGATTGACAACCATATTTAACTGTGATTGTAGCTGGTTCACATAGGTAGGGTACTTTGTATGTTGATCACAGTGTTCGTCGGCCGCACGGTTTTTGACCCAGGAAAATCCCTAAAAGCAAAATGGTTTGTTCACGTCAAGAGCGTAACGTAATGACAAAACTGACTTCAACAACCTCCAACTGTTTTTTTTTTTTTTGTTTTTTCTTATTCAAGTCAATATATTTACTCTGTCTGAATAATGCATAAAGCACATATAACTTTGAAACTGGTGTACTTTAAGCCTTTTTGGGTCAAAAAAAGCCTAGCAGGTTTCCACAAATTCTTTTTTCCAACTAGTTCCACCTGCACATGTCTTTTTTTATTAGATTTTTTCCTTGTAAGAATAAATGGTTATTTGTAGCGTGTTGGTGGAGCGTGGCTTGAAACGGATAGATTAATCCTCAGATTTACTGTGATAACTGATGTTATCATGTACTTTTCAGAGAGGAAGATGATGAACCCATTTTCCATTCCCAACTTGTATGAGAAGCTGGAGGGTGACTCTCGAACCCGAGCGCTGCTGTCTGACCCCAGCTACAGGGAGCTGCTGGAGCAGCTCAGGAACAAGCCCTCAGAGCTTGGCACGTAGGTGCTCTGTGTGCCTTTCCGCTGCTCGCTAACTCTGCATCGGTCTTAGCAGAATGTACAGTTATCTGGTCATCAAGTTCTCTTGTATAGTTGTTGACCATATATTGCATTATGGGATACAATATCACATAGTGATCCTGTGTACTGCACACTATGACAAAAATTAGGTTACCTGATGTTGTCTGGGTATATAGAAAATATCATACTCTCCACATATTGTATTTTCCAGTAAATGTAAGAGGTATGTCTTTTCTAGCATATTCTGAGAATTTGTTGTAATATCTAGTCATCTCCCTTTTTTTTAATCAATTGTTTTGACCTGTAGGAAACTGCAGGACCCTCGGGTGATGACCACTCTCTCTGTGCTGCTGGGGCTGGATCTGTCTGGCATGGATGACGACGAGGAACCGACTCCGCCCCCTCCCCCTAAACCCAAAGAGACAGCTCCGCCCCCTCCTAAAGAGGAAGACCTACCAGAGAACAAGAGAATGGTACATTTTGTCAAAGCTCATTGGTGTAGTGTCGCTGTACATGTAGTGCTCTGACTGAAGTGGCTTAATGCTTGTGTCTGACTCTAACCCTGACCAGGCGTTGAAGGAGAAAGAGCTGGGAAACGCAGCGTATAAGAAGAAAGATTTTGCTGCTGCACTGAAGCACTATGAAGAAGCTCTAAAGCACGATCCCACCAACATGACCTATCTGTCAAACCAAGCTGGTAAGAATTATACATTTTAGAGACGTGGTGCAGAAAGATATGGTGTGCAGTTTAGTGGAGGCTAGTACTGGCAAGCTAGCTTTGAAAACACAAGATCCCACCTTCCACAGCCCAAAGTGGAGGTGTTTTAGTGGCGCTGAGCACACTTCTGCCGCTGTAGTGGACATTCACCGTCACAGAAGCGTTTTAAACAGCTGGCTATCAGGTATAATCTTATTAAATTGATTTGGTGGGCCGAAGATTCATTTTGGCAGCTGCCAAAATATCTTCATTAAAGGGAAAAACCCTGCAACTTAACCTACATTTGTTAGTTGCATCTGTAAATGACATCTTTCTCTCACCCCCAGCTGCTTCTGATTGGCCCATTATTTTAAAACTGACAATGATGCGTACCTAGAGTTGAACGATTAACTGCATATGCAGAGGCCATTCACATGAAATGCATTTTTACATTTAAAAATATGACACAGGGCAGTGGAAGATGATGATGATGATGATGATAATAATAATAATAATAATAATAATAAAAAGGTCTCAAGATATGCGTTTTTAAAATAAATGTTTAAAATAACTTTTGAGTGCCAAATTTTTAGTACTGTTGCTGTCGAAGATTTGTCTAATGCATGTTTACTGGTGTTACTTTAGGATTATTCATATACTATTGAAATGAATTAGCTTTTTATTTTTGTTAGTTATTAGTCATTTTAATTTTAGTCATTTATTTTTAGTAATTTTATGCGCTTTTATCATTTACATTGTTTCTAAACATTTTACATGCTTAAACAAACATTTAAACTTTGGTTTTTATTTATTTTTATTTATCAATTTTTGTTTTTTCAGTTGTAGTGCTTTAACTTAACTAACTTCAAGCAAACTTTTGTAATTTAAGTGTCTAATATTTATTTTTGTAATGGTTTAACAAATATTGCTCAAGACCTTATTGCAAAGTATTTATCAATCTTTGTTAACATTAGCTAATAAACAATACAACTGTTCATTTAGTTCATGCACTGTGAACTAACATGAACAATGTTAACAAATACAACTTTTGATTATAATAATGAACTGGTAAGTTGAAATCAACATGAACTAAGATGAATAAATGCTGTAGAAATATTGTTCATTATTGGTCCATGTTAACTAATGTAGTTGGCTAATGTAACGGATGAAGCCTTATTAAAAAGTGTTGCCTGTGTTTAATTTCAGCTTTTCATATTTCAATTAATAAAACCTTTAATAGTTTAGTTGGCAACAATAACCCTGTTTACTTTACAAAACAATGGATAAGCAGCACAGCAGACGGCAAAAACACGTTCTATGAATGACAATTTAACAACTTAAAAACAGTGAGAGGCATAGCAGCAAAATAAGGACTGTGTACATACTCATTATGGTGTTTGTTAGCCCTTGCCCTTCCACTCAGCTCTGGTTTAAGTGTGCAAATAAAAGGTTTGGTGATGAGTTTATTTTAGTCTAAATTAGGATGAAGCCAGCTAACTACTCTCAATGTACAACTGCTACAAGTGGATACTTCTGATTCAAAGGATTTGTTTTCACTCTCACAGCTGTACATTTTGAAAAGGGGGATTTTGATAAGTGCAGAGAGCTTTGTGAGAAGGCCATTGAGGTGGGCAGAGAGAACCGAGAAGACTACAGACAGGTTGCCAAGTAAGTTATGTTTTTTTCTGTACCAGAACAAAGCTGTAAAATAAGTGATAACTAAAGTGTTGAAGTTGAACTTTAAAATTTCTTCTTTGGTTGCTTTACAGTATGTACAAAATCTTTCTTCCTGTCCTTTTGCAGGGCATACGCCAGGATTGGTAACTCCTACTTTAAGCAGGAGAAGTACAAAGAAGCGATCCAGTTCTTTAACAAGAGTCTGACAGAGCATCGCACACCTGACGTACTCAAGAAATGCCAACAGGTCATTGAGATTTGTTGAAAAGTTCACACAGATATCCTATTATACATTTCCTGTTAGACTTTAGTGTCCTGATCATAATTCACCTCAAAATAAAAGTGATAATCTTGCAGGCGGAGAAGTTTTTGAAGGAACAGGAGAAGCAGGCCTACATCAATCCAGACATGGCTCTGGAAGAGAAAAACATGGGCAATGATGCCTTCCAGAAGGGTGTGTATACGAACCAAATCCACACATCGCTGTAATCTCACACTGGAGATTCCAATTTAAAAATGTTATGTAATGGTTATGATTGAGATTTGAATTGTTCTGTTGATGTGTTGGGTAGGTGACTATCCTTTGGCCATGAAACATTACTCTGAGGCCATCAAGAGAAACCCTTATGATGCAAAACTCTTCAGCAACAGAGCTGCCTGTTACACCAAACTACTGGAATTCCAGCTGGCCCTTAAGGTACGATCACACATCAGGGCTCCAGACTAACATTGAAGAGCACTAGCGTCGGTGATTTGGTTGCACTGCACATAAATCAATAATATTACATGTTTTGCCTCTTATAAATGCACATTTGACAGAAGCGATGCAATGTGGATGTAAATTTATTCATTAACAAAAACGGTAACCGCTGTAAAAACCTTTTAAATATCCGGACACTATGAATTCCACACTTGTTTAAATGAATCACTGGTCTCATACATTTCTAGATCATAACCACAGGTAAAACCATGAATGGCACCTCATTACAATGGTGAAAATGAACTATGGTTTCTGTGGTATTCGTTATGAAAAATTAAGCCTAAAGTCATTTCGTATGAATACAAATGCCCAAAATATGCTATAGCTTAAAAAAAATACTGTAATTATATCATTACTCCCTTAATACATGCAATACATTAAATTAATAATATATTAAAATTCTATACGAATATCACACATTTCTGCCATAATACCATGGTTACAGTTGGTGTTACTACAGTAAATGTTAAACTTGGTCATTTGTTTCTGATTTGTTGATTTATAAGCCATTCATTTGACTGATCGCACATTTATATTCATTTAATTAAGTATATTCTGAGAATACCAAACCATAAGCTATATATATATATATATATATATAATAAAATTATAATTATATTATAAATATAGTATAAATAAATGCCTATTCCACGCAAAACAAGGACATTTTTAGTTCTTTATTATTAAACTAGTGTTTTCTGAGTCAGTGTAGGCTGCAAAGATGAAGTTGACGATGCCTTCTCCGCAGTATGGTGAATGCGCATATAGAGTTTTGTATAGAGTAGTTTGTTTAAAAGTAGACATTTCAAGCTTTCTATGGATCCATTTCTTAAAGCTAGGAGGCAATTATGCGCTGAGTTTCGGTTAGTTTTTTTGACGTGCTTCACTTCAGGGAGACCTGGCAGAAAGTTCATCCTTTGTTTTCTTTATTTTACAACGCCACATTGTTTCCTTGTTATCATGAGTTTACACAAATAAAAGTAGATCCTTTTTAGACTTTCAAATGATTTGTTATATGTTAAAAAATTGAGTATTTAAATTTTTTTTCCCGCTGTTATTAGGAAAAAATACAAGTGATCGCGCCGGTGCCTCAATGTCTTGCAGTAAAGCACGCTACACTTCAGCTTCCACACTCCGCACAAACACTTGGATATGTGGCTAATAATAGCACACATTTATCTAGGTTAACAGAGCGAGCGGCCGTGAAAAGTTGCTACTACTCATTTGAGGTCGATGGGTAATAGGCAAACGTTTTGATTTCCTGTCCAACATACTGTAGTTACCACAAGGATCCGACATTAACGATTTGTCCCTCATGGACTGCGTGTCTTTTTTCCACAAGATTTTTTTTCTTCTTCTTCTGCGATTAACCGACTACTTCAGGCTGCATTCGTGTCGTGTCATAATTACAGTAATCTCAACGTGAAGTTCCGTTGAAAGCTGTTCACGTCCTCGGACTGGGAATTATGCATTTCTATGGCAAGACCAATATGACGCTTAAATGAATCTGCACCAGTCAGGTGGTACAGCGGTCACGTAGTATAAGTTGGCGCTATCAGGAACTTCCCATCTTAAAGCTGTAATTAAAAGCTCTACAAGGAAGTGAACTCTTGTTACAAGTTACAAACTCGTAATTACAACATGGCACAAACGCAACTTAAATGGCATTTCCTGTAACAGCACTGTCAATAAAAAGGGGGAAAAAAAGGTAGATTTAGTGAGATCACGGACTAGCTTATCATTCTGTTAACCGTCAACTCTTGGTCTGTTTATCAGGACTGTGAGGAGTGCATCAAACTGGACCCTAACTTCAGTAAGTGCTATCCTTTTTGTTTGCTCTGCTTCCCTGTGACCGTAAGTTAATGTTTCCTGCTAAAACCTTTTACACAATCCACTCTCACTTTTTTTGTAGTTAAGGGTTACACACGCAAGGGGGCGGCACTGGAGGCAATGAAGGACTTCTCAAAAGCAATGGATGTGTACCAGAAAGCTCTAGAGCTCGATTCCAACTCAAAGGTATGCATGACTGCTCTGTGATGGCACAACTAATGCATTTATGAGATTTTTAGGAGGATTGTGCTGGTGAAGATGGTTCCACACAACTAACTCTATATTTCTCTATTTCTCCGTCTCTATAGGAGGCCACAGAGGGTCTTCAACGCTGTATGGTGAGCCAAGCAACGCGTAACGACAGTCCAGAGGATGTGAAACGGAGGGCCATGGCCGACCCTGAGGTGCAGCAGATCATGAGTGATCCTGCCATGCGCATGATCTTAGAGCAGATGCAGAAAGACCCACAGGCCCTCAGCGAGTAAGACCCAAATCAAATATTTTATTTATTTTTTCAGTGTTTTACAATCTGATGTATATTACATATGTGTAAAAAAAAAAGTGTGTTTTTATAGATGTATAAATTTTAAGATATATTTCCTCCAATTTCTTCTGTCCATCCAGCCATCTAAAGAACCCTGTCATCGCTCAGAAAATTCAGAAACTGATAGATGTTGGGCTAATAGCTATTCGGTGATCCAAGGAACCAGAAGAAAACCGGGACATTATTCATCTACAGAACTACAGAAGAATACGATGGATGGCAGCATTCCAAACAAATTATTTACTTCACAAAATTTAACAGGCACCCTAACCCTTCTCCTCCCACTCTTCCCAAACAGGAATGTATTTTTTAAAGCCTTAATTGGATAAATGCAACACAATTGGTCTTTTCTCCACACTATATTCACTAGTTGTCCGTTGTACAAGTCATGGTTTTCAGGCATTAGTGTTCATGGAATGAAAAGATCTAGCCTTGGTGACACGAGTATTAAAAGAGGTTTTTAGGCCTTGTATTAAAAGTAGTTTTATTATATTGCCTTTTTCCCTTTTGTTTTCTTCTGAATATAATTTCATGATGTTTAAATGCAGATATGCCATTCTGAATCTGTCCTCTTACGATTTTTGTACGTGGGGGTTTTGTTGTTTTCCCCTACTTTGGAGGAGAAGTGGGGAGGGGAGCAATATGATATTAGCTTGCCATCAGTGATTAATTTTCACATAGTAGGCCTGTTAGAAATCTGTCTGTCTCTGAATCTGAATGCTTTGCTATTATTGTACTATATAAATGCACTTCTATTTGTGAGGGAGGGGTTCATAGCTCAGAGGGCTTGTTTAAGCTCAATTGCCTCCCACCTGTTTCGCTTCAGTTCATACTTTGCGATCGATTAACTGACTGTGATTTCAGCATCACCATATTGAAATGCAACATCAGTTTAATAAAGTTCTGGATCCATGAAATTGTGTGTTTGTCTAACTCAACATTGATTCGATGTGTTTTTTGGAAGTTGTACACTACTACTCAGAATATTTTTGTAGTATGCATAATTAAGTTCACAAATGAGCCAAACTTTATGACCACCTGCTTAATATGCTGTTGGTCCTCAATGTCCTGACGAAACTGCACTGACCTGCCGAGGCATGGACTCTACAACCTGAAACAACCTACGACCCCTGAAAGTGTCCTGTGGTCTCTGGCTCCAAGATGTTGGCAGCAGATCCTTCAAGTCCTGTAGGTTTGCGAGGTGGAGCCGCCGAGGATTGGATTGAGATGGGGAATTTGGAGGCCAGGGAAACGCCGTGAACTCTTCATCATGTTCCTCAAACCATTCCTGAACAACGTTGCAGGGTGAATATGTGGCCTTGTTAGGAGATGATCAATGTTTTTTGCTTCACCTGTGACTGTTCATAATGTTTTGGCTCATGAATGCCAGGATGACATATGAAACAATACAGTGTACAGTATATAACCTGAACACAATGTTTGGAATACCGTATCAGTCAATGTGTTAAATGTGTTTTGGTGTGACTGTACTAATTTGCAAGACTGTAAACGGTCCACCATAATATTGGTACCATCCTGGTACACCAGCAGGGTCATCCGGCACCAGACACCTGATCAAAAATAAAATAGACTGTTCTTGTGAAATTTTATTTCAATGCAACCTTTACCTTTTTGTTTGAATATGTTTTAAAATGTAGTTTATTCCTCAATTACTCATTTCCAGTCTTACATTTTACTGTATTTTTCATCAAAACAGAACAAAACAAAAAAACAACAGAAAGGTGACTTGGTGAGCATAAGAGACGTCTTTCAAAAACATGACAACTCTAAACTTTTGACCGATAGAAACCAGGTAAACAGAAGCAACATATTGTGGGCAATCTGGGCATTGGTTTACTTGAAAAGGAAGTAATAGTTTCTGACTGTGAACACGTTTCAGAGGCTCTTTTAACTGTAAAATACATTTAGGACAATTAAAGCTCTGTAGGTTAAGTTCTTTAATAAAAATGTAATGACACAATAATAATGATTTACATTTTAGAGCTGTCGGGACGGTTTTGGCGGGAAATTGTATAGAGACGTCATTCGCCTGAGCGTGTCAAATCATATCCGTATGGAGAAAAATACCTGAAGGTTTGTTGTCAGAACTAGTAAGAAAACGAATCATTCATTCACTGCAAAGCTCCAGGGAATCGCCGGGAGTAAACGAAACAAAACAAAAAAATCCTGTGATAAAATGTCCTGGCTGTATCTGTGTGCGCCGGCGCCTCGAAACACAATCATCCGCAAAGGGAAGCAGAGGCGAAGCTCAACCAAAATGCTCTGGAAGACTAAATGTTTTGTGGCTTTAAAGGTGCAGTATTTTTATAACCCTTTTCTGGATATTATTCATATTCCTAAACAATACAACAGTGTTTTTTTTATAGCTATATATATGGTTGCATTAATTTTCATTAACTCAGATAGCAAAACAGTCATAATCTCACATTTGAAGTAGAAAAGTTGTGAAAGTGAAACCAGCATTAATCTCATAATCTACTTTTATTGCAGTGCTTCAAAATCTACCCAGCAGGGGGCACTATATGTGCAGTAGTCTTAAGAAAAGTCAAATTTATTAACCTATGAGGTAGCAAAAGTTTTCAAGATCCCATTTTTGCTAACAGATTAAACTTTTAATCTTAAAATGCATTGGTAAATGTTGAGATTATCATTAGCTAAGAATAAGCTGTAGAAGGATAATTCATTGTTAATTCTTACAAATTAAAGCTTATTGTAAAGTGGTACCATTATATCAATATGAATGTGAGTTCAGAAATGACACTAATAATTGACTTTGTTTCATTATAGAAGAGCATCTCCAGTCTCCACCGCAGGAAGAGGAAGAGAAACCTATTTATGGTCAGCTGAACCCTTAAGAAATCCGTCTAAAAAAGAGAAGAGCTGTTCACTCGCAGACGGAGTGAAACCTCAGCAGAGAAAGACAGAAAGAGGAGGGAGGAAGTGACAGCACATGTCTCACAAGTTCTTGAGAGATAGAAAGAGCTAGAGACCAAGGGCGTAGCCTGTACATCGTTTAACTTTTTTGGAACCACAACCATCCGAGGTAAGAAACCGAAAAAATGAAACTGAACAGAAAGGATGGGTGGGATGAATTGTCTGACGGCTGTTGTGAGGTTTAGAAATAAAGAGAGCGGTGGGCACGCATGGGCCTTCAGGCCTAGATGGGTTCCGTAGACATGATATCTTTGTTCTGACATGATGATTTCTTAACTTTATTTATTTTTGCTTTTTAAATATCTAAGTGGCAGGTGGTGCTATATTAACCAAGGTTAGATTTTCTTTGTTGTTGTTGTTGATCTTGTGTGAATGTTGAATGGAATAGAAAAGGTCACATTAAATCCACACTGGATGCTTATTTAATTTTTCTTAATGTTTTTGAAAATTATGTAACTTTACATGACGTAAAGTTGACTTTATTTCTTAGCACAGAGAATAAAACTATCAAGCACATTTTAGAGAAGAACAAGAGTGCTGAGAAAGTTAAAAAAAGACCTTATGCAAAGTACTTTCACACAAATACACTCACGCACAGACACACATTTGTTTTGCTTTTTTATTTATATGTATATATATATATATATATATATATATATATATATATATATATTTATATATTCATATATATATATATATATATATATATATATATATATATATATATATATATATAAATTCTTGACGTTAAATAAATTAATCATGAATCTGACAATATACTTGCTCATGCCCAAACTGAACATGCAAAACTATAGAAAAGGGAAATAACTGAGATTGTGGAAGCATGATATCTCATGGCATTTCTATTCATATCAGAATGGCAGTGTGGGACCTGTCCGTCAACGTAGAGGAACTGGGACCGGAGGCTCCACCTCTTAAAATCAGTGTCACCTCGGATCTACATATTGGTGGAGTCATCCTTAAAGTTGTGGAAAAGTCACGTGAGTTTTTTTGATGTCTGATTTATTAAAAGATGGGTTTTTTTTGTTCATTGCTATATGGGAATTACGAGTCTCTGACACAGAGTCTTTACAAGTAAAGTCAAAGTCAATTTGCACACTACCCTGTTGTAGCCTGGATTGGAATACTCAACCAAATGGACAAAAAGTATCTTAAAATTGTCTTCTGAAGCAGTAGTAGCTTTGTATGAGAAACAAATTGAAAAATTGTCATTATTAAAGATACAGCTGACCCAATAAATGCCATCATTCACTATTTACACACCCATCATGTTGTTCCAAATCATCTGTAGTAAGTACAAGTTGTTAGTTAATTAATATTACCCAATACTTAAATGTATAATTACACTGTAACAAAGACACCTTAAAATAAAGTCTAACCAAAAATAAAATAAACAGTGTTTATTTTGACCATAAACAGTGAATTTAAAGAGGTCCATTGATGTTTTGTGGGCCTGACTTTCATTGTATGGATAAAACCATTTGAAACATTCTTCAAAATATCTTCTTTTGTGTTCTTGAAGAAGGAAAATGATACGAGTTTGGATCAACATGAGTATGTGTAAATAATATAATTTCTGCCATTCCCCAACACACATATTCAAACATCACATATTTGACTTCACCAAATGCTGTCATTTTTGGACACATTCATCCACAAAAGAAATAAAACCATATGTGCTTGAAATGAGATGAAGGTGATGATAGAATTTTCTTCTCTTCTGTAGAAATAAAGAAGGATTGGTCCGATCATGCTCTGTGGTGGGAACAGAAGCAGCAGTGGCTGCTGAAGCCGTCCTGGACTCTGGACAAATGCGGAATTCATGCAGACGCCCGACTCTCCCTCACGGCCCAGCACAAGCCCCTGCGGCTGCTCATACCGAATGGCATCACCCTCCGGCTGAGGGCCTGCTTCTCCACCCCTGTGTTCCGCACTGTCATGGGCATTTGCAAACTCCTGAGTGAGTGATGAGTTGAGATTGGTTTTAGCTCTTCTAGCTTCTGGCTTTGAGATCATTTACTCGGCTAACAATGTTCTCAGAACGTTGCCTAACATTCTAGCACGGTTCCCTCAAAGTTAGTATCAGTAACTTTCTTTTCCAGTAACCTTATTAGAATGTTCAATAAGGTTCTCAATATATTAGCACAAAACCATTAGTTATACATTATTCATGGGAGGTTTTTCTGAAAAGTTTTAGTTGGACGTTCATCTAAAGCATTTTTAAATGTTTCTGAGTGTTCAGAGAACTTTCAAAAGTAACAATCTCATAATGTTTGCAAAATGATGAAATGGAAAGATTCCTTAACATTTGTATATATTCAAGAAAAAACTTGGGATTCAGGGAACATTCGGAAATATGCATATATATCTATCTATCTATATACACTCACCTAAAGGATTATTAGGAACACCTGTTCAATTTCTCATTAATTATCTAATCAACCAATCACATGGCAGTTGCTTCAATGCATTTAGGGGTGTGGACCTGGTCAAGACAATCTCCTGAAGTCCAAATTGAATGTCAGAATGGGAAAGAAAGGTGATTTAAGTCATTTTGAGCGTGGCATGGTTGTTGGTGCCAGACGGGCCGGTCTGAGTATTTCACAATCTGCTCAGTTACTGGGATTTTCACGCACAACCATTTCTAGGGTTTACAAAGAATGGTGTGAAAAGGGAAAAACATCCAGTATGAGGCAGTCCTGTGGGCGAAAATGCCTTGTTGATGCTAGAGGTCAGAGGAGAATGGGCCGACTGATTCAAGCTGATAGAAGAGCAACTTTGACTGAAATAACCACTCGTTACAACCGAGGTCTGCAGCAAAGCATTTGTGAAGCCACAACACGCACAACCTTGAGGCGGATGGGCTACAATAGCAGAAGACCCCACCGGGTACCACTCATCTCCACTACAAATAGGAAAAAGAGGCTACAATTTGCACAAGCTCACCAAAATTGGACAGTTGAAGACTGGAAAAATGTTGCCTGGTCTGATGAGTCTCGATTTCTGTTGAGACATTCAGATGGTAGAGTCAGAATTTGGCGTAAACAGAATGAGAACATGGATCCATCATGCCTTGTGCAGGCTGGTGGTGGTGGTGTAATGGTGTGGGGGTTGTTTTCTTGGCACACTTTAGGCCCCTTAGTGCCAATTGGCCATCGTTTAAATGCCACGGCATGAGCATTGTTTCTGAACATGTCCATCCCTTTATGACCACCATGTACCCATCCTCTGATGGCTACTTCCAGCAGGATAAAGCACCATGTCACAAAGCTCGAATCATTTCAAATTGGTTTCTTGAACATGACAATGAGTTCACTGAACTAAAATGACCCCCACAGTCACCAGATCTCAACCCAATAGAGCATCTTTGGGATGTGGTGGAACGGGAGCTTTGTGCCCTGGATGTGCATCCCACAAATCTCCATCAACTGCAAGATGCTATCCTATAAATATGGGCCAACATTTCTATAGAATGCTTTCAACACCTTGTTGAATCAATGCCACGTAGAATTAAGGCAGTTCTGAAGGCGAAAGGGGGTCAAACACAGTATTAGTATGGTGTTCCTAATAATCCTTTAGGTGAGTGTATATATATATATATTCATTTATGTTAATTTTGTCCAGTATTGATCAGTGTCTACAATAGATGAGAACTTTACATCAGTTCCAAACCAAACCTAATGTGGTTTAGTTTAAACTATTTAAAGAATTATTTTAAGGATGCTTCAACATTTCTGAAAACTCCTACTGCATTACGCCCGTGCATTGCTGTTTGTTTTTCTCCTTTAGACATTCGCCACCCAGAGGAGCTATCCCTGCTTTGGCCTGTAGAAGGGAAGAAGAAAAAGAAAGATAAAGATGTTGAGGAAGAGGTGTATGACATCACATGTGCACCGCTTCCTTCAAGTGAGCAATACATTTGCAGAAAATATTAATTTCAAACCAATTCACATAAACATAAGACCCAGTGTGCCAGGATTCTGCTTACACCTGGTATTAAGATGCGTTTTGGTCGATCGGATCACTAAAAGACGAGAGAGACAAATTCCCGAGAGAGTCTCTTTTGTCCATTTTCAACCACTTCTGTTCTGATTTCTTTGAAGGGAGGGTCTATGGGCGAGTAAATGTATGTTTTTTTTTTTCACATCTTTCGATCGAATGGACAAATTATGTTCTCGCAATTTACATATGATCACGACTGGAGGCAACGGAAAAATATTCCATGCTTTCATTACTGCTCGACCACGGCGAACGCTGTGATTGTGTGTTAGAAATCAGGAATGGTGAGAGAACATTGTGCTTGGTACATTTTCCATCTTCAAAACAAACTTGAGTCTTCAGCTGGCAAAGTTTAAATCCCGTCTGGCAAACGAGCACCCCATAATGTGCATGAGGTCAGTAGGTGGAGAGTACATGAACTTTACATGAGTTTTCATTCGACCACATGAGAGTCTACTACACTATCGACCAAATATACAATATACACCAAAATATACAAAGCCAACAGGGTGCACAATTTTGAGCAACAATTAAACACTTTGTCGGCACACAAATTTATAACTTTTTTCTTGCTGCAATATTTTCAAGGCACAAGGGCCAGAGCGTTAACCAGCATCTGAATAGCACAATGAGGATCCACAATATCCTTCATTTTGTCACGGCGTAGAACCCAGTCTGGGGCAAACCTGGTCACTGGGGTGGCTTAGAGAAGGAAACTTCCAGTGAGAGACGTGTTCATTTTCTGCTTTACTTTGTTTCTCTCAGCATCCATTTTGTACTTTCGAAGAATTAGTCGGTAGATGCTACGAATGCGATCCGAAACCTTCGGTAGCTTTCGGACCTCCATTGCTCTCCTTTCATCTTGGACCAAGAGAACCAAGAGAAAACAAGCTTTTGGTGAAGATGCTGCCACCTTTTTCTGCAACCTTATCTCCTGCTTTCTCCCGGTAGATCTGCAGAAGATCCAGGAGGGTTTCTACAGAGCTGTCCACATCATAAACTGCAACAATCGTTCTATTGTGTTTTTATGGATCTTAATGCCAGGTTTAAACAGGGCCTTATTTAACCTACTTAGCTGTTGCTAGAATCAGAAATGGAAATAGAATGAGCTTTATCTCCAAGTATGGTTACACACACACGCACAAGGATTTTGTCTCGGTGACAGGAGTTTCCAGTAAAAAAAGACACAGATAATAAAATAATTCAATTTTATAATGCTTTTTACAATACAAACACCTTAATCCCAACACAATTCATTTATTAACACAAGTAAAGTTCAAATAAAGCTGGTCTAAATGGATTATTTAGAATTTTTGAAATATTTAAAATTTATTTTTTTGATATATATGTTTAGCTATATATAAATATTTTAGATGTTTGCTAATTTGTGCAATTGCAGGCACCATCCTGAAGCTTGCCAATGGCATGCCTGCTTTCTACGCTGAATCACCTGAAACTGAGGCTGTGTACAAGATGCTGGCAGTCAGTCAGCCTGCCCCGGCCCCAGAGACCATTGCTAAGATGTACCGGACAACTAATGTAGCGGAGAAAGCTCAAATTAACGGCAGGTAGGGTAGTATGCTAAAGACAACACCCAGTATACATGACCACTAAACACACAATCCTGAATACTGTGTGTGTGAAAAGGTTCTGGACAGTGCATTCGGAAAGTATTCAGAACCTTTTCACATTTTGTTTTGTTCCAGCCTTATGCTAAAACACTCTATACCCCATAATCATAAAGCAAAAATGGATTTGAGATAAATTTATTTAAAAGAAAAAAATGAAATATTATAGGAACATTAAATATTCATACCCTTAACTCTGTACTTGAGTTGAAGAGCCTTTGGCAGTGATGCCATAAAATAACCTTTACCCAAAGAACCTTTCTGTGAACAGTTCTTAAAAAACCTTTATTTTCTTAGTGTGAACAACTTTAGAAAACTAAAAAAAAACTTTTTCTACTATAAAGAACCTTTAGTGGAATGAAACCACCAATGCCAATAAAGAACCATCATTTTTAAGTGTGTATGACAAAACTTTGCGTACACACTTGGCTTTGGGGGTTTTCTGCCCATTCTTCTCCACCACAGATCCTCTCGAGTTCTGTCAGGTGGACAGACATTTCCATGTTTCTCCAGAGATGTTTGTTTGGGTTCAGGCTCTGGTTGGGCCACTCAATGACATTCACAGACTTGACTCTTAGTCACTTTTGCATTGTCTTGGCTGTGTGCTTGGGGTCATTGTCCTAGTGGTTGAACCTACGTATGAGGTCCTGAGTGCTCTACACCAGGTTTCTATTAAGGACATTTTTGTGTTAGGCTGCATTCAGCTTTCCTTCAACTGAATACTTTCTAAATCCACTGTACCTTCTCCAAACTTAAACTGTTCACCATTTTACTAAAAAAAAAATACCATGGTACATTCATTCATTCATTCTATTCAGCAATGTGATACCAATGTGACATTAATCTGATTCCATCATACTGCTGTAAAAATAATTGAGAATCTGCTGTAATGGTAATATAATCTCTGTTCAGGTGGTTGGATTCGTCCCGTTCTCTCCTACAACAGGGACTCAAAGAGAATGATAAACTCATACTGCGTTTCAAATACTATAGCTTTCACGACATCACACCACAGGTAGGCATGATGCCATCACTCTGATCTTAATGTGTCTCAATTAGAAAACACATTTACATGTTTAATGTGTAAGGTTTTTCATGACAAACTGTATTTGTTTTTAATTTATTGTTTAGTCTTATAGTGTTTGGCTAAATAAGCATAAAATAAGTGCAAAATGAGCAAATTAATCAGTAAATATCATTATAACACATCACATTATTTACATTAAATATTTTTGTACTATATATATATATATATATATATATATATATATATATATACAGGGCTGGGTAGGTTACTTTTAAAATGTATTTCACTACAGATTACAAAATACATGCTTTAAAAAGTAATTTGTAACGTATTTCGTTACATTACTCAAGTTTAGTAACTTAATCTAAATACTTTAGAATACTTTGGAATACTAATAAGTGTGGAACAAACACAAAAAAGGTCATTGCAAGTTTTTATCTCACAATTCTGTCTTTTTCCCTCAGAATTGCGTGATATAAAGTTGCAATTGCGAGTTATAAAGTCAGAATTATGAGATATAAACTCACATACTAAATTCACAATTGCAAGAAAAAAAGTCAGTATTGCAAGTTTATATCTCCCAATTCTGACTTTATAACTTGCAATTGTGAGTTTAAATCTCGCAATTCTGAGAAAAAGAAGTCAGAATTGTGAAATGCAAACTCACAATTGTGAGGGGAAAAAACAAATTGTGAGAAAAAGTTGCAGTGACGAGTGAATTATAAAATGACTCACAAACAACTATCACAAAACATGAAAACAGTCGTGGATCATCAGGTCATGACAGGACAGTTAAGTTGATAGTTGGGCAATTTTTTTTTATAAATTCAGTCATTTTATCCTGTTCAGGACAGTACTAAATAAAAATAACAACATTTTTATGATCCTCTTAAAAGTATTAAAATGTTGATGAAACTTAACTCCGCTTTTTCAGACTGTCAGAGTCAGAGAATCACCAATTGCTGTTTAAATGACATTAAAACTCAAAGTAATCACTTTGGTAATCTAAAATACTTTTCAGATGTAACTGTAATCTGATTACCACCCATTTAAAATGTAACTGTAATGAAATACAGCTACTCAAATTTTGTATTTTAAATGCGTAACTAAGTTACTTGTATTTCGTTACTCCCCAACCCTGGATATATATATATCTCTGTAAAACAGTGATGACTCACAAATATAAGACTAAATATTGTTGCAGAAACATAATTTGGTCAGAGTTTGATGAAGCCACTACCTCAAATATGACTATGACTAAAAAAAAAAAAAAATCATAAAATGCAAAATCTGTAACAGTAAAATCTAAATAAGGTTTCTTTTGTCCTTTTTCTCCCCGATGAAAACGGTCAAAACCGTTAATGTACCTGCCAGACTGATGCGGTGCGTCTGACACAGCTGTATGAGCAGGCAAGGTGGGCCATCCTGCTGGAGGAAATTGAATGCACTGAAGAGGAGATGATGGTCTTCGCTGCCTTACAGGTATAGGTGATGAAGAGCAGATATCAATAAATCCTACACATGAACAATGGTCTAATAATCTGTTTTTGTGATCTTCATGTGTGTGATGTGTGATCACACCAGTACCACATTGGGAAAGTGTCTCTAACAGAGCAGTTTGTGGCATCATGTCCGGCTATGGACGATCTAGATTCAGCTCTACAGTGCCTGGAGGTGAAAATGGAAGGAGAGAGCAGTGCAGATGACATGCTGGTCAGTTTCACGACATATACACAACTTTTAACAAAGCTTGTAGAGCACAGGCACAGATGTACATATTCACATAAACGAAATGCTAAACAAAAGGACAAGACTACACCAAACCAATCGCTAATATTTTTATATTCCTTGCTTTTGCTGGATTGTTCCAAGTGAGAGTCCGAATCAGTCAGAGATCCATACCCAGCAGCCCCTCACTGCAGAACACGAGATCTGGACGGGTAGGTTTAGGGATATGTAAAGTGGGAGGAGGTGGAACTGAATGCAACCTCGCCCCCTGGATCTCGTGTTCTGCAGTGAGGACCATCTCTACATACCGGAAAACAGTCCACCAGTGTGACCGAATCCAAAGGATGATCAGAGGAGACCAGGATACCACCGGCAAACTGAGCAGGGATACAGCATGAGCTTGCGATAACAGACTGACAGATGACAGAATGGACAGGCAGGATTAGGATAAGCACCAGAGAAGTTCACAAAACACTCTGGCACTGGAGTAGCAAAGAACGAGCATAGATATAAAAAAGTAATAATGAGAGAAGCAAAAACAGATCAGAAACTAACGGCTGTGCTGACACTCTCACACCACACATCATTTTCTCACAGTGAAAAATACATCCTGGAGCAAAGAGGACGCTGACAACGCGTCGACAGACATATGAAACAGTTTCATATTTAAAATATTGTAGTTTTTTAAAGAATTTTAAACAAAAAAATACACTGTAGTGGCTTTTTAATGTGTCGTGACAGATCACTGTAGCTCCTCGTGAACCGATCATCTCTTCATACTAGTTCATTTATAGCATCAAATAAACATGAATGAACATCAGAAGGAATGTTGTTTCAAACGCGGAAAGATGTGAGTACACACAATTTTTCAAATTCAAGTTCATTAACATTAATCTACTAACTCCCATGACTGCTTTGTCGGACAAAATGACGGATTCGGGGTTATGATTGGTCAGATCGCCTGTCAATCAAACTGCCAGAGAAGGGTCAAAATGAAAAAAATACTTTTTTTTGCTAGAAATGAATGAATTAAATAACATAAAACAGATGTGAAAACTTGCCCAAACTGATATTTATGAATACTCTTGTCATAAGAACACAGTTCAACCTTCAGTTAAAGGATTAGTTCACTTCAGAATTAACATTTCCTGATAATTGTTTATGCCTTTCTTTCTTCAGTCAAAAAGAAATTAAGGTTTTTGAGGAAAGCATTCTAGGATTTTCACTTTCAATGCAGCTTCAAAGGGCTCTACATGATCCCAGCTGAGGAATAAGGGTCTTATCTAGTGAAACGCTCATTTTCTAAAAACATTCATTTTCTAAAAAAAAAAATATATATTATATACTTTTTAACCACAAATGCTCGTCTTGCACTGCTCTGCGATGCGCCACGCATTACGAAATCACGTTGGAAAGATCATGTGACGCAGGCGGAAGTAACACGATAGGGTGAAAAACTCCATCTCATTTTCTTCTCCAACTTCAAAATCGTCTGACATTGTCGTTTTACCGTCGTTTTTTTGTTTTGTTTTGTTTGTAAAGGCCGTTTCACTTAGTCTTTGCACGCTTTGTAAACACTTGCTCGGTACTTCCGCCTACTTGACCTTTCCAATGTGATCACGTGATGCGTGGTGCATCGCAGAGCCAGTGCGAGATGAGCATTTGTGGTTAAAAATCCTGGAATATTTTCCTCAAAAACCTTAATTTAAATTTTTTTTTGACTGAAGAAAGAAAGACATAAACATCTTGGATGACATGGGGATGAGTAAATGATCAGGAAATGTATATTCTGAAGTGAACTAATACATTAAAACATCCATGCATTTTATGGTTGACTCTTGCTTCATCAGTGTGGTTTTATTTTTTGTTTGTTTGTTTACCCAAAACGTATTATCATAAAATATGATAATGGAGTTGTAATTTGATGTTTCATATTACACTACTTTGGTCACTCAGTCACTTACATGTATGACATCTCTAACATCCAAAATGTCCACACAGGAAACAATGACAGCACCAGAACTACATGACTACTTAAAAATATTCAGGTAAGACACAAATCTCAGCCCCCCTCCTACATTCATACCTCATTTTTCATATTATTAAAGCCGGGACAAAACTCAAAGACAAACAATTCTTACAGTTTGATCACTATTATAGTATTATAAGAGTATAGTATTATATAACATTGCTATCTAATGTGCTAACTGTGTAGCCAGAGGAAAAATGGCCAGTGTTGCCTTTTTTTCTCCTCCTGCATTTCACAATGTGCAAAGTTCTATACAAACAACCCTGACTTTTTAAGACTTCCCTGTGGTTTTTCACAGACCGAAGAGGCTGACACTGAAAGGATATAAACAATACTGGTTTACATTTAAGGATACGACCATCTCCTACTACAAGAGTAAAGAGGAAAGCAGTAAAGAACCAATTCAACAGATGAACCTTAAAGGTGATAACACACTCATCCATTAAATCATGCATGCACACGTCACACAGACGCACAGCAAGTGTTTCATCCACACAGGTTGCGAGGTGGCCCCTGATGTGAGTGTTGCTGGGCAGAAGTTTTGTATCAGGTTGCTGATACCCGGACCAGAGGGCATGAATGAGGTCTACCTGCGCTGTGAACAGGTAAGTCAACGATTATCTGTGTACAACAGCTCATGTGTGACATCAGTATAATAATATGTGTTGGTCTGGCATTTTTTTTTTTTTTTCAATGGCTGGAGTAGCTAGGGAGTGACCAATTTAGTCCTATTTGATAATGCTAACAGCTTTTCATATGGCAGCAACTCATCACATAAAGGCATTCAGACCTGGTTAAGTATAATGTAAGTGTAACATAAAGGTTCTATAAAGGGTTCTGACATATAGAATCTTTTAGCAGTTCCCATCATGGGATGATTTAATGGATTCAGAGTTAATTAATTAAATGTTTTATTTTTTTAATGAATTAAGCAGCTTGTAAACATACTTCATCACTAGAAAAAACTGAAATAACCTGTAAAACATGAAACATTTCTCCATATATGGAAGCTTTTTGGTATAAAGCGTTGTTTAAAATAAAGTCAAGAACCCTATTCTATTTAGAATCCATCTGAAACCTTTTCTAAGAGTGTACGTACTGAAATGGAGAACTACCTTTATCTGTTATTTCAGTGCCTGAAAAAGCAATGGTTCTGTGGGTTTACATACAGTAGAAAATAGCCAGGGCTGATTTTTATAAAAGCATTGTAAACCCAATTAGATTGTAGAGCTTTGGTGCCAGTAGCTACGCCAACTCCTTGATCAGGAATATTGGCAGTCTCTAACAAATCCAATCAGAAGATATCCTTTTTGTCTGGTATCAAAAGTAAGAAAGACTCTGACCGTGTCTTGTTCTCAGGAGCAACAGTACAGCCGCTGGATGGCAGCATGTCGTTTGGCCTCGAAAGGCAAGACTTTGGCTGACAGCTCATTCTCTAGTGAAGTGCAGAGCATCCAGTCATTCTTGGCCATGCAGAAAACCACACCTAGTAATGACACCGCTCAGACTGATGAAAGCATTAATACACACAGCCTTGTCGCCCCACGCTACCAGAAGAAGTACAAACCCAAACAGGTACCACTTTTCTGGGTCATTGGAATACTCTTGAGCTGGATAATTATTTCATTATTAGTCTTTAGTGTGACATTTCATTCCTGCTTTTTTGTCCCTTTTGAATTTTATTTCAGCTTGCGCCGAAGATCCTGGAGGCCTATCAGAATGTAGCTCAGCTCTCATTAACAGATGCCGTTCAGAAGTTCCTTCAGATCTGGCAGGCTCTGCCTGACTTTGGCCTGTCATATATTGTAGTCAGGTGAGTGTAGTAAAACGTATTTGTAGGCAGAGCTTGTCATACACCTGTGACAGGGACTTCTTTTTAAAACTGTGAGTTTGTATAGTGGTGTAATTTTTTAGTGTGCATGGGTGCAGATCCACAAATAATATGACATTTATAATCCCGCTGACTAATGGCTTCAACAGAAACATATACCATCGATTTATAACCTTAAGGTAATCTTGAAGCGTTTAATCGTACCCACAATGTTGTTTAAAACCAATAAGACATTTGTTAATCTTCAGAACACAAATGAAAGATTTAATGAAATCAGAGAACTTTCTGTCCCTCCATTGACAAGTCTATGCAACAACCACTTTCAAGCCTCAGAAAGGTTGTAAAGACATCATTAAAGTAATCCGTGTGACTCCAGTTGTTTAACCTCAATTTTAATGAAGCGACGTGCGTGCTTTGTTTGCGCAAGAAAACATAATTTACCACTTTATTTACAAAATATTAATCTCCAACGTGGACGAGATCACAAGTAGACAAGGGAGAGGGACATTCAAGGGACAAGGGACATTCCTGTTTACACCTGGTATTTTAATCCGTATCTTTTGTCCACTTTCAACCACTTTTGTCCTGATTTCTTCAAGGGGAGGGTCTATGGACGGGTAAATGTATGGGTTTTTTCAGATCTTTCGATCTAATGGACAAAATATGAACGCGCCCAAAGATGACGGAAAAACATATGGAAAGCATCAGCTTTCATTTCTGCTCTGACAGCCGTAAGACCGGACGAATGCTGTGAGTGTGTGTTAGAAATCAGGAATGGTGAGAGAACATTGTGCTTGGTACATTTTTCATACGTTTTTTATCTTTCATCAAACCAAACTTGGGTCTTTAGCTGACAAAGTTTAGTCCCGTCTGGCTAGCACGCTTCCTATAATTTTTACGCAATAGGTCAGTAGAGGCTCTTTTGTGGCTGTTCACATTCGATCACATGAGCGTCTACACTATGAAAGCAATCCGATCGAATGCGTTTTCGACTATCTCTGGAAGTGGTCGAAAGTGGACAAGCTCAAACGTTTCACTCCCTGTTACACAGGGTTGGGGAGTAACGAAATATAAGTAACTTAGTTACGTATTTAAAATACAAAATTTGAGTAACTGTATTTCATTACAGTTACATTTTAAATGGGTGGTAATCAGATTACAGTTACATCTGAAAAGTATTTTAGATTACCAAAGTGATTACTTTGAATTTTAATGTCATTTAAACAACAATTGGTGATTCTCTGACAGTCTCAAAAAGCGAGTTAAGTTTCATGTTTTCGACTGTTCTCATGTTTTGTGATAGTTGTTTGTGAGTCATTTTATAATTGTAAAAAAGCTCACTGCAACTTTTTCTCACAATTTGTTTTTTCCCCTCACAATTGTGAGTTTGTATTTCACAATTCTGACTTCTTTTTCTCAGAATTGCGAGATTTAAACTCACAATTGCAAGTTATAAAGTCAGAATTGGGAGATATAAACTTGCAATACTGACTTTTTTTCTTGCAATTGTGAATTTAGAATGTGAGTTTATATGTCATAATTCAGAATTTTCTCAATATTGTGAGTTTATATCTCATATTTGACTTTTCTCAATATTGTGGGTTTATATCTCATAATTCTGACTTTAACTCGCAATTGCAACTTTATATCACACAATTCTGAGGGGGAAAGTCAGAATTGTGAGATAAAAACTTGCAATGACCTTTTTTGTCTTTGTTCCACACTTACTAGTATTCCAAAGTATTCTAAAGTATTTAGATTAAGTTACTAAACTTGAGTAATGTAACAAAATACGTAACAAATTACTTTCTAAAGCTCTTTCTAAAGCTTCTGTAGTGAAATACATTTTAATATTAACCTACCCAGCCCTGCTGTTACACTTTTATTTAGCGTCGTCCACTTGTGATCCAATCAACCAAAGCGCACATAAATTGTATTATTTATATTAACAATATTGCTACTAAAAGACTCTAAGCAAAGTAATCAATTACAATCAGACTGTAAGTGACATCAGAAATGTACATTTTCTGTCCACATAAATGCAGGTTTAAGGGTTGCCGCAAGGATGAGGTGCTTGGCATTGCCAATAATCGTTTAATCCGTATTGACCTGAGTGTTGGAGATGTAGTGAAAACCTGGAGATACAACACCATGAGGCAATGGAATGTAAACTGGGACATCAAACAGGTAATCTGTCTTCATATTATGAGATCGGTCCATTTTCGAAGTGCAAAAGCTTCTTCCAAACTAATAATGTCAAATAATAAATCCCTTCTGTATCTGTACCAGGTTGCCATTGAGTTTGACGGCAATGTGAACATCGCCTTTAGCTGTGTAACCGCAGACTGTAAGATTGTCCACGAGTACATCGGTGGCTACATCTTCATGTCCACACGAGGTCGAGAGCAGAGCGACATCCTGAATGAGGAGCTGTTCCACAAACTGACAGGCGGCCATGAAGCTCTATGAAGGGGAAAAGAAATCTGTACATCTATGGACTGATGAAATATGAAGTGAAGAGAATAAGATCTGCCAAAAAAAACCCCACACACATCAGAGAAATTAACATCTGTTTATTAATAACCATCAAAGCATAAATACACACACTGATATGACCATTCCTTGGTATGTACCTGAAGAAAACAACAACACTATTGTGTCTTGACACGTTTGTGAGACCTGACGTGTTTTTTTTAGCTTTGTGGGATTTCTCTGTTTGTCTTATTTGGCTTTCTTATGGTAGGTTATTTTCAGTGTTATTCTCTATTATCTTGTAGTTATTAAATTTCAATGTCAAACCTTGTCAGTTATTTACTTTTTTAAAGTTTAGTTTCTGCTGCATATGAATATTATTGTTGGCTTTCTATTATATTTTCATTGGTAGAGAGAGAGAGAGAGAGAGAGAGAGAGTATATTTCTCTCAGTTGAGCTCAACAGGTCAACTTCAGTGTTCAAGCCTTTGGATTCTTGTATTAAGCATCAATGATACTCAGCTATATATTTCCTCGCGCCCTGACGAAACCGACCAATTCTCAAAATTAACAGAATGCGTAGCTGATATAAAAAATTGGATGACTAGTAATTTCCTACTACTAAATTCAGAAAAAACAGAGATTCTAATTATTGGACCAAAAACTTCTGCACATAATAACCTAGAATACTGTCTAACACTTGATGGCTGCTCTGTTAAGTCGTCTTCGTCAGTTAGGAACCTGGGTGTGCTCTTTGATACCAATCTTTCATTTGAATGCCACATTTCTAGCATATGTAAAACCGCATTCTTCCATCTTAAAAATATATCTAAATTGCGACATATGCTCTCAATGACAAATGCGGAACAGCTAGTTCATGCGTTTATGACCTCGAGACTAGATTACTGTAATGCTCTACTGGGTGGTTGCCCTGCTCGCGTGATAAACAAATTACAGCTGGTCCAAAACGCAGCTGCTAGAGTCCTTACTAGAACCAGGAAGTATGAACATATTAGTCCGGTTCTGTCAAAACTGCACTGGCTCCCTATTAAACATCGTATAGATTTTAAAATCTTGCTAATTACTTACAAAGCACTAAATGGCTTAGCTCCCCAGTACCTGAGTGAGCTTTTAATGCATTATAGTCCTTCGCGTCTATTACGATCTCAGAATTCTGGCCAGTTGTTAATACCTAGAATATCAAAATCAACCGCGGGCGGTAGATCCTTTTCCTATTTGGCACCTAAACTCTGGAACAATCTTCCTAGCATTGTTCGGGAAGCAGACACACTTTGTCAGTTTAAATCTAGACTAAAAACGCATCTATTTAACCTGGCATACACATGACGCACTATAAACTCTTGTCCTCATATCCGTTAAAGGATTGTTAGGCTGCATAGATCAGGTCAGCCGGAACCGGGAACACTTCCTATAACACCAGATGTACTCGTTACATCAGAAGAAGAATGGCGTCTACGCTAATTTTTTGTCTCTCTGCTTATCCCGAGGTTTACCAATTAACATGATTGGCTGGATCCGGGCTGTGTCCGGGTCGGACGGGGAACCTGTGCCTGTGTGCGGCAGCAGTGTGGCCCTGTGGTGTCGGCGGAGACCGTGTGAACGAGCTCATCCTTTGTGAAGACCTTACCGACTCATCAGCCAGCGGCACATATCCCAACAAACCGTCCCATATCGGCGTGATCAAAAAGATCTTAAATTAGATGGAACTAGATTAAATATTTTGACTGTTGCGATTCCAAATCAGTTTAATGACCTGTAACTCTGCCTGAGTATCGGACAAGTGTTCACTGTTGGCCAGAGGAGAACTAAGCCTGGTTTCTCCCAAGGTTTTTTTCTCCATTTGTTGGAGTTTTGGTTCCTTGCCGCTGTTGCCTTTGTCTTGCTTAAGTTGGGGACACTTGCTTGATATTCAGCAGTGTTTTTGATATGCCTGCATTGGCGCCGTTGTATGCGAACTGATCTGAGCCGGACGATTACGTCACTGTTTTCTCCAGTGCTGCTATACCTAAATTACCTAGACTAATAACTATTGATCTTTGCAACGGAATGAATCAATAATATATAAAATAAGCTGCACAATGACACCATTTTCTTATTAATGTAAAGCTGCTTTGCCACAATTTGCATTGTAAAAAGCGCTATATAAATAAAGATGAAAGGCCGTGGCATACAGCAGTGCCAGGCCAGGATACGATGATCGACTTGACAGCTTAACTGTTGAAAAGGATACGTTGTGGCGACACAATTTGGCGCAGGAAACCACAATGCAAGTTTCACAAACACTGCATACAGCAGACGATGAAGCATCCTGTGCACTAAAATGAATTCTGAAGTAAGTATGCTTGAATTGCAATTATATATGGATATTATTCTAAAATAGAGATTATATTAATCTATATTGTATATAAATATACAAATATAAAATGTATTAATTAGCTATATTTAATATATTTTATAATATACACCACTCGACTGATATCGATTTGCAACAACACACTTCAGAATTATGGGCAAAAAAATACCCGGTTCTTAAGCATTTATATACGATTGAATGATGTAAATAAAATTTAATCGCTTTTCAAAGTAGGCCTCTGTAGAAACTGGAGAGGGAATGCTCTCTATCCTCCACAAACATCCCAGTATGATGGGAGAAACTCTCGAGTAGGTACTTATTTTGCAAGTGTTAAAAAAAGTATGTTCTATTATTATGATTGTAATCCAGATATACTGGAATAATACGAAAAATGAAATAATATACGTATTTTGAGCAGTACTTATGAAAATAAATAAAAGAACATGTGATTCTACTAATTTTTTTTAAAAATGATTTTCACTTCCTTAAAAAAAAACTGCTTGCTGATAAGTAGGTAAAACTTGGTTTGAAGGATATTATCAATGTATAAAGATTTTTTAAAAAAATGCAATTAAGAGAGTCCTTAAAGAGAGTGTTTTAATATGCCATCATATGATTGTAGTTTTATAAATATGCCTGACACTACTTTTTTATACTGAATGACATTTTAGTGGATGTATTTTGTAAATTGTGGTAAAAATGTATGATAGCAATTTTTTTTCCTCAGAAAAAAAATCTGTATAAACAGGTCACATTCTAATATACAGAAGAAAAAAAAAGAAATTTCTGTCAGTGAAATTTCTTCTTACCCTCATGTCGTCCCAAACCTGTAAGACCTGCGTTCATCACAAATAAAGACATTTTCTCTCTTTTCCCCTCTTTCTCTTTCTTTCTTTCTTTTCTTTGTGTTTGGGGTGGAGACTGTAGAGTGATAATAATATTTTTTTCACAATTTTCTTGTACTTATATCCTGTTGAGAAAAAGTTTGTAAAAGTTTCATGAACAGATTAAGCAAAAAAAATAAATAAAAAAAAGTACGACCCTCGTCTTTTAATTGATAAATCCAAACAAGTGAGATTTAAATGACATTAGACCATTTCACTAGAAAATGTCGTCTCTTTCAGAATCTGGTTACCTTATTAGAGACCCGATGACAGCAACTCTGAGATAAGTTTCGAAGAATGGAACAAAACAGAGTCGAGCCAAATCGTTAATAATTAAGAACTGGATCTGCTAAGCTCCCTCGCAACTTTATATTTTGCTATCACATGATACTTGCTACTTTTCTCCGCGCTGGTCAAGATGGACCAATCACAGTCGTTTGTGATCACTGCATTGAAACTCATTTTGTACAGATTACAGGATCCATTTATTTTTACTTTAATGTCATTTTAAAATCATTGTAGCTAATACATTTAAAAAGATGATACATTTCAGCATACAGGTGTCTCGACTAAAAAAGGTAATGTATAGACATACATCAAGCTCCCCCTGGAGCAACAATCGGCGTTCTCTTTTTACCCACAATTCTGTGCGCTGGAGGTGTTCTATGATTAAGATGGCGGACTCCTCGGTAAGAATCTCCCAGCCAGTTTGGTTTTATGTAGTCTGAATGCTGTTTTAAAACACGTTTGGTCTTTTGCCAATGGTCGCTATCGTTTATAAAGGCATTATGTCCCAATAGGTCGAAATTATTGAAGGCTGCCGTCTTCCCGTGCTGCGAAAAAATCAAGAAAATGAAGACGAGTGGCGTAAGTATCAGCCTGTACAGAATGTAAACAAAGGGCTCGCAGTGTATATTATACTCTTCTGTCGGTTTATTTAACAAGGGACTATTTCTCTTAGCGAACGTTAATCACTTGTTATAAAACGCTGATGGTATCTGGTGATGCTTTGCTGTTTGTGATATGCAACTGAAGGATGTGTGATTTACTTTTTCCAAGATTCACATACAAAACACCATTGCTGTACTACAGTACGTTTTTTTAGAGAGAGGGCATACGTTATACATGCGAAATACAGTTTTATTGCTGAAAATACAGCTAGATACAGGGCTGGGTAGGTTACTTTTAAAGTGTATTTCAATACAGATTATAAAATACATGTTTTAAAAAGTAATTTGCAACGTATTTCGTTACATTACTCAAGTTTAGTGACTTAATCTAAATACTTTAGAATACAATATTGAGAAAAGTCAGAATTATGAGATATAAACTCACATACTAAATTCACAATTGAAAGAAAAAAAGTTAGTATTGCAAGTTTATATCTCCCAATTCTGACTTTATAACTTGCAATTGTGAGTTTAAATCTCGCAATTCTGAGAAAAAGAAGTCAGAATTGTGAAATGGAAACTCACAATTGTGAGGGAAAAAACAAATTGTGAGAAAAAGTTGCAGTGACGAGTGAATTATAAAATGACTCACAAACAACTATCACAAAACATGAAAACAGTCGTGGATCATCAGGTCATGACAGGACAGTTAAGTTGATAGTTGGGCTATTTTTTCAGTCAAAATTCAGTCATTTTGTCTTGTTCAGGACAGTACTAAATAAAAATAACAAAATTTGTATGATCCCTCTTAAAAGTATTAAAATGTTGATGAAACTTAACTCCACTCAGAGTCAGAGAATCACCAATTGCTGTTTAAATGACATTAAAATTCAAAGTAATCACTTTGGTAATCTAAAACACTTTTCAGATGTAACTGTAATCTGATTACCACCCATTTAAAATGTAACTGTAATGAAATACAGTTACTCAAATTTTGTATTTTAAATGCGTAACTAAGTTACTTGTATTTCATTACTCCCCAACCCTGTCTAGATATGAGTGGATCCGATTTAAGCTTTCAGCTGTATGAATGCTCCTTTATCCTTTTATTCCTTTAAAGCGTTGGCCGAAATTCTCAGTGTCAAAGACATTCCTGGGAGAAAGCTCTACTATGTCCACTATATTGACTGTGAGTATTAACCATTTGCCTGATAATTAAGCACATCAATTATACTTAACTCACGAAAACTAACTGCAAAGAAAACATAATTTGAAATATGTTATTTTTTGGAAAGTTAATAAGCGACTGGATGAATGGGTGACTCCAGACCGGCTGGACTTGAAAAAGCTCCAGTTCCCCAAAAAGGAGGCAAAGACCCCTACGAAGAACGGCCTGCCGGGGTCTCGCCCCAGTTCCCCAGAGAGAGATGTGGTAAGAATGTCATTTCAAATGTGCCTACAATGTTAGGATTTCTGTGATTAAATGTGACATGCCCCCACATCAGTGGTTGCCCTTCATTTTGAAACATTGTGTCACAAACAGTTGTTTACGTGCCATGTAATCCTTTTCCATCCTCTCTTCCTTTCTGTTCAAATTCAGAGGAAGAGTCTAGATCTCAACGTTCAGTCTGCTTCAGCTCCATCAAGAGGCAAAACCCTCCCCACACCGGTACATACAAACCCGCCCATTGTTCACTAATAAAACTCAATCTGTCAAGCAAGAGCTTTTATCAATGGGCTGAGTTTAGTTCAAAAAAAGCTCATTTCACACTTTCCAACAAGTGTGAGGGATGCAATTTATGCCTCTATTCGATTATCAAGCAGCTTGAACATTTTACGTAATGATAATGTTACAATTGTTAAAGGATTAGTTCACAAAGAAATTAAATTTCTGTTACTCACTCACCCTCATGTTGTTCCAAGCTTTCATCCGTGGAACACAAAAGAAGTTTTTGGGTTTTGTGTCCATACAATGCAAGTCATTGGGGTTCATTGTTGTTTTGGATCTTCATTGACTTTTTCTGTATGGACAAAACGGTCTTCAGATTGTCTTCTGTTGTGTTTTCTTCAAAAGATCTTCCACAGAAGAAAGCCTTAACAACATGAGCGTACATGATGACAGAATTTTCATTTTGGGGTGGTTTGTCATTTTAATAAGGTTATATAGTAAGCATTTTTCATGCCAAACAGTTCTATATGTAAAATATAGTCATGATATTTTTCAGTTCATAGTATCTGTTGTTGTTGTTGTTGTTGTTTTTCCCTTCTAAAGCAAATCTGTTCAGTGCCGGTTTCCAAAATGTATGTTCACTAACGGGCAAAAGTTTGGAATCACTTTTTAAAATGTTTTTGGAAAAGTCTCTTATGCTCAACAAGGCTGCATTTGTTTGATCAAAATACTGTAAAAACAGTAATGTTCTGAAATATTATTACATGAAAATGTCTTATTTTAATTTGTAGCAGCATTATTCCAGTCTTCAGTGTCACATGATTCTTCAGAAATCAATGTAATATACTGATTTGGTGCTCAGTTATTAATAATGCTGCTTATTATTATCAATATTGAAAACAGTTTTGGTTAAAAAAAATAATATTAAGCAGCAAAAACATAATCAGAAATGTTTCTTGATCACCAAAACGGCATATTAGAATATCATATGAGACTAATGACTGGATGACAAAGCTGCAGAAAATTCAGGATTGTCATCACAGGAGTAAATTAAATGTTTACAATACATATAAATAGTAAATTGTTATTTGAAGTTTTAATAGTATTTAACAATGCATTTGTTCAAATACTTGCAGCCTTAGTGAGCATAAGAGTTTCTTTGAACAATATTAAAAAATCTAATTATTTCAAACTTATCATTGGTAGTGAATATGAAAGCATATTCCATATTTATCATAATATTTTCTCATCACTCATTACCAACATACTCGTTACTCCATGTAATATCTAGTTCAGAACATTAGGTAAGTGACTGGATTTCACTCATTAATTATTAATCATCAGATTTTAGTGGTGATTATTGTTACTCATACTTGGGTTTAGGGGTTTGTTCAAATCTATAATTCAAAGTATGATTAACAGTTGGTGGAAAAATAATCTTATAGATTTACAGTAAAGGAGAGACCCAAGCCATGTCCAGCAACCAGAATATCATATAGAGTTGATGTCCACTAAAATAACATTTAGAACAGGGGTGTCAAACTAATCTAGTCCTTCAAGTAGTGCTGGGCGTTTAACCAAAAGTCTGTGTCACTGTTTGTTTGTTTTGTTTTTAAGATTTTGGCAGTTTCACGGTATATCACATTTTTTTTTATTGGACCTTTTATTATAGCTTATTTTACTGTCAGGAGCACAAGGAATAAATATGCAAGGACAAATGCAAATTAATTTTATAAAATGGTGGTAATCAAATTTAGTTTTAAGTGTAATTGTTTAATTTAATAAGTATGTTTTTACTGTGCAATTTCTGTAATAATTTCAAGGTAGACCAGACTTTTATTTTGCCCAGTTGTAATGAAGACATTTGTGTTTTAATTAACAGAATTATTATTATCACTATTACTTGAAGTAAACTCTACTGTATATTTCTGTTATTTCAAGTGATACCGAAATTTTATTTTGACGGGTTGTTGTGAAGACCTTCAAGTTCCTGTCTGTATAAGATGTCAAATGTTGATAGTTTTATCAAATTAAACGGTGAAATGTTCATGAAGTGACTGTAAGAGCAGATGCAGTTCATGTATCCATTCATAGTGAGAAAGAAGACTTTTTTTCTTCTAATTTTTAAAAAAATTGTTATTATGGAGTTAAGAATTTTGTGCTTATTCTTTGCAGAGAAGAAGTTATTTGTCTTTCTGATTGCTCTTTCAGAAGAGAAAAGCAGAATCTGTGTCTTTGGCAACACAAGTTACTGCAGCGACTCCAGTTCCTTCACTTCCTAGTTCTGCAGAGGCAAGTCAGGCCTCAGTCTATCCAGCCATGAGGGACACTTCCTTCAGCATTAAATCCAGAGAAGAACATGAGCCGCTCGCCTCTCTCACCACGGTAAAATAAAAAAAAATTCAGTTGAAATGAAGAAAGCTCTGCTAGCTTAATCTGTCACAAGAGTCAAATAGCTCCTATTTAATTAGCAGAATACATTTGAAAAATAAAAAATTGATTTAATTTGTACTTTTTCCTCCTTTGCTTTTTTTTTTATTCTTGAAGAATGGCACAGCACGTCGTCTTATTCCTTCTCAGCCAGGGAGAAAAAGGAAAAATTGCGGAGGAACGGATGAGGTAGGACCTGCAACTTTTCCTTTTTTTGCACTAAATGATGCACTTTTTTATTATCTATCGAATCTTAAAATTGCTGAATCACATGTTTTGATTATCACTCATTTTTAATACATTCTTAGAATCAAACATCACACATTTAATTGTTATGTGCCTAGAATTAGCTTGAAGTTAGCATATCTTGTTGGAAAGCATAAATCTGTTTAATATGGGTGTATGTATCTTCAAAAGGTGTTTATAAGAAAAGATGAAGTGATCTGCAAAACATTGAATGTAAGATATTGGTTCTTTTTTCTACTTGGCATTAAAAACACTAACTTTCTGAATTAAAACATGAGGCCGCAAGTCCCATCATTCCCTAATCATCAAATATTTAAAATGTTTTGTTTTTCCTACTCGTTATCTGATTTTTTTTTTTTAAATATTTTTTTGCTATCACCTGTTTTCCTCCACTCTCAAGTAAAATGTCCCAAAGCTTTGCATCCACTTGTGTTTTTCTGTTAGATGGTAAAGGTGTTCCAGAATAACAACCCTCGCTGCTCCACCGTCTATTTGCCGCCAGGAGAGGTCCGGCTCCTTTACTTCCCATTGCCTTGATTGTGTGTCTGTTAAAGTGGAGGCATTTAGGAGAGGCTTTTTAGAGAAAAGTATGAAACTCAAACTAAAGACATTTAGTTAAAAAGGCATTGGATCTCATAAATGCCTGAGTCAGTTGTACTTAGGCTATGGAAGATTATAGTATTTAATTTTCTATTTCAGGTAATTGGGTAATAATGAGAAATTCCTGATATTTACAGGAGTGATAGCAAGAGTGTAACCAGTTGCCCTAGTAATGTAATAAAATTCAGAGATTTTTATTTGTTTATTTATTTTTGACATTCACTGCTGTTAGATGCTGTCCCACCATCTTTCTAACTCTACTGTCTTCACTCAGGATTCCCAGGACAGTTCAGATGGTATCCCCTCTGCCCCTCGCATGACTGGTAGTTTGGTGTCAGACCGCAGCCACGATGACATCGTCACGCGAATGAAGAACATAGACTGTATTGAGCTGGGCCGGCACAGGCTAAAGCCGTGGTACTTTTCTCCATACCCACAGGAGCTCACTACCCTCCCTATCCTCTACCTTTGTGAATTTTGTCTTAAGTACCTCAAGAGCCTCAAGTGTCTCCAGAGGCACCTGGTAAGTGCTTAAGGACTATTGTTGGAAGCTTTAGATAAAATGTCAAAACCTCTCACAGCATCATATGAGAGTCTGTTTCCATCTCAGTTAACCAAAAATGACATGCACTACTGTTCAAAAGTTCAGTAAAAATGTGAGTAAAGAATTTTTACTTTTATTCCGCAAGAATGCGTTAAATTGATCAAATTTGTTAACGAAGACATTTATATTTCAATTTCAAATAAATGCTGTTCTTTTGAACTTTCTATCCATCAAATAACGCTTAAAAAAATCATAATTTCCATAAAAATATATTAAGCACCAAACTGTTTGCAAAATTGATGATAAATGATTCTCGAGCTGCAAATCAGCATGTTAGAATGAGTTCTGAAGGATCATGTGACACTGAAAACTGGTATAATGATGCTGATAATCCCAGAAAAAAAATACTTTTTAAAATCTATTTAAGAAGAAGACGGCCATTTTAAATTGTAATAATATTTTACAATATTAACTGTATGTAACTGTTTTTTGATCAAATAAATGCAGCCTTGGAGATCAGAAGAGACTTCTTACGAAAACATTTAAAAAAATCTTTTGAACGGTAGTGTATCTGGTGTGATTGTATTTTTGTTTTGACCATTTACTGCAAGAAGTATTGCACAAGAATGTCAAAAGAAAAAAGAAAAAGGTGTATATAGCCTACCAAATGTGCTTCTGAGGTAAAGTTAATATAACAGATATTTTATAGATTGTACTGTATTTGAATTTCTCATGTCCTTTATTTGTGCAGGTCAAACTATTCTTACAGTTGATGTTCTTGCATTATTTAGCTGATTTGATTACAGGTATAATAATTAAATTCAGTCTAATAAGATGTTTCCAATCACAGTCAATCAAAGCCCAATATTATTCTAAATCTATATTACATTAATCAGTTAAAATTTTTGAAAAATTTACCTTTTTATTTGCCACTTGCATTTCTTCTTTGCGTTAGCAAGCACCTGAGCACAGACACACTTAAAACGCTTTAGTGTGCACCTGGCTTAAGCAACATTCCCACAAATAACTGTCACCTGTTTATGACTATTACAGACAAAATGCAACCTTCGACACCCGCCAGGAAATGAGATCTATCGCAAAGGAACTATATCCTTCTTTGAAATAGATGGCAGGAAAAACAAGGTGGGTAACCTCTAGTTTGTAATGATTAAACTGTGTGTGTATAATATAATTATATGTTGTATATTAGGGCTGTCGATTTAACACGTTAATTTGATTAATTAATTTCGGTAAAAAAAATGCGTTAAAATGAACATATTTAACTCACTTGCCCCTCCCCAGACCCATGTAGTTCATCTGACATTACATACAGTTGATTGATGATGTATATGATGCAGAGCAACAACTCATTACACGATGAAGCCTGTAGAATTCAGTCAGAAAGTCCCTAAAATTCAAGATATGGGGGCAAAAATATTTGCATTTTGTCTTCTATTTAGATCATATGAGTTAAGCAATATCACATGAGTAACGAGTACAAAATGACATGAATGATGTTTTTGTCCCATAGCCTATTGAGGCTATACAACAGCTAAGTAAATAAGATAATATTGTGTTATTTTAGATAGTCGGTTTTGTTCATTTTGTTGCCAATGAAAACATCAAGACAAAGCAGAACTGTTCATTTCCACGCAATGCACTGCAGTGTTTCATTTCTGAATCTGCGTTTTGAACGAACCGAGTGAAATCAAATGATTCAGCGGACCATTCATAAAAGACTCGTTGGGCTTTAAGCAGCGCTACACAGTCCGATCGGTGTATATCAAAGTACAGCCAGAGCGATTCAAAAGCAAACAGAGCCGTCACTCTCGTTATACTTTGATGCCATAAAAGTACTGATCGATCCGTGTAGCACCGCTTCGAGTCCAAAAAGCCTGAAGAGAACCATTTATTTCACTCTGAATTCATTGGCCATTTGAATGAGTCGAATGAATGAATGATTAATCATTAAGACATGCACCGTCAGCTACTGGCAGTTTTAGTTCCTTATTTGGAGTGTTATTTAAAAAAAAAAAAAAATATATATATATTTATTTCCATATTAATGAAATAAATTTAAGGTCAGTATTCATCTACTCACCCTCATGGTCCAAAAGGTCATGTATAATAAATTCTGTGTTGAATCAAATTAAATATTTCTTTCTGAAGCTACTTAATGTAATGTCTATTTGTTGCTTTACACAATAATGACTTCAATTTCTTAGCCAAAATTGATGTGCGTTTAAAAATAGATTCATTAGATTCATTAAAATTAATTGCTTGACAGCCCTAATATATAAAGTGTGTATATATTTGTATGTGTGTGTATGTTTATAAGTATATGTAGTAGATGTGTAAATGTGTGTATACAGTATATTTAGAATAACTTCAGTGTATTTATATTTTGAATGGGTTGAAAACCTTTTAACTGAACACATAAATGCAAGGAAATGGGAATATATTCATGAATGAGACAATTGCTATTTTATCTAAAGTCTAGGTTCTGAAATTGCCAAGTCCTACAAATTATAGCATCCAGACTTACTTTACTGTAGCGCATATGGTTAAACTGAATGTTGAGGGTTGGGGTTGTGAGGCACGTGTTCATAGAAATGCATTTCTTGATGGCCTGTTGTTTTTTTCCTTTTGTGATTCACAGACATATTCGCAAAATTTGTGTTTATTGGCCAAATGCTTCCTGGACCACAAGACCTTGTACTATGACACAGATCCTTTCCTCTTCTATGTTATGACAGAGTATGACTCAAAGGGTTTCCACATAGTCGGCTACTTCTCCAAGGTACAATTATAGCTTTGCTTGCATCAGTGCACTGATATTCTGAGTTTTTTAGTCTCCATTTTTTTTAATATCTTGCTTGCATTGTGTTTTCATTGTCTGTGCTTTTGTTCCTCTCTTTAAAGGAAAAGGAATCAACAGAAGACTACAATGTGGCCTGCATTTTGACTTTACCACCTTACCAGAGAAGAGGCTATGGCAAACTACTAATTGAGTTTAGTGAGTAATCATACAGTTATGATGTTTTTATACTAAGGAACACAGAATGTGATCACATTTTTATTTTATTTAATTTTTACAATGCGTTCAAAGTTATTGCTTGCCATCTCAGGTAGTGAGTAGGTAGTAGTATGAGCAAACCCTAACTGTTTGGGCCTTGTTCACATCTGTCAGGTTATGAGCTCTCAAAAGTGGAAGGAAAGACGGGTACTCCAGAGAAGCCTCTGTCTGATCTGGGTCTGCTCTCCTATCGCTCTTACTGGTCTCAAACAATTCTGGAGATCCTCATGAACCTCAAAGCAGAGAATGGAGAACGGCCACAGATCACCATCAAGTAAGCATCAAAAATCAGATCCAGGAAGTATATGTGGGTGAATTTTACTTAATCTCTTTCTCTTTTTTCATAAAGAAATTTACATTAATATTTTTTTGCATTATGACATTATTTTATTGGCAATTGGCATACATCTTAGTATTCTCTGACATGTAGTTGAGACTCACTGCAGTGTGTTTTAATTAAAGAAGTATATACTGTTGCGCAGCATGACTGCTGTACAGCGTCACTGTATTCTTAGATGTGAGCAGACTATGATATATATTTTCAGAATCTCAGAGTGGTTCACAGTAAATGTGTCACACTCCAGCTCTGCAAGTACGGAGAATTTTAGCCTGCATTTGGGAGCGTAATGTGTGGCAGGTTTCACATTTGCATAATTTCCAACTTTTTTTGTTGACAGATGATTACAGCAGAGATTTGTAATGAGAAGTGGACGTAAACTTATCACAGACACTTAAAGATCTCCCTGCAGTTTTCCTCCCTAAATAAAAGTTTGAGGGTTTAACTCTTGCAAATGAAAAAATTAAGTCACAAATATTGTAAATTTACCAATTAAAGTAGTTATATATAATAATAATAATAATAATAATAATGATAATGACAACAATACTGTATACTTATGAAATATTCTTTTTTAAAGATTTTACAATGCAGTTGTATTATAGTAATATATTTCTGCCTTAATAATAATAATAGTAATAATAAGGTTATTATCAGTATTATAATCCCACAACTACTGGGCCTGAGGAATCAACAAGTTTCAACGAGTTTCAGTTGATAAGTACTTTGGTTATGTTATAAAAAAAATAAAAAAAAGCTTAGAAATTGTTCAAATTATATGGCCTTAATATTGTGGCTATTTCCTCTGTGATACAGAAAATGGTATAACATTAATATTTTTCAATATATTGTAAGTTAGAAATTCTAGAAAACACCCCACCCTAGTTTTCATTACTGTTAGAAATAAATCTTTTTAATTTGAATTTCATCAGATATTAATTTGTAAGTGTATATCATGGTTGTATTTGTTGTGCTGCCTTTATTTAATGCAGATTTAAAAATAATAATCGTCTTGACCTGATTATTCCCATGATTATTTCAATAATGAGAATGTAATGATAAACTTTTTTTAAAAATTGTTTAATAACATATTACAATGCAAAATAAAACTTTCTTTTTTTTTTTTTTTTACAAAATATTTATATATTTTTTTTCCTTTTGATTTTTGGGGTCAAATATGACCCAGACATTTCTTCCCGAGATTTACCCACATCCATTTTGAGGGCTCCGTTTTAATGAAGCTTTTAAAGAGATCAGTTTCGTTTTTAACATTATGAAAATTTGTGATCCTCTCAGTGAAATCAGTGAGATTACCAGTGTCAAGAAAGAAGATGTGATATCAACTCTTCAATACCTCAACCTCATCAATTATTATAAGGTAAGAGATCGCTTGGGATGTTAACTTCCTTGTGCTCAGATTTCCATCCACCCTAATTTGATTTAACTTGTTAATATAGCATTCTCAATTGGTGGCTTTCTCATTTTTGCTTAAGTTGAGGGAGGTTTGTTCAGCTTCATTGATCTCCTTGCAGGGTCAGTACATCCTCACCCTGTCAGAGGACATAGTGGAAGGTCATGAGCGGGCCATGCAGAAGCGTCACCTCCGTATTGACTCCAAATGTTTGCATTTCACTCCTAAAGACTGGAGCAAAAGAGGCAAATGGTAAGACTGTATGAGGACTGCTAGCATCCAGCTATCTTGCCACATCCTGCTCAAGGAAGTTAATTCAAGAAACACTAATTATTCCACAAACAGACTTGACTTGAAAATATATCTGTACAAGAAGACAAAAACAGCAGTTTAATGTTGTTAAAGATTCCTGTCCACATCTGCATGTTAATGTGACCTCCTTTTACAAATTTGATATTCTGTGAAATTCATGTTCGTCTGTTAATTGTCTGTATGCGAGAATGGAAGGATGTATTTTTAATGTACTTTTCTCCCACCATTTCAATACATCCACCTAGATTCCTATATTTATGGTCCGTGTCATGCTTGATTACTTTGACCAACAACATCAGTACACACAATTATCAACACTCTGTAAAGTGATATGAACTTGTTCGTTTTCATTGGAGAGCTGGTTACTTCTGGCGATTAAAAACCACTGGTAACAGGATGTAGGTGTGCCCAGCTATGTGACAAAGCTAAAAAACTTCATGTAAATAAGCAGTAGTTTTCAGAAGCAACTACAAATGGCAGTGAAGTCATGCCAGATACTGTAATGTGTCCAGCCAGAGAAGTTAATCGTATAATTTGGCATATGTAGTTGTTTAAATGAAGCTTTAATGTTAAATCAAGGCTACTCGCCACACACAAAGTTGCAGGCTGCCACCAGACTGAATGGTCTCTTGGATCCAGATAGCCTTCGACTTGTGCGCATATAGAAGGACGCAGTGGCAAACGGCACATTGTTTCTTCTTGGTTTGATTCCATTTTAAATTCTTTTCTTCCAAAAAGTCTTATAGGAGAAAGAAAACCGAATTAATTTCAACAACATGGAAATCTGTTAATGCCATAAATGTCATTAGGCGACCAATCGTGGAAACGCCCACTAGTGACCTAACTGTCAGCCACTGTCACGTGCAGTAATGGTTGTTTAACATTCAAAAATGAATGTTGTTGATATGGAATCAGTTTTCTCTCCCCTAAAGAAAAAACATTCTGGAGGGAAAGGGTTATTTAAATGGATAAATGTGTATAAATAATATAAAAATGATAAGCAGCTATTAATGTGCGGCCAAAATGAGCACAGAGCCATTTCTGATAAACAACTGGCAATATGGTTGTGGTGTGAAGCCTTTATTTAATATAAATTTAAACTATTACATATGCTTACTCTTAGGTTTTCTGTTTTGCAGACACATGAAAGTCAATGTTTGCATTAAGTTTTTCTCAGCTTTGTGACCAATGGTTGCTCATGTCGCTGGAAGTCAGCAGCTCTCCGTTGAATTAATCCAGTCATGTCGTTTTATTGCGTGATGTGGTTGGAGTGAACTTGAATGGGTGTTTACAATGTCGTTGCATCTGTACAAATACACTACACGTAAAATAAATGGCTGTTCTACACGGGTATTATATCCGTCTAGGGTCAAACGCACATGGATGTATTTAAATACCTGCACATGTATAATTTTTTTTTATTATTATTATTTTTTTTACTCTGTAAACCAGCAAAAACTGCACAACATTTAACATTGTCTTTTAGGTCAATAAAAAATGTAATTCTTGTGTATTGTTATAAATAGTAGCTTGAAAGTGTTTATCTAAAGTTGTTTTCTAGCATTTTAAAGTTTGTCTAATCTTTTGTTTGTTTTTGTACTTGCTCTTTGAACACAAAGTGGGTAAAAAAAATACTAAATGGTCTTAAAAGTCACTTGCGCTGTTTACAGTAAAAAATGACTGATAGGAAATGAATGGGAAATATGTGAAAATGCACAGCAATTATTCAAATCTACAAATCGATGCAGCAAAAAAAACTACAATGATTTCTAAAATATCAAAAGAGCAAAACAGCCACAGTTGCACATTTATAGGCTCTGTTTTCACCTGGTATTAAAATGTGTTTTGGTCGTTCAGATCACAAGTAGACGAGGGGCGACACATTCCTGTTTACACCTGGAGTTTTAATCCGTCTCTTTTGTCCACTTTCAACCACTTCTATCCTGATTTCTTCAAGGGGAGGGTCTATGGACGAATAAATGGGTTTTTCAGATCTTTTGATCTAATGGACAAAAACTTGAGCAATTTACATATGAAGGCACCAAACTTGGGTCTTTAGATGACAAAGTTTAAATCCCATCTGGCTAGAGCGCTTCCCATGATGTTTAAGTATTAGGTCAGTAGGTGTAGAGTAGGTGGCTGTTCGACCACATAAGCGTCTACACTACGAAAGCAATCTAGTCCCAGATGTTTCCTAGATTGTTTAAATCCAAAGAAATAAGTCATTTTAACCAGGACACGGACCGCGTCCGTGCGTCGCTTATCAATAACATTAACCCTGCATTACCTTCGATTTCAGGTTTTATTTTGTAGAAACCACGGAAACACCAAAAGACGCTTTAATATGCGTTTTATTAGACAAAGGAACAACTGTTTGGATACATATCTAGACAGAAAACTGAACACTAACTGCTCAACACTGTTAGTCTTAATGTTTGAATCTTGATTTTTTTGCGAGTACCATGCTCTACCACGCCTCAGAGAAAAACACTAGTTTGACAAGTGGCTAACAGCATATCAGATGCAGCTTTATTTTTAGTAACCGTAATACAGCATTTTTTCCATCATACAATATTTTTTAAAATGAATTGCATGCCATTTATCAACACAAGCCATCCTACATTTATTAATGTAATATTCTGCTATAGATAGCTCACTGCAGTGTCTCACAGCGGCCACAGAGTAATGTCATTATCAACACTCAAATATATCGAATATGATAAACAGCGCTCTGTTGCTTCACGTAGTTGGATTTTGATTCCCATGATTCCACTCTCAATCTCGACCTCAACAATCTATGCCTTTGTTTTGAGTAGGCGACCTCTAGTGGTGAAAAATTACACATTGTTCCTTTAAATGATATTTTTAATAATGATCTCTAAATTTTCAACAGAGAAGTCAATCAAAGCGATCCTCTGTGTTCTCTGTGATTGGCTGTTCGCTGCACAGGTGCTCCAGAGTTTATCACAGTCTCTGAATGTTTATATCAAGCATTGAGCCTGCTGAACCTGATATAAACCAGGATGGATTTGTGTGGTTTTTAAACCTATTCTGAAACTCAGGCCTGGTTTCACAGATAGGGCTTAGATTAAACCAGGATTAGAACTTAGTTCAATTAGGACATTTAAGTGGCTTTTATAAACATGCCTTAGAAAAAAAGCATTATTGGTGTGCATCTTGAGACAAAACAATGGCACTGACATGTTTTAAGATATGTCACTGCAAGTTGCTTTCAGTTAAAACGGCTCAAACATGCATTTTATTCTAGGACTAACTTAAGCCTTATCTGTGAAACCGGGGTCAGAGTTTGTTCAGCTAGCTTCATGCAAAAGGCCATTGGTCTCAACTACAACACTGTCTTGACTGCCTACTAGCTAGCTTACTGCTAACCTGCTGACTTAATAAATCTCCTGTGATCTCTGTGATATTTTGGTAAGAACATGCGATAATTAAATGTACGGTAACACTTTACAATAAGGTTCATTAGTTAACATGAACTAATAATGAACTGCACTTTGACAGCATTTATTAATCTTTATTAATGTTAATTTCAACATTTACTAATACATTATTCAAATCTTGTTAACATTAGTTAATGTACTGTGAACTAACATGAACAATGAACTGTATTTTCATTAATGTTAACGAAGATTAGTAAATACAGTAACAAATGTGTTGCTCATAGTTAGTTCATGTTAGTTAATACATTAAAAAATGTTTAACTAATGAACCTTATTGTAAAGTGTTAGCAAATGTAATGTAATAAAAATAATATATTATTTACACAGAAAATAGATATACAAGAAATACACAGATCAAAAATGACACTTCATTTTTTCTTCATTTTGAACTTCAGCGCCTATAGAAAAGTCATCGTACCCCTTTGAAATAGTTATACTTTATTTGTCAAACAGCCTAAAATCAAAACCCATTCCAAAATAAATAGATAAAATTACAAATTAATTACTTTAATTACTAATTTTACCTTACAACATCAAAGTAATGAAAGAAAAAGTTCTGGAAATGAATAAAAAAAAAAATCTAGAATAACAGGGCTGGAGAAGTCAGTCCCATGATTTAAAACGTTGTAGAACCACCTTTTGCTGTTATTATAGTCATGAATCTTTGCGGGCTTTCATGTGTCTTGCACTGAGGAGAGTCTTCCGTCGGGCCACTCTGCCATAAAGCCCCGACTGGTGGAGGGCTGCAGTGATGGTTGACTTTCTACAACTTTCTCCCATCTCCCGACGGCATCTCTGGAGCTCAGCCACTGTGATCTTTGGGTTCTTCTTTACCTCTCTCACCAAGGCTCTTCTCCCCCGATAGCTCAGTTTGGCCGGATGGCCAGCTCTAGGAACGGTTCTGGTCGTCTCAAACGTCTTCCATTTAAGGATTATGGAGGCCACTGTGCTCTTAGGAACCTTAAGTGCAGCAGAAATGTTTTTATAACCTTGGCCAGATCTGTGCCTTGCCACAATTCTGTCTCTGAGCTCTTCAGGCAGTTCCTTTGACCTCATGATTCTCATTTGCTCTGACATGCACTGTGAGCTGTAAGGTCTTATATAGACAGGTGTGTGGCTTTCCTAATCAAGTCCAGTCCGTATAATCAAACACAGCTGGACTCAAATGAAAGTGTAGAACCATCTCAAGGATGATCAGAAGAAATGGACAGCACCTGAGTTAAATATATGAGTGTCACAGCAAAGGGTCTGAATACTTAGGACCATGTGATATTTCAGTTTTTCTGAAAATAAAAAATAAATCTGCAAAAATTTCAAGAATTCTGTGTTTTTCTGTCAATATGGGGTGCTGTGTGTACATTAATGAGGAAAATGAACTTAAATGATTTTAGCAAATGGCTGCAATATAACAAAGAGTGAAAAATTTAAGGGGGTGTGAATACTTTCCGTACCTACTGTAGATTGGGGAATATTTGCTCATTCTTCCTTCCAGAATTGCTCAAGTTCAGTCAAATACGTGCTTTCTTCAAATAATAAAGTAACTGTTTATAAAGGTGTATGAGGATTTTCTTCAGGCACTGTAGATAAAGTGCCTTAAAAGTATTCAGGCCCCTTCATTTTTCACATTTTGTTATGTTCCAGCTAAACTGCTTTAAATTCCCTTTTGGTAACACTTTCTATGAAGCCTTTATAATGCTCTTTATAGAGCATTTTTATATTTTTGGGTGAGCTATTCCTTTAACTTACATAATTGTAAGTCTCCACTGCCTGCGTAGTAACAGTAAATCCTACTGTGAATGTTTAAGATGTTAACACACAGAATCAGAAAAGCTGTTAATTCTGTTAATTCCAGATTGCAACAGCTCTGCCCTCACACGGCCTCAGGGGGTTACGAGTCCTTTTTACGGCACTGTTTGTGATACTGCTGTGAACAAGCTTGCTCAGGACTACAAGGTGATTTCACCGTTGTATAACCACAAAAGAAGACTTGGTTTGTTCTGATTCATCTTAAAATGTATCATCCGTAATTTAAGTTTCATTTAGTTCACTTAAGTCTCATAACATAGGCTATCATTTTAACTTTTATATTATTACAGTGCAGTGTTTTAGTCACTTTTTTCCTCCATGAAAATGACTGCCTGATGAAAGAAAAAAAAAGAAAGAAACAGTGACGTGTCCGTTCACAAAGGCATCTCTGTTTCATGCTCACAATAATCTTCTTAAAAACAGCGGCTTGTTCGTCAGAATTCCACATCCAACAAACTTCTGAGCACATGCTTTAAAGGACTTCAAGCTGTTATCTTTGTTGACAAAATATTCCTTATACAATATTTAATAATTTTAAATAATAATATTTAATAGTACCCTACTATGAGCAATGTCCGACAATGGATCACAAGACCATACTGTCATTTTTCCCCTCTAAATCATAAACATTTCCACTACAGTGTCATTTTTTCATAACATCTCATTCTGTGGTGGAAATTACGTAAAAAACAAGGAATAAAATGACAGACTCCTTCATTTTGCTGAGGTTATTATTTATACAAATTTCAGCTTGATTGGTAATGACACACAATAAGGATATTCAGTTCTCATATTTCATCTCAAATATAACATCTTCACTCACACTGTTGTCTCCTTAGTGAAAAACAAAACAAACAAACAACAAAAAACCTTTATTTGTGGCAAAATTATGGTGCAACTGAGACAGCCATAATTTGTGTGAAGGATGATGTACATAAATTTCACATAACAATCACTGAAATATTTAAATGTTTATTTTGTTTGTTTTAAACATGTAACATTCAGATTTTTATGATTCATTTCATATTTTAAGTTAGTCTATGATGAGAGGGAAAACTGCAAATATATGCATTAAAGTCATTTGAAAAGTAGCAAAAATGATTAAAGACATGGTAAAAAGTTTCCATGACAGTTTTGTGACCTTCATATAACAAAAAGTTTTTTTGTTTTTAAATTAATAATCTCTGGAACATTGTTTTTATTGAAAGAAAAAGAAACATTGTATAATTATCCTCGTGTACAATATATTCAAATAATAACAATATATTTAAATATGGTTTAGATCGAATATGGGCCGTTCTGATTCAAAGTTGGTTCAGAGTTGGAAACGCCTTGAAAAAAATTTTTTTTTCCCACAAATATTGTATATATGCAAATTGTATAATATCTAAGGTACACAATTTGTCACTACCGAAACACAATAATAAATAATTTAATAAGAAGGGATACATTGACCTATTAAAATTTTGTTTAGGCCTACAGCTATCTTGTGTATATATATATATGTGTGTGTGTGTGTGTGTGTGTGTGTTAAGTTTTCACAGGTAAATCAATAATATTATAATATTTTTATAATAAGTGCAATTTAAGAGATTTGTTGTATTTTGAATCCAATTTTTCTTTGTAAAAGTCATACAGTTTATCATACTGATTTCAAAGTTTAGTATTCATTAGTTTGAATATACATTGAACCAAACACTATAATAACATCTTAGTTGATAATTCAATATGCTTTATTTTTGACAAAACATCCAATGTTTCGGTCGTAACTGCACATTTTCGGTAGTGACAATAATGTGTTGGTAGCAACCACAAGTAGCAATTTTAACTCGCATGCTAAAACACTAATGATTTACATAACTGTACTAAAATTTTTGTTAATTTTCCCCAAATAAATGATTATGTGCTCCCTTTTGTGACTACCAAAACAATGATGACACATTTCGTGCTAATCAGATGCTATTCAGCACATGGTTAGCTAGCACAGCTCTGAACAGTTGAACACAGAAAAAAAAACTTAATTTTATCGAGTGACACTCAAAATACTATTTCACAACCGGAAATTCACAATGTTTCGGTCGTGACTGTTTCGGTAGTGACAATTTTAGATTCTTTTGAGCTTAGCTCAAATATGCTAATCAGCACATGGTTAGCTAGCACAGTTCTGAACAGTTGTACACAAATAAAAATGTTATGGAATAACACCCAGAAAATATGCTTAATTGCAAAAAAAAAAAAAAAAAAAAAAAGGTCCTTGGTAGTGGGGGTAGTCGTGGCCTAATGGTGAGGGAGTCAGGCTTGTAACGTGAAGGTTACTGGTTCGATTGAAGGAATTGAAGGTGAGGATTGTGAATGAACAGCACTCTCTCCACCTTCGATACCATGACTAAGGTGCCCTTGAGCAAGACACCTAACCCCTAATTGCTCCCTGGGCGCTGTAGCAAGAGCTGCCCACTGATCTGGGTGTGTGTTCACTGGGTGTGTGTGTGTGTTGTTCACTACTGTTGTGCACTACAGTGCACTTGTTCACTACTCACTGCTGTGTGTGTGTGTGCACTTTGATGGGATAAATGCAGAGCACACATTTCGAGTATGGGTCACCATACTTGACAATACGTCACGACTTTCACTTTCACTTAGTGACATTCCTTATAGTTACACACAGATTTTCAGACTTTTGATCATTTACCTTTAAATGAATATACTAGGAAAGACAGGCTATGAGAGGGAGGGACACAGGAATATTTCCTGAACAAAAATGTAGAAATAGTTCAAATCAGTCTCAACCAATGCACTAAAACATACACTGTTTTGATACATTTACATTTAATCAATTAGCAGACGCTTTTATCCAAAGCGACTTACAAGTGAGTAACATGAGTAACTTGACTTACAAGTGAATGACATGAAAATGCAGGACACAATTTTTTTTTTACATAAAGTTTCATGATTTAAAAATAAAATGTAAAATATTTTTTTAACTTCACATAATATATATTATAATAACATAATAATAATAATAATAATATATATATATATATATATTATAATAACATAATAATAATAATAATATATATATATATATATATATATAAAAGCAACAATGGAAAAAATGGCAAAATTATTTTAATATCATTTTCACAAGTTGAAATGTAGGAGTTAAACAGCCACATCCCAACTGAAAGTACCCAATACATTATGGTTTCATACATATTAAGATTACTAATATTTCAAATATTTTCTGTCGGATTCAATAGATCATAAAATTATATAATCTAAAATTTTATTACTAGAATGCTTTTTAAATGTGTTTTTTTTTTTTTTTGGGGTTGTGGAACTGCAGTTCGAGCCAATTCTCTAAAATAGATATATTTGCCCAAACAGGCTACAAATTCACATGTTTTGTTTCTAGCTGGCATCTGTCTACCTTTAATCTATTTTTACTCTTAATTGTCAACATTTGTAAGTCAAAACGTTGTAATAAAGAATGATAAGTGGGTATTATGTGAAGAATTTGACGTAATGAAAGCGCTGAGAGAGAGAGCGAGCGAGCGAGCGAGCGAGAGAGAGAGAGAGAGAGAGAGAGAGAGAGAGAGCGAGCGAGCGAGCGAGAGAGAGAGAGAGAGAGAGAGAGAGAGAGAGAGAGAGAGAGCCTTTATAAACGCATGTGATGTTTATTGTTTATAGAGTGGCGCAGCCGCGGAGGTGAAGATGGTGCTCATCAAAGAATAGTAAGTGTTACGTTTCAGGGTTTTCTTTACATTTATTTTATGGAAGTTTCTGTTTCGTTATTTCATACCGAATCGTTTGTATTGCACTTTTACATGTTGTGTGAGTGTGTGTGTTTGTGTGATGCTCAGGTCTGGCCTACCGGCTCTGACAGCAACTAAACACATGCAGATAGCTTTACACTCTATTACATGACGTCATTTTCATATCTCACGTGTTACAGAAAAAGTGTCGAAGTGATATTATGACTTTGCAAATCTGCTCATTTGTAACTTTGTCTACTTGGAAGTTTTGTTTTAAGGTAGACCGGGGCTAGTTGTCACTGAAATTATAGGCTATAGCAATTATGGTTTGAGTCAATAGTTTATATATATATATATATATATATATATATATATATATATATATACATACATACACACACACACGTATATATATACACATCTGAAATTTTGAAAAATTACTAGGCCATTTTTAATTTCCTTAATTAATTTACCTAATTTTAGTTTTTTTGATTACCTTTAGTATTGATATTGGAAAACTACCCTTTTATAATGGTGTGCAGAAATGATATACTATATAATTATATAGATTATAGTTATAGTGATGTGTACAGAAACCTCAGTATCTCTAGAGAAGGCATATGCACACATATGAAAGCTAGTTTGTACGTTCTTTTTCCTTAAAGTGATAGTCCACCCAAAAATGAAAAATTCTCTCATACTGTAAAGAAAAATAAAAATGGACCGGAATTGTCCATTGAATATTATATGTGGTATTTTTAAACTAACTGATTATTTTGTAAATGAAGTCTGGAATGTGGATTATTGGATTTCTAATAATGAACTTGTGTGTGAAATGTTTTCAGTACACAGCTTAAATATGTCGAATTTCCGCCCCCCAAAAATGCAGGCTTTGTCATTTCAGGAAAGCCACCATTAAAATCCAAAGTAAGAAAGAAATGACTGAAATTACAACACTTGAGGAATAAGTTAATTTTATAATGGTTACTTTTTTGAAATGAGACATTCTCGATGACGTGAAATGTGACCTCCGGAGACATAGCCTTCAATATGAGATATAGTTACTGGTATTGCACATCTGACACGTCAGTAAATATAATCTTCATGCAATCATACAGGCAAAAGTTCACTTCAAGAATGAATAAAGTAGCATCAACAAACTGAAAGTGCCAACAAACAGAAAAGTGTAGTCTATACTATATTTCTATATATAGCATATACTTTTGATAACTGTGCAGCAGTACATATGTATATCAAGTTCTTCTATGGGTTTCTGACAAATGAATTTCATCCAGGCCTGAAATATAGTTGTTGTGGTGTCTGGTGGAAAAGGCATACATTACCTGCTGGCATATACAATGCATATGGAAATTATTCACATCGCTTCACTTTTTCCACTCTCCTTTGAACAAGAAAAATGTAGGGCAGGGCTTGATTTTTTTCCATGAGGAATTGATTGGATGGTTGTGGTTTGCTATTGGTGTATCTCAAGTGAGTGACAGGTTGTCCCGCCCTCACGCCGATAAACACATCTTTAGAGAAGACCATTTGGGGGGGAAAAATCATTCCTTTGTGTTCCATAGAAGAAAGAACTTACAGGTATTAAACAACATGAGGGTGAATAAATGTCCGAATTTTCATTTTGGGTGAACTACAGCATTCCCTGTGCCTGTCATGTTCTTGAATCACCAAGAATGCTGTGTGTAAATTGTGTTGCATTGTCTTTTTGTCTGTATGTAAGTCTCATTTCAGTATCTCTCGGTGTGTTTCAGCCACATTGTTTTGCCATGCTCTGTTGAAGAGGTGAGTTCATTATCGCTTTTATTATTTTTTTAAAATTGTGCAGCTAAATCTATACTGTCAAATTCATTTATAAATTCTTTAACTCATGCCTCTGTGAAAGTCTGTGAACATAGGTTGTATATATACAGTAGCATATTGAAGTATTTACTGTAGCAAACAGTCAAAAGTTTGGACACCTACTCTTTTATCAATGCTATTAGAACGTCATTGGCGAGCAGATTTACACTGGTGTGATTCAAAAAGGCTTCGGTATGGTTGTGTAAGAGGGTTTCCCCATAGCATCAGCAACCTTTTTACATCTAAAAACCTGCAATTTTAACAGGGGTGTGTAGACTTTTTATTATCTCTGTACACAGGCCGGCCACTTTATTAGGCACACCTGCTCAGCTGCCCATTAACTCAAATATTTAATCAGCCAATCACATGGAGCAACTCAATGCATTTAAGCATGTAGACATGACCAAGACGATCTGCTGAAGTTCAAACTGAGCATCAGAATGGGGAAAAAGATGATTTAATTGACTTTGAACGGGGCATAGTTGTTGGTGCCAGACGGGCCGGTCTTAGTATTTCAGAAACTGCTGATCTACTACGATTTTCATGCACATCCAGGGTGAAAATGCCTTGTTGATGCCAGAGATCAGCAGAAAATGACCGGACTGGTTCAAACTGATAGAAAGGCAACAGAAACTCAATTAATCACTTGTTAGAACTGTGGTTTGCGTCAAACCTTGAAGCAGATTGGGTACAGCAGCAGAAGACACACCAGTGCCACTCCTGTCAGCTAAGAAAAGGAAACTGAGGCTATGATTCACATGGGCTCACCAAAATTGGACAATATTAGATTAAAAAAGTTGTCTGGTCTGATAAGTCTCGATTTTTGCTGCGGCATTCAGAACTGTTTACCATAATTAGCCGGATCCGGGCCGTATCCAGGTCAGATGGAGGACCTGCGCCTATACACGACCGCAATGCAGCCCTGAAGTGTCAGCAGAGACTGTGGCAACTAGCTCATCCATTACCGACATGACAGCCTGTGGCACAGATCCCCAACAAACCGTCCCATACCGGCGTGATGAAAACGATCTTCAACTAGATGGAACTGGATTAAATATTTTGATTGTTGCGACCCCAAATCGGACTTATGACCTGTAAATCTGCCTGAATCAATCAAGCACAGTTCGCTGTTGGCCAGAGGATAACTGGCCCCCTGACTTTTTTCTCCATTTTTATCACCTGTTTCGTTACCTGATGTCACCTGTTGGAGTTTTGGTTCCTTGCCGCTGTTGCCTTTGGCTTGCTTCGTTGGGGGATACTTGCTTGATATTCAACAGTGTTTTTGATCTGCCTCCATTGACCATTACGCAGAGCCGGGCTCGGGCCATTTTTTTTTCCACAAATCAGGCTCGGGTCGGTCTCTGGCTCATTTAGCTTCTCTCCTTTTAATGTGCCCATATACAGATATGCCCATATGCAGAGTACACATAGGCTACTGGATGAAATATTATTATATTGATTATATTATAAATATTATACATCACCTATGCAACACATATACGCATGCATTGGAGGTGACAGTTAACCATACATAGCATCAGAGAGAATTTGGAGCATGGGGAGTTCCTAAAGTTCCTAGTTTTGATTTGATTACCACGACAAACAATGAGCCAATTGGTCATGTGCAGTGTAGAATCTGCAAACATATCCATGCACATATACACATATCCTTGCTGTAATGCGACAGCAAAAAAAGAAGAACATCTCATCTACAATGGCATGTCGAGTGCATCTGCGCTACAGCTAACTCTGCTAGCACAAGCAGACAGTTATCAATGTCCGAGTTCTTCTTGAAGCCAGTGCCACCTAATGCCAGATCCCAAGGCATCGAGAAGTGTGCCGATTTCTGCTGCGAAGACGGCCATTCCAAATGATGGCTAGAGGAGGATTTATAAAGTTAGCCCAGGAACTAATTAACATCGGAGCAGTCTATGGATGCCTTTCTGCTGAAAAGTTGCTGCCTGACCCGAAGACTATCTCTCGCAGATGCCAGGAAAAGGCAACAACAAAAAGAGAAGTGATTGTTGCTGAGATAAAAGAGGTGATGTGTGCAGTTAATGTTGGGATGACCACAGACATGTGGACTGATGATTACCACATGGTCAGTTACACCTCACTTCATAATGTCCAAAAAAAAAAAAAAAAGATTTCGAAGTTGAAGAATGATGTACTCACCACTGCCATGTTCCCTCCTGTGAGGCCAAAACAGCTGAAAATATATACGCAAGGAATTGCAGAAGCAGCTTGTGTCAGTTCTCAAGTTTGATCCATCTGTAATGAGTAAGGTGGTGTGGGTAACAGATCAAGGTTCGAATATTGTTGCTGCATTACGACCTTACCGACGCTTGGACTGTCAGAACCACATCTACAACACGGTCCTCCGACATGCCTTGGACATCACCGAGCTGTCAGTAACACTCCCAGAGGTTGGTGGAACGTTGCTGGTTGTCAAGAAAGTAGTCCAGTTCGTGAAACAAAGCAGTCTAGCAAGCCAGTTATCCAAGACTGTTCTGCAGATGGGAGAAACACGTTACAGCACTGTATTTCTCAAGTCTATCTAGGATGCTGAATTACGTGAAAAGCTTGAGAGTCGTGGAGAGGCCCAAAGAATGGCTGATATGTCCTCAGATGTTCTCGGTTTTCTCCACCCCTTCTACAAAGCAAGTAATGCTCGCTGCAGAGTTCTCTGGAGCTCAAGGGTGGAGCTTAACCTGTTTAATGGGTGGAGATATAAGGTTATGGGTAGGGTTAGGGTGTGGTTGGGGGATACAGCTCCATCCATCATGCCCATAGTAGGTCAAGAGAGGGTGGAGCTGGAGCTACAGAGGGTGGGAGCTGGAGGTTATGGCTCTGCAGTGAGTAGCCTCTCCTACAAAGCCCAGGAGGAGTTGGAAGGTGATCAATATCAATCCTTGAACCTTGTTGTGTTATGGCACTAGAGGCTGAAGCTTCATTACCAGCCAGTAAGTACTGACATGCCTTATCAAGCTACCTTCCGCCACTTGGAATGGATTGGTAAAAAGGTCCAGATTCAGCCACTCCATAAACTGGCAATATTCCTGTGGCCAAATTTCAACCAGTTGCGGATGTTCTGGGAAACTGAGAGAGATGCCATCCTGCAAGATGCAAAGAGTTGAATTGCAAGCTATCGATCAACCGTTGGAAATGCGACTGAGGAGCCAGCTAGAGAGGTGACGTCAGATACGAGAGCCTTGTCAGACTTTGAATTGGAGTGGGAGAATCATGTCACCCAGGGTGTTGACACAGCTGTGGATGAGGCCCACATATACCTCAACCTTAACCTCAGCAAGGAATATGACAATTGAGATTTACTGGGTTGGTGGAGTCAACATGAGAAGAAGGAAAGAACGGTAGGCCGTAAATCTTTATTTACTTATTTGCGGCTGGATCACATAGTTTGGCTATATTCTCTACTGCATGCTAAGCTTGTCTGTAATGGATGGTCTGTATTAATATTTGTGGGCATGATTGTCGGTGGTGGTGATGTTTGAGGCCTATAATAAAGTGTGTATGTGTTTACTTGTCAGAGAAAGCTTACAGTGATATTCATGTTGATCTCGGGTCGGGTTGCGTTCGGGCTGAAAAATTGCAGACGTTGTCTGGCTAGGGCCGGGTTAGGGCTTGAACACCATGGGCCAGGGCCGTCAGGGCTGGAGTTTTTGGCCTGTGCAGGGCTCAAAATGGTCTCTGACAATGTGTTGACTGTACTCAAATGGCCTCCACAGTCACCAGATGCAGTAAGCAGTATGGTAGAATCCAGCTTAAATGTTGTTGGCTGTTATTTGTTTCAGTATCAAGTAGGGCAGCTGTACTCAGTGGCAGAAGCCAGCAAGAATGAGACCGGTGGAGGAGAGGGCATAGAGATATTGAAGAATGAACCATATGAAAAGGATGGCGAGAAAGGACAGTACACGCACAAAATCTACCATCTCAAAAGGTATTTACATATGAAGATGTGGATGTACACACCTATATGCATACCAGTGATGATTGCACGAGAAGCCTGGCTGTCAGTACAGTTTCATTCAAACATCATTTGCGTTTTTCATTTTGTGTGTTCTGCTGCCCAGCAAAGTACCAGGCTTTGTAAAGGTGATTGCTCCTGAAGGCTCACTTGTGTTCCACGAAAAGGCCTGGAATGCCTACCCTTACTGCAGAACAAGTGGGTGGAAAACACAGACTGCTAAGTTAAGATGTTCAAAGTAAAGATATATGCATCACCCGGTGAAATAAATGCTTTAAAATATATTTCTTGGTTTCATCAGTTAATTTCTATTCTAAACATTGAACCTGAGTAAGTTGCACTTTCAGTTTTTTAGGTTTTAAGAATTGAAATTCATATGAAATTTAATTTTAATATATAGATACTTAAGATAACCGGTTACAATTCATTGGTGTAACCTCTAATCGTATCTATTTTTTCTCTTGTTTCCAATACATGTTTGCCACAGTTGTAACGGTAAGTGCACTGAAAACTGTTTGTTGGCTGTGTTAAAGGATTAGTTCACTTTAAATAATGAATGAAAATCACATCACGATTTACTCACCCTCAAGCCATCCTAGGTGTATATGACTTTCCTTTTTCAGACGAGTACAATCGGAGTTATATTAATAATCACCCTGATGCTCCAAAGGTTTATAATGGTAGCAACGGAAACCACGTGTTTGAAGCTCAAAAAAAGTGCATCCATCCCTCATAAATGTACACACATGGCTCGAGGGGGGAAAATAAAGGCCATCTGGAGCGAAGCGATGCATTTATGTAAGAAAAATATCCAATTTTAACACGTTATAATGTAAAATAGCTGCCATAATAAATGCCTCTCGCAGTTCAAAACGTCCTACACCTTCGGTATTGCGCGACGTCAGTTATTTTATTATATTTTATTATATATATTTTTTCGTAAGTTGAATACGGAAGGCGGTCTAGTGCGAGCTAGTTATTTTACTTATAACTTGTTAAATGTACTTGTTAAATATTTTTCTTACACAAACGCATCTCTTCTGAAGACCTTAATTAACCTCCGGAGCCATGCGGAGTACGTTTATGATGGATAGATGCACTTTCTTGAGCTTCAAACAGGTGGTTTCCGTGCACTGCCATTATAAAGCTAGGGACCCTCAGGGCGAATAATTTAACTCCAATTGTAATTGTCTGAAAGAAGAAAGTCATATATACACCCTAGGATTGCTTGAGGGTGAGTAAATTTTCATTTTAAGGTCAACTAATTCTTTAAATAAAATTACCTCTTTTTGTTTATCCTGTGTAAGGCATTTCAAATTTTCAAAACCTTATGAATGGCTTGACAAACAGGTGTATAATAAACAGTTTGACAAACAAAGTGTGTAAGTAAATATCATAGCCTGACATAACCATTATTTTCTGTTTGCTATTTGATGACTAGTCATTCTAAGAGGCATTTTATTGGACAAATATTTACATATATGCATACAAGATGAGTCATTAATAATATTTGGCCATTTTCCTGAAAAACTGTTAGTTTTATATTTGCTACAAGTCTATGAAGTCAACCTTTAGGAGTGCGTTAGCATTTAGAATGCTAGGAAGTTAACAGATAATAACCCCCCCCCAAAAAAATACCTGTTCTTGATCTTGATTTCACTGGGTCTTTAATGCTGAATTGTATATTGGTAACTATGGTTGTCAATTGATAAATTACATGAAATGCCGATTAATCAGTCACAATTGCAAAATAAACCATCTCTATTTTATACAAGTTATTGGAGTTGTCATATACACTACTGGTCAAAAGTTTAGTCTGTAAGATTTTTTAAAAAACGTTTTTGAAATTAGTTTCCTGTGCTTTTATTTGATTAAAAATACAGAAAAAATGTAATTGTGTGAAATATGATTAAAAAAACGTTTCTATTTTAGTATGTTTTAAAATTAAATTTTATTTTTCAAAGCTGAATATTCAGCAGCCATAACTCCAGTCTTCAGTGTCACATGATCCTGTGATATTAGACTGGTTAGAAATAAATAAAGTCTTACTAACTCCAACCTTTTGAATGATAGCTGATATAGATCTTATTAATTCACCCCATTTGAAATTGAACCTGCAAAGATGGTTTTTGAGATTCTTTGCGATTGAATCTATTTAAGAGATCTTTTTAGGAATTCATCAGTTTTGAAATATTAGCCTATAAATTATTTTATATTGTATGCATATAGACCAACCTTATGGTCACTGACTGTAAAGACAATAAAATGTTCTGATTTTTGTTCCCCCAGAATGAGTACATGAAGGATGATTTTTTCATCAAGATTGAGACATGGCACAAACCTGACCTTGGAACACTAGAGAATGTGAGTGCATTTGTATATACTCATTCGAAAATGTATTCTGTGTTTTCGTGAAACATGCAATATGTGAAGTGTAATGTCAGTGTAAATGATATCGGATCAAATTCCATTTTAACCTCATCATTAGGTTGAACGATATACCAGGAGATACCAGGAGACACGATAAACTGGTAGAAAACTGATAGATGTAAATTTTGGATTATTGTCACGTTGTCACAAAGGTTTTTAGATTTGCCAGATTAAACATTCAAGCGATTTTCAAACTGTACAAGCACAATAAGCCTGCTTGCTTTCTGATAGACTGTTTCTGTGTTCACACGCACAAATCTCACACGCAAAAAGCCACGGGTCACACAGTGTCTGTGTTCTGAATTGAGTTATTTTTAACAGCTTATTGCACTTGAAAGGTCAAATCAGGCCCGGCTCACCCAAATCAGGCCCTGGCCCCACCCTGCCCCACCCTGCCCCACCCTGCCCTACCCTAGCCCCACCATAGCCCCACCATAGCCCCACCCTGGCCCCACCCTAGCCCCACCCCAGCCCCACCATAGCCCCAGCCCAGCCCCACCCTAGCCCCACCCTGGCCCCACCCTAGCCCCACCCTAGCCCCACCCTGGCCCCACCCCAGCCCCACCATAGCTCCACCCCAGCCCCACCCTGGCCCCACCCTAGCCCCACCCAGGCCCCACCCCAGCCCCACCATAGCTCCACCCCAGCCCCACCCTGGCCCCACCCTAGCCCCACCATAGCCCCAGCCCAGCCCCACCCTAGCCCCACTGTAGCCCCACTCCGGCCCCACCCCGGCCCCACGCTAGCCCCACCCCAGCCCCACCGTGTGCAAAATAGCTGCGACGTTCAATTCAGCTCCAGATTTTGAGGGAGATCATGTTTTTTGGCCACTGTACAGAATACACTAGTTTATAGTGTATTTATAATACATTAAATATGGAAAACACTAGTTTATCAACTAATCATTAAAATGTTTAAAAATTCTGTTTATGAATTCATATTCATAACTTCATCCGGTGCGCTGTGGCAAGCTTTATGTGTGCGCTTGAGCTCTGATTAGGCTATATAGGCATTAAAGGCTCTTTATTATGATTTATATTGTTTATTAATAAATGTGCGATTAGTCGACTAATCGCTTAAAATGAACGACAACTAGTCGACCAGATAAAGTTTAGTCGAGGACAGCCCTGTTAGAACGTGACAGCAATCTTCATAAACATTCAAATGATTTAAAACTGTTCAAGGGCAAGAAGTTTCCTGTGATCATTAACACAAAGCGCGCATACCGAGAGCTGCGTCTCAGACAGCATGCCATTACCGAACTAAGTTCTAAGTTCGCTCTTCATCGCTCTTAAATGGATGAATACATACAAAAAAACGTCAAAATGCCTGTTTTGGCAAACATCCTCATAAGCAATGTGTGAAAATAAAAAGTCTTAATGAATGTAAACATTTGGGAGAAAATCTGATCTGTATACCATGTCAAATCTGTACGTTTTGGTCTTAAAGTGACAGTAGCTTAATATACCTACTCTTGCCTGTCATTAATGTTAATTAAAGAACAAATTAAAATGTAAAAATTCCCAGGATGTAACACATTTTATTTTATTGTATGGTTAAGGGAAACAAACAGTATAGCTTTGAAATATTTGTTGTGAACATTGTTGTACTTATATTTGTTGTGATCATAAATCCTCTAAATAATGAATAACAGGTACACAAATTGGACAGTTCTACATGGAAGTCTGTGGAGGTCACACCCATTAACATTGCAGACAAAGAACAAGTAGCCCCTAGTGTAAGTACCCTGTTTTATTTAGCGGTTACACTCGATACGATTACAAACAGAAATAAATATTTCTATTTGAACACCTATTACATATTTAATCATCAGGGTTCCCATGAGTAAAGAAAACCTGGGATTAACAAGGAATTTCACAGGTGTGATTTCCTGGAAAAGTTGTCAAAATGAATAAATTCTCTATTCTTCATAAACATATTACAAAGAATACTCTGTAGATGATGAAATATTTTAGACTACAATGAAACTTGCTTGCAAGCCAGCCAGCACGATAACATCAGTCAATCTGTTGAGCGTAACAGACTCATCAGGTGGAAAAAATCTCACAACGGTTTCCAATGGGACATCTTCAAACGTCAAGATGTTTTTGTCTTATTATAGTTCAAATGTTTTGAATTAGTCTGATAGATAAAGTACTAGTGTATTATTTACATGTATGCATTTGGCAAACCTTTTTATTCAAGCTTATTGCATTCAAGATTTATATTTTATTAGTTCATGCATTCCCTGGGACACAAACCCATGACATGGACGTTGCTAGCGGGCTGATTTGTAGATTGTACCCCCCCCCATCTTGTTTTTCCCAATTTTCATTCACATAGAGCCTCAAAATTAATCACCATATTTGGCACCATTCTGATTAAGTAAATGATTATATATATATATATATATAAAAAGGTACGTTTACAACCATAGACTACCAGTATGGCAAGCCATTTTGACTTTTATTCATTCTCAGGATAGGAATTCTTGATATCAACAAATCAATTTTCACTAGTTAAAATGCTAATTATTGATATCAGGAATTACATTTCCACTAGTAACAACGTTAATTCCTGATATCAACAATTCAATTCTTGATATCAATAATTAAATTCTAGATAACAAGAATTATATTTCCACTAGTATAAACTATAATTCTTGATATCTGTAATTGTATTTTCACTAGTGAAATCTCGCCATAGGCTGCCATTCAAATTCAATTATTGATATCAAGAATTAATTTATTACTAGTTGAAATTCCAGTTTCACATATCAGGAATACAATTCTTACTAGTAAAAATCAGAATTTTTGATATCAATAATTACATTGTTACTAGTAAAAATGCAAATGTCTGATATCAAGAATTCAATTGTCACTAGTTGAAATGTCTATTCCTGATATCAATAGAATTTCTGATATCTAAAACGGCTTTCTTACTAGTAACAATCACATTCATGATATCAGAAATAGTAGCAATTCAATTGTTGATATCAAGAATAGACATTTGCACTAGTAACAGTGTAATTGTTGATATCAGAAATTTGCATTTTTACTAGTAAGAATTGTATTCCTGATATGTGAAACTGGAATTTCAACTAGTAAGAAATTAATTCTTGATATCAACAATTGAATTTGAATGGCAGCCTATGGCGAGATTTCACTAGTTAAAATACAATTCTTGATATCAACAATTATAGTTTGTACTAGTGGAAAATGAATTGTTGTTATAACGTTAATTCTTACGATGTTAAAAGTGGAAATGTAATTCTTGATATCAAAAATTGCCATTGTTACTAGTGGAAATCTAGTTCCTGATATAAAGAATTAACATTTTAACTAGTGAAAATGTAATTGTTGATATCACAAGTTCATATCCTGAAAATGACTAAAAGTCAAAACGACTTGCCTTACTACCAGAGGTTAAATCTATGTCTCTATCATGCATTATTTTCCTAAATCCACCAGGTGGTACTGTAGTGCTTAGGCTTGGCAACACCTCTTGCAACTATTTTTATTATGCATTTTTCAAGGTTTCAGAAGCTTTTGAGGCCCTTAACCTGCTCAAAAACTCAAGAGATTTTCACACACATCAGAGTCGTTGGCCATTTGGCCCTGAGAAAACGGAAGCACACAAAAGAGGCAGATAATCTGACATCAGTTTTTCTGCATGCAAATGTCCAACAGGAGTCTACAAGGAGCCACGGGGAATGAAATGAACACCACACCAAGCTTTCAAAAAATGCTTGTACTTGAAGCAAGGCACTTTTTTTTTTTTTACACAAGAGAAGCTCCTGATCTTGTGTTTTCAGTGTCTCGGAACGGCTCAGTTTGCATTAGTGGTGCTCCATACAAACTCCATCTCTGCAAGTGCTGTGTGTGTGTGTGTGTGTACTTGTGTCACACACACACACACACACACACACACACACACATATATATATTGCCTCTATTTTTGTAAGTTTGCAAATTTAAATATCATCAGTAAGCATAGCTATTTTTTTTAATAACTGCAAATTACAAATAAACAATTAAATCAAAAAATATATTTATTGTTTTGTTCATCTTTATGCAACTCAAAGTTTTAAGTACACTGTAAACCTGAATAAGCCATTTTTAAGTTACGAAATTTAAAGTTTAAGTGGCAGATTTTTATTTTGTACTTCACATACATTTTAATTGTTCTTAACTTTAAATGTTTGAGTACACTCATAGATTTAACTTAAAATGATCATGTAACCCCAATGTAAACATTTTTATTAGTGTAAAATTGTCTAGCTATAACAAGCTGATTCAAAAAATGATAACTTGCTAATTTGTTAACATATTAACAATATCAAGGTATAGTACTTTCTGAATGAGTACAGCAATATAAAGCTTTTAATACGCTTGCTCTCAAACCCAGCCGCATGCACCACTTGTCACTGATGGTAACCAAAACCCACATTAACAGAAACTCTTCAAAATTAGCATAACAAAACATTATTCATTACTAAATCTCCCAATTAACATTAATCTTGCACAAAAAGGAAAAAAAAAAAACATTATGCAACACATCATTTTAGCATTTACTCTCTCTTTCGAGTGCCATGGGCAAATAGAAATCCCAGCCCAGTTTCGTCTAAATTAAAAGAAATAAGTTCATTAAACTCAAAACAATGAAACTGTTCAGTTTACTTAAATATATGAACGCGTCTGAGTGCACGTTCAGCGATGACGTCACATTTTCGTAAAGAACAAAAAAAAACGCCACTAGAGGGCGTATGCTTGATATTAAAATATTTGATTACGGTTGAATCTATTTTTTCAAGTTCCCTGAACTCTAAACTTTAGCGGAGTTGTAAAAAATATTTAGTGTTAACTTAAATCTCTGATAGATGTTGAATGAACTCAAAAATAATAGTTAAACTTTGTGGCACATTTTGAGTAAAAGGTTCTGTCCATCATAAGTTATGCTGTTTGGGTTTACAGTGTGTCTGTGTGTGTGTATATATATAATATATGGATTATATATATATATATATATATATATATATAAAATACACATACTCTACTCTTGCTTCTAAACAAATAATTGTAAGTAAAGTTAATGACGTATGAATAAGCAAGACCAATTTAACAAGGTCTTTGGTTTCATGAATCATGCGTGAGAGGATGGAAAATATCTTTAATGTAATGCCCTCTCTGTCATTGATTAGCTAGTTAAGAGTGTTTGTGTGAGGGGAAAGGGGGATTATGGTCTAATGAAGCAGTTTTCTCTGGTGTCCTGGCTGTCCGTGTCTTTGGGCCCTATCAGACTCTGGCCTCAGGCATGGCTGCAGGCGTTGTGCTGAGAACCGTGAGTTGGGTTCGAGTAATTAAGGGCTTATATAGCCTGGCACACAAACAAACCTCTGCTTTACATGAATTCACACCAAGCATTGTTATCGTATCATCACGCTTTGGCCTCCAGACAGCGCACTTGGTATTAAACAGGTCGGTTTGTTCTCAGTGTGACAGTGGTTTGTGTGTGTGTGTGTGTGCGCACAAGCTCTCAATGCTTGTTTGCCTCACTAACTGTACAGAAACTGAGAAGTTGTTATTTTGCCGGAGGCGTGTCATGATTTATTTACAATTGCGAGGCCCTGGAGGTCCAGTTAAAATTAAATGCTTTTCGACCATTTATTTTACCAGCAGCTGTTTTTCTCACCATCTCTCCCAGTTTCCACCCTCTCAGGTTTATTAAGTGTATTTTTTTTTGTTTTTGTTCCCTGTTTTTTTCTTAACTTCTTGCCTCACTGCATCTGTCCTTGAATACTTTTTAATGACTTGGGCTCTATTAGGCATAACCTAAGTCTATATGGGCGTACTTGACTCAAGTTTTGACATATATTCCCAGATGAATCTGCTTACTAAGGGTTTAAATTTTGCAGTTTTGAAGAGTAAATAAACTCTTCACAAAAAGTGCAGCAGCTTTCAAAATGTTATATTGGTTGAGAATGCGAGTATCCACAAAATGAAGGTTTATAGTTAATGCACTGATGTTGATGATCAAGTCTTATTCTCAAAAATGTATACATTTCAAACTAAGCCTGGGTTGATTTTCATCTGTTAATATGCAGGACTACAAGGCAGATGAGGATCCAGCTATTTTTAAGTCAGTCAAGACTGGCAGAGGACCACTGGGACCCAACTGGATGGTAGGGACCACCCTTCATTATAACCCTATATGACTTTTTTCCCATTAAATGAAAAATATAGAACCCCCCCCCCCCCCCCCCCCAAGCAGTTGCAACGGATGAAGACCACAACTTTTAAAGGTTAAAAAACAAAACAAAAAAAGAGACAAAAGCATTGTATATATAAACCAGGTGCTTTAATTTACTTATTTACTATATTCAAAGTGTTTTGAAGTCATTCAATATTTTAATGTGAGAACTGAAATTTGTTGTTATTTACTGATAATATTATCTTCTTGTGGTCTGTTAACCACTGCATCTGGATCGATTTAGCAAACTGAACACAACAACCAGGGCTGCGTTTCCCAAGATCATCGTGAGGCAAGTTGATCGTAGAGACCATTGGTGGAAATGGTTCTACAAGGCACTTGACTACAATGAAATGGCTTACAATGCTTTTGGGAAACGCAGGCCAAACCAGTCTGCTCTCCTAAAAATAAAGGTTCTAAAAGAAGGGTTTTGAAATGATATAGAAGAACAATTTTGGTTTCATTAGAACATTATACTAATATAAAGAACCTTAGTAACTATTTATATTAAAGGCTTTATGCCTTTAATGCTCCTTGGATGTTAAAGAACCTTAAAATTGTTAAAAAACACACACACACACACACGTTGTGTTTTCATGTTTTATGGGGACATTCCATAGGCGTAATGGTGTTTATACTGTACAAACTGTATATTCTGTCCCCCTACACTACACCTGCCCATCACAGAAAATGTTCTGCTATTTTAGATTTTCAAAAAAGATAATTCTGTATGATTTATAAGCTTGTTTCTTCATGGGGACCAAAAAAAATGTCCCCAAAAGATCAAAATTTACTAGTATTACTATACCTGTGGGGACATTTGGTCCCCATAATGTAGGGAATACCTGCCCACACACACACACACACACACACACACACACACACACACACACACACACACACACACACACACACACTCATACGTTGCATTTTCATGTTTTATGGGGACATTTCATAGGCATAATGGTTTTTATACTGTACAAACTGTATATTCTGTCCCCCTACACTACCCCTACCCCTAAACTTATCCATCTCAGAAAATGTTTTGCTATTTTAGATTTTCAAAAAAGATAATTCTGTATGATTTATAAGCTTGTTTCCTCATGGGGACCAAAAAAATGTCCCCAAAAGATCAAAATTTACTAGTATTCCTATACCTGCGGAGACATTTGGTCCCCATAACGTTGGGAATACCTGCCCACACACACACACACACACACACACAGTGGTATGCAGTGGTGTTCTAAAATGAGAAAGCAAAGTCCTCACTTAATGTTCTTTTTTTTTTTTATAAATCAAATGTAAATTCATGTCCCAATATAATGTTGTCACATTTTCCTGGTTAAGGAAAACATTACTTTACATTACATAAAAAAAAGAAACCAAATACAATTCTAGTTTGTATTTTTCCATTAAAAATTAACTATGTAATTAATGTTCTATTGATTAAAACAAGGTATAAATCTCATTAAGTTAGTGTTTTAAGCATTTTTACATTTATTCCAAAATAATAACTAAAGGCAGTAATAATTTAAATAATATTTTTTTATTTGTGAAAAGCTGTTCTTTTTAATAGTCAACATATTTTCGGATCATCAGTTATCATGCTCGGTAAACACGGTCTGTCATAGACACGAAGATGTATCTTTAATTTCATTTGCTCTCTAAAACCCCCCAAAGTCATCATGTTTTCAGGTCATTTCAAGTTTGATTTTACCTTAAAGCGATGATATCTAAGTGGGTGAGTTGTTTACTTAGTAATTAGTCTTCCCATTAACGCCATCATTTTGTTAATTCAGACCGATTCGTGAATACGTGAACACGCACGAAAATAAGAGATGGGATTTATCGCACAACGACAATCACAGTGCGATAGAGGCGCACTGCCTCCTCTCATGTGACTTTCCCCCATTCATTCTCAAACCCACTGCACGCTTTAAGGTGTCTGTTAAAACTCAATGGGCTCAGAGGAGGCAAGAGATGTGGACTCTCGCTGTAACTTTACCTGCGGGTGTCGCTGTTGGACAGTGTTACTTTAGAAAAACGAGTGATTTATACTTTTTAACGTCACATTTTGTAATATTTGCATTGTTTTATTTTTGTAATATGGATTATTTTTTTCATCCCCTTTTTTGAGGAGGCTCTGCTTCCCTTGCCTCCTTTGAAGGAAATGCATGCACGCACACACAGCACGCACACACAGCAGGGAGAGATGGGCTGAATGTCAAGGTTTTCAGGGAATAATGATTTCAGTCTGTTCTTCAAACAAAGCTATCATATAGCTTTAGAACACTTGGAATATAGCACACGGGCCAGGTTGTATGGGACACCAAAATGCTAACCTGTTGTTGTTGTTTCTGTTGTTTTAAATTTGTATAGTTTGCTTCCTGGCCTTCTGAATTTAAACAGTAGTGCAATCTAAAATAATAGTTCAGTAAAAATGTACAGTGCAATTTCTACAATGACCTCTAAATTACCAATGAGTGTATTAGTGGAAGTGTTTTGCAGTTAAGAACTAATGAAGATGAATCACTCCGCTTTGATGGACCGTAAAAGGCATCACAGTGATTGGCACAAACTAAGACATGTGCGTGTTCACATGAATATGAATAAGAGATGTCTTCACTTGTGTGTATTGAAGATTAGATTAACCTTCCCTTGTTAGATTGTGGAGCACCTAAAATGTGTTTTTGCCACATTACCTCATCTATTCTGGTGATCTTCTCAGAAAAGCATCTTCATAAAGTAGCCATACTGTAATGATTTGATTTTAGGACATCTGTACTGTATTAGTGTTTAAGTTGAGATTAAATTTCTGCATTCATCTATGTTTGAAATCTCACAGAAAGAACTGGTTAATAACCCCGACTGCCCACGAATGTGTGCTTACAAGCTTGTCACTGTCAAGTTTAAGTGGTGGGGTCTGCAGAACAGGGTAGAAAGCTTCATTCACAAGGTAAGATCTCCAGAAATGCATTAACTCATATATATTAGAAGTGGTTTTAATTTAACACCATCTAAAGGAATTATTATTGTATATTAGGAATAAAACTATTCCAAATTTCACTTCAGAAATATTCGTTATAATTTTAATGTTGACATTCCTACTTCAAATTTTGCGAGTGAGTGTAATTCCACCATAATTGTACTGTGTGTCTGGATTGGGTTATAATTCTGTGGAATGGGTTGGGATTTATGTGTTTTGTTTTTTGGTCATTTACTAAGCAAGAGAAGAGAATCTTCACCAACTTCCACCGGCAGCTGTTCTGCTGGATTGATAAGTGGGTAGAGCTCAACATGGAGGATATCAGAAGGATGGAAGAGGAAACACAGAAAGAGCTGGAGGAGGTGCGTACACTCATACACATTACACAGACTGAGCTGAATCTGTAGTCAAACCCCAATTTAGCTGTCAGGTAGAATAGCACTGGTTAGTATGATTTTTTTTTTTAGCTTGTGTTTTATACAGATAAGGAATATTGTTTTAGGAGATATAAACCCTGAAAAGAATTCTGGGAGAAAATCACTTTTTTTCTAGGGATGTGCAATACATCTGCATTTACATTAATAATACATAATACATTTCTTTTTTTAATTATAAAAAAATTAACAGTTTAATATTATAAAACATAATATGGGTCATGACATAGATTTTAAATTATTTTTAATATGTTCCTTGAGGTTCAGTTACAATGTTACGTGTGTTTTCCACACGAAAAAAAAATTATATGCAGAAAAAATATTTTCAACCCTCATTCTGACCCTCTGTCTGAAATGATGGGCGGCTCCTTTAAGGCTTGTCAGTAAACGGCCTCTGTTATGATTTGTTAAAATCATTGCTTGGCAAAAAGTATCAACACTCCCTTGCTACTGCACAAATACATTTACAGACAAAGCATTATGAAATTGTTTACTTACGGTTTGCAATGTAGTTGGATGCTTGAGCTTTCAACAAAGGTTCCTTTACAAAGTCTCCATTACTTGGCATTTGACTATTTTCTAAACAAGGCACTATTTTTTTTTTGAAAAAAAAATAGCCCCTGAAACAACCTAACAAACAGCCTAACTATGACACAACTCCCCCTCCCAGAAGGCACAACCTTGGGCCAAAAAGAGTCTAACAGTGGAGGAAGGGTGGGTGTCCTGGAGTTGTGGTAGGTGACCAGGGCATTGCTGACAGGCTAGGTTGCCTCATGGGCAGTGCTGGCAGTTCAGGGGACCAGGGTGATGCAGGTTGCTCAGGGGACCAGGGAGGATCGGCCTCCGTGGCTTTATGGTTGGGGATGTATTGCACCCCCCTACCAAATGTTCTTGGGAGGAGCTGTGGGGTAGTGGGCTCTTGGGCTGAAGAGGACTCTGAAGTGGACTCATGGGTAAGCTCAGGGACGAGAGCGGGCACTGGACTGAGCTCAGGGATGAAAGCGGGCATATGACTCTGGTCGGGAACCGGCGCTTTCACAGGATTCTGGTTGGGGGCTGGAGTCAACACTAGACTGCACTTAGGGGCTGGAGCCAACACTGGACTGCACTCAGGGGCTAGAATCAACACTGGAAACTGATCAGGAGCTGGTCCCAACACTGGACTTCACTCAGGGGCTGGAGCCAACACTGGACTGCACTCAGGGGCTAGAATCAACACTGGAAACTGATCAGGAGCTGGTCCCAACACTGGACTTCACTCAGGGGCTGGAGCCAACACTGGACTGCACTCAGGGGCTGGAGCCAACACTGGATTCTGATCAGGGGCTGGTGCCTTCATTGGACTGCACTCAGGAGCTGGAGCAAACACTGGACTGCACTAAGGGGCTAGAGCCAACACTGGACTCTGATCAGGGGCTGGAGCCTTCACTGGACTGCACTCAGGGGCTGGAGCCAACACTGGACTGCACTCAGGGGCTGGAGCCAACACTGGACTGCACTCAGGGGCTGGAGCCAACACTGGACTGCACTCAGGGGCTCGAGCCAACACTGGATTCTGATCAGGGGTTGGAGCCAACACTGGACTCTGATCAGGGGTTGGAGCCAACACTGGACTCTGATCAGGGGTTGGAGCCAACACTGGACTCTGATCAGGGGCTGGAGCCAACACTGGACTGCACTCAGGGGTTGGAGCCAACACTGGATTCTGATCAGGGGCTGGAGCCTTCACTGGACTCTAATCAGGGGCTGGAGCCAACACTGGACTGCACTCAGGGGCTGGAGTCAACACTGGACTCTGATCAGGGGCTGGAGCCAACACTGGACTGCACTCAGGGGTTGGAGCCAACACTGGATACTGATCAGGGGCTGGAGCCAACACTGGACTGCACTCAGGGGTTGGATCCAACACTGGATTCTGATCAGGGGCTGGAGCCTTCACTGGACTCTAATGAGGGGCTGGAGCCTTCGCTGGACTGCACTTAGGGGCTGGAGCCAACACTGGACTGCACTCAGGGGCTGGAGCGGATGTGTGTGTGTGGTGTACACACACATAACAGCAGCCACATAAAGGGTAAGGACCACCTCTTCGATCCCACCAGGGCAGACAGGAACAGACTGGGGAATTTCACTCACTGGAACAGTCTGGGGAATTTCTGTCATGGGAATAGACTCATGAATTTCTCTTACATGAACAGACTCAGGAAGTTCTCTCACACTGGAACAGCCTTTCTCAGTCAGGATCTTCATGAAGTAGTCAGTCAGGGCAAGGCCAGCCAAGGCCAGATCGACAATGGCATGGAGCAGGGCGTAACTCTTATAGATGGGCACAGTTTGGGTGATACCATTACCAACGTCCATCTTTGCTGCTGCTAGAGCCATTTTTTTTGGTCTGTCCTTCTGTCAGCTAATTTTATTAAACTTATCAAACAAACTCAAATCTTCACAAAACACTGAAGAGTCTCTGGAACAGAACAACCAACATGGTACGAATGAAGACAGACATAAAAGTGAGAGAAACACGGGGCTTAAATGCAAGAGCAAACAAAGGAGCCAATTAGATAATTAACAAGGTAATTAACTGAAAAGGAGACAAGAATACAACAAGACATAGTGAAAATGGCACAAACAAACGGGTACACAGGCAAATATGACAATGAGCAATACAAACGGAATCAAAACCGAGTCTATAACCATGACACATACCTACTACTCACACTATTCATACTACAAGACAACATAGAATAGTGCATAATTATGTAAATAGGGAAGCACCTACAGACAAACAGAAGAATATATTAAAAAATATATTACTACTGTTTCACTATGATTGATGCACTGAGCAGCCATATTGGACACTATTGCACCACTATACCTCACAACAATTTTTACATACCAGCTCATATTTTTATTATTTTCTTTCTCCACACTTTAGAATAGCAATTAAAATACAGAAATAATAAAGTCATCAAAACAAAATAGAGGCATGGGAATTATTTAGTAATCAACTTTTTAAAAATATTAATCCTGTTATCTGTGTTCACCCAAGATTATTTGCTGAAATTAAAATGGAGAATTCAACAAAATATGTTGATCCAGGAACATGTCATACATGGCAAAATTCGGTGAGCTTTTCTTTATCTATCCACTTGACAAAATTAAATTTTTTAAAGAAATTTTTGGAAACACTATATATTTTTTTCAGCATTAGATCTAAAGTTTTTTACATTCACTGCAGCATGTCAAAACTTTTAACCATAAGTGTGTTAGTTAATCTTTTGAATGCATCTGCTAACTGTAACTGCTTAGTGGTCCAGTCGTTCTTGGCTTTGAATCTGTATGAAGCTAGTAAAAAGCCAGATTTTGTGCACTGGCCTGTAATCGTTTGCCTAGAGACCACCCACCCATCAGTATGAATCCAGACAGAACAAAAATAGCATTGTCTTGTGGCGCTTCCAAACCCTAGCGTGCTTACAGAGAAACTCTTTGGAGTGCCGTCCAAAAGCAGTTCTTCTGCCATTCACTGACAAATAATAGCTGGAAGAAAGCAGAAGGGAGAGGGAAAGAAAAGAAATTGGAAAGAAAGATCGGATGAAATTGAGCAGATGGAGGTATTTAGTTGTTCATAATCCTTGATGGAGATGTCCAAAGAATTGACACTCTGTTTTGAATTTTAGATTTATCAATATTCAGATATATTTTTGCAAATTTATTTATTTATTCAGATTTATGTATCCAAAAGGATTTTGCACAATGAATTGTTGGGTCATTCTAAAATTGGTGGCACCTGCTGTCACTCACTTTAAAATTGGCAAAAAGTTAAACAATGTTACACAATTCCTTTTAGAAAACCATTTGTTGGAAAACAATGTTGGAAAACTATATATGATCTTATAATTAATATTTACAATTAGGCCTATGTCTTGAAAGTCTCCTACCTAATCGACATAATAAAGAAGTCTACAAAAAAGATTTGTAGGAGGAGTGTGTAAGACTTTGTAGTCAGCATTTGTGTCCATCTGAAACTTTCACAGACATAACTTGAAGACAATCTGAAATATGTAATTGTGCTTAATTATATATCAATATTTGCTTCAAAGTTTCCCAAACTCTATATATCTTTCAATTCATGTCATTAATCTCAAACTCTGTCAGATGTAGCAACTGACTCTGGGAAATTGCTTTACAGCAAATCTGGGGTGTTAGCCAACTGTGGTTGCAAGTTCCATCGCTATCAGCATAGTTCAAAGATTCTGTTTCCTGAAACCATACTTCCAACAAACATTCGCAAATCGCCTCCCAAAGTTGTGTGATTTGAACTACGGCTTTCGACCTATGATTGGAAACATAGTTCATTGTTAGCAAGGCATGTCGATGTACGATTAAATTGGCAAGAAGGAAATTTTAAATAAACAAATTTGTTGCTGATTTTTGATTTAAAATATTTGATCTATGTCTGATAATGTCTAGACCTTAAAATATTCTATGTTAAATGTAAACATGGTTTTTGGCTGAGGCGGCAGCCAAAGAATGTTTATTCATGTAACGAGGAGACAGCAGGATGAGATCCAAATGCAGCTTTATTGAAAAACGTGGTCAAACAGGCAATGATCAAAATGGTGGCAAACAGGTATGGAGGAGGTTAGGCAGAATCGTAGTCAATGTACAGGCAAACAGATCTAGGCAAATCCGAAGCAGGTAATCCAAGGGGCAGGCAGAGAATGATCAGAAAACGGGGAAAACAGGCAAGAAGAAAATCAGGAAAACAGATACAGGAATAAACGCTCGGTAATGACAGGGTAACCAAATCAAGACTTTGCAAAGTATTTTTTTTCTTTGCAAACTGGAGCTTAAATAGTGTGGGTAATGAAGTGCAGCTGGTGTGGTAATCAACGGATGGTGAATGAGGTGCAGCTGGTGCGGTGATCAGTGAATGGGTACGGGGCTTATGGGAAATGCAGGGAAGAGTGACTGCAGTGAAAGTGAAAGTGTATGAGTGTGAGTCCAAGGTGAAGTGCCCTCTAGTGGTCCTCACGGGCACTTCACCTGATCATCATAACAATTCACTTATTTTGTTGTGTAAAGGATTTTTTGACAAATGTTTAATAATTCTTACATTAAGTCACCAAAACAAATAAATGAGTAACAAAATCACAATGGCTTTACCCTCGTCACTAAGACACAAGGAAAAGAAAACAAATAAACTGTCCTACAGACAAAAATCTATTTAATAAAAGCGATAACTGCAAAGTACAGTTTCATGGCCAGCAAGAAATATCTATGCCCAGTAATTTTCACCAATTCACTCTGTATTGGCAATAAATAAGTAAAATTTGTTTTTAATAAGTAACATTTTTAATCTTAGAATTAGTTTATAACAGTGGAAATGTATCTGCAGCATGTTTTCATCAAGAAGACACTCACCCATTACCAAGCATTAAAATTCCTTCAGAGAGCAATTATTGTTGTCTGGAGAGAGTGAATGGATACAAGGTAGAATATCTGGTCCATTGCCTGGGAAAAGAATATCTGTTTCGGACTAACAGTGACTCTGCCAACCTCTGTGTCACACTAACAGAATCTGTCTGTGGTTTTCTGGGGCTGTAACAGTCTGTGTGCGCTTGATGTGTGTCGAGCATGTGTGGCATGCTTCAACTTCCTTGAGGGCTCATTAACATACAAATGGATTTCTGTGCTTGAAAAGCACCTGTGCCATGATTCCAAATGAGGAATGGACGGGTTACTTCCCACTGCTTTCTGCTCGGGTGATATTAACGTTTGTCTGTTTAAGAATTCTTACCGAGCTTCGCCAATTTCAGCCACTAATTGGCTTTGTCATGACTTGAGCTGGAGGTCCTGAACTCAAGTCTGTTTTTCTATATGTCATCTGCACATACATACATAAAAACATGTTTTTGAAAGACGTCTCTATGCAGGTGGAGCTGGGGAAGGTGGAGGGATTTTGAAAGTGAGCTGCAGACTGCTAACAGCAAACATTTCCCGCACTTTCAGAATCCCTCCACCTGCACTGAGTGGATAACGACGTGATCGCTGCCAAAATCAGTCTGCGCCATCTAGAGTTTCATGACAGAACTTGCTATTCTTCATTGTCACATGATTCTTCAGAAATCATTCTAATGTGCTGATTTGGTGTTCAAGAAACATTTCTTATTAATATCATTGTTGAAACAGTTCATATTTTTTTGTGGAAGCTGTGATTCAAATTTTTGGGGTAAGTATGGTTTGAAGAAAAAAAAAAGAAATTAATACTTTTAAATTGTGCATCAAATTGATTAAAAGGGGTGGTAAAACGTTTATAATGTTACAGACAATTTCTATTTCAAATAAATGCAGTACATCAAACTTTATATTTATCAAAAAATTCTGAAAAAAACCTCACGGCTCTCAAAAATATTAAGCAGCAAAAACTGTTTTCAACATTGATGATGAGAACTATTATTAATAATTGCGCACCAATAATATTTGAGCAGCTAATCAGCATATTAGAATGATATCTGAAAGATCATGTGACACTGAAGTCTGGAAAAATTGAGCTGAGAATTTAGGAATAAATTACATTGTAAAATATATTCAAATAGAGAACTTTTAAGTTGTAATGTTTAATATTTCACAATATTACTATTATTACTGTATTTGTGCACATGAATATGGACAAACTCAACCGTTTTTTGAAACCCAACAGTTGGGTTTGTCCATATTTGACCCAAAAAATGGGTTGAAACAACCCAGCACTTTTTTAGAGTGCAAATAAATGCAGCCTTGTTCAGCATAAGAGACCTCTTTCAAAAACATTGAAAATTATTAATTATTCTAAAATTTTGATAAGTAATGTACTGTATGTGTTTTTGTGGCGACTACATAAGCCATAATCCATGACATTGTCCAAACACAAACATCTCTTTCTACAATTTTTTTTTTAGCTTCTCAAGCAAGGTCATGTGCGAGGAACCAGCGCAGCTGATGAATGAGACCAACCACGACCACAAAGGCTGTCCACAAGAAGAGAGACCACATTGGCTTGTCCAAATCAAAGCAATTCGACCAATCCCATTAGATGTACTCAATCCTGAGCTCTACATTTAGATTTATTACTGATATTTTAGATATAAACTTCTCTTCCCCATGTGCCTTTATCACAAATGCTGAAGCACTTTTTTTTTTTTTGGTCTTGTTCATTCACTTCATCATTTAGAGCAGTTTTCCAGCCGATTCCCTCAGGGCAGGGCCAGGCCTTACCATTTCACTCTTGTCTTGTCCTGCCTGGGCTCTATTAAGAACTGACTTTGGGAACATACCATTTCCAAACACTCTTCGCTCCAAAGAACACAATTTTACAAGCATATATATATATATATATATATATAAGCACACAGATGTGCAAACACTCGCAGGTGTGAATTCCTGTGTGGTAATTTCCCATAAGACGTGTAAGGTTGAAGATTTCTTTCAGTGCGTTTAATCGCAAAACTGTTGTAACAATGGCCTTTTGGAATATTACAGGTAGTGTTCAAAGATTATGTTCTATGCATTCTAAACATTTTGTCGTTTACTTCGGCAGAGGTTGGAATGACTTAAGAGTGAATTAAAAAAATCTGTAAATAAATGAACGGTATTAAAGATCCAGTGTTACAGCACATTTGTCAAGGTACTGCTTTCCGGACATTAACCTCTGAATATGTTCCTTTGCGCTTGTACTGACTTGTCCTGCCTTTTTTTTTTCTCTGTGTGTGAAAAGTATCATTGAAAACTCTTAAACTAGTCAAAAAATGTATTTTTTGTAATGTAATGCTGGATGCATTTTATATGATATTCTGAAATGTGTTGCATGGTGGCACATCTGTTGATAAATTTGATGTAGAATACAAAAGCAGTGTTTTTAAGATTGTGTAACACGACTGTTGAATCAAAACATGATATATTCCATCTAGAAACTGCCTACAGAGTTTAATATCTTATAATGATTGAGATCCGCGATATTTTGTGTTTGCAAACTGCGTTTAAATATTGTTATAATGAGTTTCAAAGGGGCACCTTTTATAATGTTACTGTCTATGTGATGGGTATGTTTAAATTTCACAAACACTTGCTATCAAATATACCTGCATGGATAATCATTTTTCTTGATGTTTTTTTACATTCCTACTGGTGAGATAATAAGCAATAACCTTTGACTCTCATAAACTCTGAGTACTGTATTTCCTGACTTCAGACAAATGTGTTATCAGAGTAAAAAAAAAAGAAAGAAAGAAAGAGTATTGGGACTCATTAAAGACATTAATTAAACAAGTGTTTAATTCGAATTTCAGAAATCTACTGTTTAATGCTTATAGGAATTAAAATGTGATTTTGAATGCATGTGTGTAAATGCATCTGAAAATCAAAATAGTGAGAATGTTTTTCTGTGTGTTTAAAGAATGAAATACAGTTGATTAAATATCAACATAACTTTGACTCGTCGTCTCATTAGTTATGTTTGTGAAGCCAGTCATCACTATTATTGCTCACACATAGACTTTAACAATCCACACAACCACAGTCCTGTAGTTTAGATCATTTGATTTGATTTGCACATTCTGTTTTTTTCTGAACAAATTTTGGCTTATTGAAGCTTTTTAGGATTAAATTCTTTCAAATTTGCCCAATGTTAAATTGAAGTATTTTAACAAATTTAGGATGCATTATAACATCACTGTTTTCATTAATTAAAAAACAATATCCTGAAACAAATTTGTACAAAACATGTCTAACAAACACATATGCATAATTATACAAACACTATTTCATTGCAAGTTTTTCCCTCCTCAATATTTCATATTGAAGGTTTGTGGGTGTGGGGGTTAAGAGTCATTTTCGTTAATTATTCATTTTAATTGTGAAGTACAATTGACCCTTCGCAAAGACCCGCCCCCTTTAGTAACTGTTGCTATGTAAGACAAGCCGTGCGCTCTCATGCCACACATCATGTTCTCACGCAGTGAAAAATACATCCCGGAGCAAAGAGGACACTGACAACGTGTCGACAGACATATGAAACAGTTTCATATTTAAAATATTGAAATTTTTTAAAGAAGTTTAAACAATAAATAGCGTGTGGTGTCTCTTTAATGTGTCGTGACAGATGGCTGTAGCTCCTCGTGAACCGATCATCTCTTCATACTAGTTCATTTATAGCATCAAATAAACATGAATGAACATCAGAAGGAATGTTGTTTCAAGTGCGGAAAGACGTGAGGACACACAATTTTTCAAGTTCAAGTTTACCAACATTAATCTACTAACTCCCACTGACTGCTTTGTCAGACAAAATGGTGGATTCGGGGTTGTGATTGGTCAGATCAACTGTCAATCAAACTGTTTGCAAAGGGTCAATTGTAAGTATACGTTATAGCAGTAAACATATTTGTAAAAAAGTATTTGTAAAGTTGTACTGAATTTAATTTATGTGCATATTGATTTCTGTTCTTTGTTTCTGGACTGGATCACAGTAATTATTAAAGTAATGAGAATTATATTTGTTTGTTTTAAATGACTAATATATAAAGAATTGGGCAAATTTATAAAAGAAATCATTTAAATTTTTATGAATGAAACGTCTAGGTTACTATTGTAACCCCCGTTCCCTGAAGGAGGGAACGGAGACGTTACGTCGGACTGACGTCATGGGATCTCGCTTGGGAGCCCTATCATCTCCTCGTAGTAAAAAACAAGCCAATGAGAATTGGCCAGTGAGATTTACATGCCGGGCCCCTCCCCCGGCATCCGGGTATAAACAGAGCCGGCATTACTCACTTCATTCATGCTTTGCTGAGGAGCCGAAAACTGATCTCGGTCGCTCAGCAGTGACTCGGTGCTATGGCAAGGGGACGTAACGTCTCCGTTCCCTCCTTCAGGGAACGGGGGTTACAATAGTAACCTAGACGTTCCCTATCAGTCAGTCACGTTCGACGTTACGTCGGACTGACGTCATGGGATCCCGTGGAAAACGCCATAGCAACCGAGCCACGCTACGAGCGTCGGGGAAGCAGATGCTGGCAGGCCTAGGCGTGCCACCTGCAAGTGCAACCGCAAATGTCGTAACCCTCCAGCGCCCAGAGCAAGCCCTACAATGTCTTCCATACCAGAGGGATGGAGAGGACAGGATCTTACTCAGGAGATGGTCGAAGCTGTTGTTTCTCACCTCAGGGGAAGAGTGCTTCGGCTGACTCAATTCCCACGTTTTTTCAGCTGACCAAAAACGCCAGGAAAGCGTCCCACTTGGGGAAGCTACGGAGACCACACCCTGCCCGAAGGGAGGTAACGTGTGGAGCACATATGCACTGACCCACGGGGCAGTATCTGCATATGGAGAGCTCCCTGAGGAAGGTCCTACCCAGGCTGGGGAGGAACGCTACACCTCAGGGGCAGGGGCTGGTTGCCCAGGGAAGACACGGGTTTACCCTCGGGGAAACCGTACCGTGGACCATACACATATGGGGTTACCCGCAGGGAACCACAGACATATGGGCATCTAGCCCAGTACAAGGACTGACCGCTGGGGGCATGTACACGAGTACTGGACCTAGCGTCTGACGCCTCCGCCGCGTCTGACTGCCGCAATGATGCAGGAGGAGCTCCACAGGGTTCACCAACTGGGGAACTGAACTGAGGAGTAAACAAGCGCTCGCATCTCCTCGTGAAAGGAGAATGGCGCAGCAAGCGGTCTCTCGTGGCTATCTTGAAGACAGCACACGAGAGGACACCGGGTCCACTCGGAGGTTATAAAACCTGGCGAATGTGTTCGGTGTCGCCCAGCCCGCAGCTCTGCAGATGTCTGCCAGAGAGGCGCCGCGCGCCAACGCCCAGGAGGAGGCAACACCCCGAGTGGAGTGTGCTCTCACCCCTAGGGGGCACGGCTCGCCTTGGGAATGGTACGCCAAGGCGATGGCATCCACTATCCAGTGGGCCAACCTCTGTTTGGAGACAGCCTTCCCTCTCTGCTGTCCTCCAAAGCAAACAAAGAGCTGCTCGGAGCTTCTCAAGCTCTGCGTGCGGTCCACGTAAGCGCGGAGAGCGCGAACAGGACATAGCAACGCAAGGGCTGGGTCTGCCTCCTCCCGGGGCAGCGCTTGCAGGTTCACCACCTGGTCCCGAAAGGGAGTGGTGGGAACCTTGGGCACGTATCCAGGCCGGGGTCTCAAGATCACGTGAGACAAAGCCGGCCCAAATTGCAGGCACGTTTCGCTGACCGAAAATGCTTGCAGGTCCCCTACCCTCTTAAAGGAAGCGAGCGCCGTCAGGAGCACTGTCTTAAGAGACAGGTGTTTCAGCTCAGCTGACTCAAGGGGCTCGAAGGGAGCTTTCTGTAGCCCAGCTAGGGCGACAGAAAGGTCCCAAGAGGGAATTACGGGAGGTCTAGGCGGGTTTAGCCGCCTAGCACCTCTCAGGAACCTGATGATCAGATCGTGCTTCCCTAGTGACTTGCCATCGACCACATCGTGATGTGCTGCGATGGCGGCCACATAGACCTTCAAGGTGGAGGGGGACAGTCTCCGCTCCAAACCACTTTGAAGGAAGGAAAGCACTGAACTGATCGGGCATCTCCGGGGGTCTTCCCGGCGGGAAGAACACCAAGCAGCGAAGAGACTCCACTTCAAAGCATAGGCGCGCCTCGTAGAGGCAGCTCTAGCCGAAGTGATAGTGTCAACTACCGCGGGCGGTAGGCCACTTAAGTCCTCCGCGTCCCGTCCAGGAACCACACGTGGAGGTTCCAGAGGTCGGGACGTGGGTGCCATATGGTGCCCCGTCCCTGAGAAAGCAGGTCCTTCCTCAGGGGAATTCGCCAGGGAGGGACTGTCGCGAGGAGCATGAGCTCTGGGAACCAGGTCCGGTTGGGCCAGTACGGCGCAACTAGCAAGACCTGCTCCTCGTCCTCCCTGACCTTGCACAGTAGCTGTGCAAGAAGGCTCACTGGGGGAAACGCATACTTGCGTAGGCCCCGGGGCCAGCTGTGTGCCAGTGCATCCGTGCCGAGGGTGCCCTCGGTCAGGGAATAAAACCACTGGCAGTGAGCAGATTCCTGAGAGGCAAACAGGTCTACCTGTGCGTCCCCGAATCTGCTCCAGATCAGCTGGACCGCCTGGGGGTGGAGTCTCCATTCCCCCGGGTGCGTGAGCTGTCGTGAGAGCGCGTCGGCCGCACGATTGAGCTCGCCCGGGATATACATGGCACGCAGCGACCTGAGTCGCCGCTGACTCCAGAGGAGAAGGTGGCGGGCGAGTTGCGACATGCGGCGTGAGCGTAGACCACCTTGATGGTTGATGTACGCTACTGCCGATGTGTTGTCCGTCCGGACCAGTACATGCTTGCCCTGCAGCAACGGCCGAAACCGGCGCAGGGCCAGCAGTACTGCTAGCAACTCGAGGCAATTGATATGCCACTGCTGGTGGGGTCCTGTCCAGGAGCCCGACGCAGCATGCCCATTGCACACAGCACCCCAGCCGGTGGTGGAGGCATCTGTTGTGACAACAACATGCCTGGACACTTGTCCTAGGGGCACCCCGGCCCGTAGGAAAGCAAGGTCCGACCACGGGCTGAATGTTTGGCGACAGCTCGGCGTGATGACCACACGGAGCTTGCCATGGTGCCATGCCCACCTCGGGACTCGGCCGTGTAGCCAGTGCTGAAGTGGTCTCATATGGAGTAATCCGAGCGGCGTGACTGCGGCTGCGGATGCCATATGCCCCAGGAGCCTCTGAAAATGTTTCAGTGGGACCACTGTTTTCTGCGAGAACGAATTCAGGCAGCTCAGCACCGACTGTGCACGCTCGTTGGTGAGACGTGCTGTCATGTTGACCGAGTCCAGCTCCACACCGAGAAAAGAGATCCTCTGTGTTGGACAGAGTTTGCTCTTTTCCCAGTTGACCCGAAGCCCCAACAGGCTGAGGTGCGTGAGCACCAGGTCCCTGTGTTCGCACAACTGTTCTCGGGACTGGGCCAGAATGAGCCAGTCGTCGAGGTAGTTGAGGATGCGAACGCCCACTTCCCTGAGTGGGGAAAGGGCCCCCTCCGCGACTTTGGTAAAGACACGGGGGGACAGGGACAGCCCGAAGGGTAGGACCTTGTACTGATATGCCCGACCCTCGAACGCAAAACGTAGAAACGGTCTGTGTCGGGGGAGGATCGAGACATGAAAGTACGCGTCCTTCAGGTCGATTGCTGCAAACCAATCTTGTGCGTGAATGCATGTGAGCATGCGTTTCACGGTGAGCATCTTGAACGGGAGCTTGTGCAGGGCCCGATTCAAGACACGTAAGTCCAAGATTGGTCGTAACCCTCCGCTTTTCTTGGGTACTATGAAGTACGGGCTGTAAAACCCTGACTTCATCTCGGCTAGTGGGACCGGCTCTATTGCGTCCTTCGCCAACAGGACCGCAATCTCCTCCCGCAAAACAGTGGCATCTCTGCCCACCACTGAGGTGGATAGGACGCCACTGAATCTGGGAGGACGCCTGGCAAACTGGATTGTGTAGCCGAGTCTGACTGTTCGAATGAGCCAACGGGACGGGCTGGGAAGACCTAGCCAGGCCCCCAGACACCGTACGAGTGGTATCATCCGAACACCAGAAGTACCCGCGGGGGGGCAGCATGGAGCACTGGGGCCCAACCCGGGAAGCAGAGCGTCCCGAAGTAGAGGCAGTGAGTGATGTGAACTCACTTGGCTCCGTGTGTCCCGTGAGGGACAGAGCGGGCGGGCGTGGGGAGGCTGTGCGTCCCAAACACGTCCGTGACCTGCTCGTGGCGAATGCGGGAGTGGTTGAGAGTGAGGAAGCGGTGCGTCGCACACTGTCAACACAGACCCTTTTTGACTCAGAGATAGTGGAAATTGCTCTTTTATTGAGGATGTGGGATGTGGGCGAAACAAAAAGAAAAGGGAACACAGGATTTACCCCCCGGCCCACTCCGGGGGGAAGGAGCGGTGCCTTCACCGTCTCCTGGGGCAGAGCAACTCCCACCATCTCTGGGCCACCCGTCTCAGGGCCGCTTCCTCTGCTTTCGTTTAGCAGTCTTGGCGGCCTGAGCGGGTTGTGCCGCCTTCCTGCGGGAAGCTTGCGGGGGACGGGATTTCTCCGATCCACCCGAAGCTTGTGCAGCCGCAGGGGGGCGCCCTCGACGACGAGCAGGCTGAGGGCCAGTCCTAGGAGGGACAGGAGCCGCATCTCGCCGAGGCAAGATGTGGCTGATGGCCTCAGTCTGCTTCTGCACCGCCGAGAACTGCTGGGCAAAGTCCTCGACGGTGTCGCCGAAGAGGCCGGCCTGGGAAATGGGGGCGTCGAGAAAGCGAACTTTGTCGGCGTCCTTCATTTCAGCCAGGTCCAGCCAGAGATGGCGTTCCTGGACCACCAGGGTGGACATCGTCTGGCCCAGGGCACGTGCTGTGACTTTGGTCGCCCGGAGGGCGAGGTCGGTCGCAGCGCGCAGTTCTTGGAACACCCCTGGGTCAGAACTACCCTCGTGCAGCTCTTTAAGAGCTTTCGCCTGATGGACCTGAAGAATGGCCATGGCGTGCAAGGCGGAGGCCGCCTGTCCAGCGGCGGAGTAAGCCTTAGCGGCGAGAGCCGCTGTCGTCTTACTCGCCTTGGACGGGAGACGCGGACGATTCCTCCAGGTGGCGGCCGACTGCGGGCACAAGTGCACTGCAATCGCCCTCTCCACCTGTGGAATGTCCACGTACCCCCTGGCGGCCCCCCCATCGAGGGTAGTGAGAGTGGAGGAGGAAGAGGATCGGTTTCTGGCAGTGTGGGGTGCCATCCACGTCTTCTGGACCTCCTCGTGCAGCTCGGGAAAAAATGGCACTGGGGCGGGCCGCGGCTGTGAACCGCGCCCCGTCCCCAGAAACCAATCATCAAGCCGCGAGCGCTCGGGACACGGTGGAGGGTTCCACTCGAGCCCGATGCCCGCGGCGGCCCGAGCCAGCATCGCTGTCATTTCTGCCTCAGACTCAGCCTGAGCCACCACCCCGGAGGGCGGAAGTTCGGCTTCATCTTCGTCAGAAGATAACAGCGCACTCTCCGATGCAGCGATCGACATCCGATCCTCATCCGGAGCGCCGAACGAGATGCGGGGAACCTCACGAGAAGGACCCGCACCAGGGCTCGGCAACTCGACGGCACATGGCATTGTGGAGGAGTGGGAGGTTCGTGGGGGTTGACCCGACGAAGAAGCTCCCACTGTAACCCTCAGATCTCCCAAAGTGCTAACCATCCCCGCAGCTCTCCCTTGAAAAGCCACGGGGGATTGGGTAGCAGCAGAGGGGGCTCCGCCTTCCGCATTGAAGAAGGAGAGCCGCGATCGCAATGCCAACATGGTCATGCTCTCGCAGTGAGAGCATGAACCATCCACGAGCGCTGCTTCAGCGTGCTGTCTGCCCAGACACATCACACAGCGCTCGTGGCCGTCAGATGAGGTCAGGAAACGACCACATCCAGAAACACACGGTCGAAAAGACATCTTGAAAAAGACGCTCTTCTCCCGTGCTGCTCTTTTAGAGGTGCTCTACCCGCTGGAACACCGAGGGATGGAATGCGCGCCGATCTGTTCCACACCAGCGCCTGCTGCACACCACCGCTGCTGTGTTGTCACCGCCAACGAGAGAGAACAAGAGCTTGTTGAAGGAAATTTGAATATTTAGCAATGAAAATTGCTTTTGAAGGGAACTTGTCCCTAGCAATTAAAATTGCTGTTTGCGCTCTGTTCTTTGGAAGAGGAGAGAAGCGAAGATCAGTTGCGATCGGCTCCGAAGCAAAAGTATGAATGAAGTGAGTAATGCCGGCTCTATTTATACCCGGATGCCGGGGGAGGGGCCCGGCATGTAAATCTCACTGGCCAATTCTCATTGGCTTGTTTTTTACTACGAGGAGATGATAGGGCTCCCAAGCGAGATCCCATGACGTCAGTCCGACGTAACGTCGAACGTGACTGACTGATAGGGAACTTCTTATAAACATTATCAGTCTTGAATATTTATTATCATTATTTAGATAATCATATCAAGTCAGATTTTAACACCCATATCCAATAGGTTCGGAGAGCTGAAAGAGCAGCAGAATTGGCATAAAGAAAGCAGGAAGAATGTTCAGTCTGGCTGCAGATCTCTTGGCTTGCATCTCTATCTCCCTTTTATCGGATGAGTATGTTACAGGGAAAACAAACTGAGCTGCCGAACAGTGCCTCAGATTGTCTCAGATTGTTTGAACATGTTTCTAAAGTGGTAGAGGAACAACAGCAGAAAACATGTACTGTACTCTGTGCAAACTAGAATATTTAGGACTGGGTGGTGTCAGAATTTGGATCTCCCTCTCGCCCCTCGATGGAACCTTTCCATACAATCCCTAAACAGGCCTCGGCAGGACGTAAAATGAATCTCTTGCTTCTTAATATTGAACTTCGTTAAAATCAGGATTTTTCGTGGCACATGATATTTTATGACACTTGAATTTCACGATCTTCTTTTTGCTAAATGACTATTTTTCCAATTTTGATGTGATTACTTAAATTCAAAACAATGTCTGTGCACATGAAATTATTGCATTAAACGAGACAGAGGAGACCATGCAATGAAGCAGAGAAATGCAACTAGCACAGATATGTGGGAAATAGATCAATGGCAACAGTCATAAGGTTGAGCCCTTAACATGAACAAAACCGGTGTGCTAACTTTGGCCTTCTGTTAGAGCTGTGATGTGCTTCCTGTGGTCCCATGCAGGATGAACCCAGGTCCCAGAGAACATTTCCTGCATGACATGAGATGAGGAAATACAACAAAGCGTCAAAAAAAAAAACCCATTGTGGTTCAATGTAGTTCTGTATAGAACTCTGTTGTTCTTGATTCAAATGACCCTTTTATGTCAAAAAGGTTCTATATAAGGAGAAATATTGGTTACACTTCATGTCAATGTTCTACATTAGACATTCTACTAACTACACTCACCTAAAGGATTATTAGGAACACCTGTTCAATTTCTCATTAATGCAATTATCTACCAATCACATGGCAGTTGCTTCAATGCATTTAGGGGTGTGGTCCTGGTCAAGACAATCTCCTGAACTCCAAACTGAATGTCAGAATGGGAAAGAAAGGTGATTTAAGCAATTTTGAGCGTGGCATGGTTGTTGGTGCCAGACGGGCCGGTCTGAGTATTTCACAATCAGCTCAGTTACTGGGATTTTCACACACAACCATTTCTAGGGTTTACAAAGAATGGTGTGAAAAGGGAAAAACACCCAGTATGTGGCAGTCCTGTGGGCGAAAATGCCTTGTTGATGGTCAGAGGAGAATGGGCCGACTGATTCAAGCTGATAGAAGAGCAACTTTGACTGAAATAACCACTCGCTACAAGCGAGGTATGCAGCAAAATATTTGTGACGCCACAACACGGACAACCTTGAGGCGGATGGGCTACAACAGCAGAAGACCCCACCGGGTACTACTCATCTCCACTACAAATAGGAAAAAGAGGCTACAATTTGCACAAGCTCACCAAAATTGGACAGTTGAAGACTGGAAAAATGTTGCCTGGTCTGATGAGTCTTGATTTCTGTTGAGACATTCAGATGGTAGAGTCAGAATTTGGCGTAAACAGAATGAGAACATGGATCCATCATACTTTGTTACCACTGTGCAGGCTGGTGGTGGTGGTGTAATGGTGTCCCCATTTCTTGGCACACTTTAGGCCCCTTAGTGCCAATTGGGCATCATTTAAATGCCACGGCCTACCTGAGCATTGTTTCTGACCATGTCCATCCCTTTATGACCACCATGTACCCATCCTCTGATGGCTACTTCCAGTAGGATAATGCACCATGTCACAAAGCTCAAATCATTTCAAATTGGTTTCTTGAACATGACAATGAGTTCACTGTACTAAAATGGCCCCCACAGTCACCAGATCTCAACCCAATAGAGCATCTTTGGGATGTGGTGGAACAGGAGCTTCATGCCCTGGATGTGCATCCCACAAATCTCCATCAACTGCAAGATGCTATCCTATCAATATGGGCCAACATTTCTATAGAATGCTTTCAGCACCTTGTTGAATCAATGCCACGTAGAATTAAGACAGTTCTGAAGGCGAAAGGGGGTCAAACACAGTATTAGTATGGTGTTCCTAATAATCCTTTAGGTGAGTGTATAAGTAACTTTGCGACTACATGTCAACTAACTCATTAATTTGCAACTACTAACTCTCATAAGCAGACTGTTAAGTGCGGGTTAGTAGAATAAGTTGACATATAGTTGCAAAGTTACTTATAGTAAGTAGAATATCTCTTGGAGGCGCATCAAAATAAAGTGATATTAAGCAGACAGTCTACTAATACTCTAATGACTGCTAGTTGACATGTTACTAATTGTTAGTAGAATGTTGAAGTGGACTATCGAAATAAAGTGTTACCGAAATGACTCAATAATTTAAAGGGATATTTCTTTTTTTTCTAGCGATAATGTATGTTTATGAGCTGTTTAATTCTTAAAACAAATTAATCAAAAAATAAATTCAAACAAAATTAATAATGGGAATCCCTAAATAGTTCTATATATGAATCACCTGACAGAACCTTTAAGGTTATATAGAACCTTTTCTTCTAATAGCGTATGTTATTATTTTAAAACTAACAAACAATTTACTTAAAGTGTGTTTGTGCTATTTTTCTTGACACCTGGTTTAATATTTTTTTTCATCTAATTCAATGCCATATCCACCTTACTTTACAAAGTGTAACTAAGCTATTTTCTGTGAATGTATGAGACTTCAGGCTCATTGGCCGCTATAGGTAAGTATCTAAGAATAAAGTGCAATAGACGGTTAAAAAATATTCGTGCTGCAACAAGTGTTTATTATTATAATAATGAAATTAAAATAATATAACACATAACATTTTGCAGTTTTATTATTTTATTATAACGTTTTGTAGTTTGATTGTTGTTACTGCTGCAGAGCAATACGGACTTGCTACTGCTAATGGACACACAGACATGCTGCTGTGAGCATGTAAGATATGCTGCTACCGCCAATCCATAACAGATCTAGACAGGTGGAGCTGGGGAAGGAGGGGGGTTTCAGAATTTTCAGAATTGGACTAATTTACAACAAACAATGAACCAGACTACCTTAATGTTGAGCAAGCAATCTCATTGGCTGCAGGATCAGCAGAGGCCAATCAGCTTGTACCATGAGGTAATGATGTGATTGCTTGCAGATTGCATTTAAAGGACCTCTCAGCCTGTGCCCTCTAGAGTTTCATGACTGAACTAGATAAGGCTGCATCCGAAATCCCATACTCTCTTGAGTAGGTACTTATTTTGAATAACGACTGCTAAAAAAGCATGTTCTATATAACATGAATATGTTTAGTATGAATCTAATTTGGATGTACTACGTTTGCCATGTTGCCCTTATCATGTGACCTACCAACAGTTGCGTCGCTTCACTGCCATTCACCAATCCTCTCCCATGGCCTCATCATATGCACACTTCACAATCTCGCCGGGAGTAGTAGGTCATTTGGGCACTTTTTGCCTACTCTTTTATGAGTACTGTGATTTTGGACATACTTCTTTTGTCACATACTGTTTTTCGAGTACTATATGCTATATGGGAAGTATGCGATTTCGGATGTGTTCCATCACTCTTGCTCCACCTCCATTTTTTTCTCTCTGTGAACAATTGCTTTCCTTTGGATGACAGATGATACTTAAACCCTTGACCTAGAGCTCTAAACTGACCAATTCTGACTGACAGGATTGGATATTCTTCAGAGAAAAGGTTACATTGCACTACTTCCCCTCCACAAAGAAAGGACAGCTATAAGCAAAATAATAATAAAAAGCTGAAAGGATTTTTGGATGTCATCAGTTTTAAAAACAGGGAGTTTCAAAACAATGTAATGATGAGCATCGCTTTATACCACTGCCAACTTCTCTGTTCTATGAGTCAATGCAGATTCAGAGTTGTATTTGTATTGGTCACCAGCTTATATTTGATAATTGTTGTTTTAAGAAAGTGAATTTTGCAAAAAATAAATTAAGGAAATTACTGGTAGGCAGTAGTCTATATGAATGGTCAAATGTTTGCATTGTTACTTGCAGAGGTGTGAAGAGTACCTGAAAACTATTTAAGTAAAAGTACAGATACCTTACAGCAAAAACGACTCCATTATTTAAGTTATAAGTTACCAATTCCAGTACCACTTGAGTAAAAGTCAAAGAGTATCTGACTTTAACTGACATGCTAGCGAAAAACAAGAAACATTTGATTTGTGAGGAGAGCAATCACATGTTTATTTTCTAAAATCAAAATAAAACTGAAAAACCTCAATATTGCAACACAACAGCCTCTTAAACATTTAGAAACAGTCAAGTCTCAGTTAACCCTTGTGTGCTGTTCGGGATGTTTTCATCCACTATGGGGAATTTTTGAGTCTTAATTTGGCCATAACTTTCTCCGTGTTTCAGCGAATGGAATGATTTTTGGTGACAAATCTTATTTTGACACATATTTTGGGAAAATGCTTTGAAAATTTTCAAAAACTCAAAAGTACTCTGTGGGCAAATTCACTACCCTTTCGTTATGTTCGTGGCTGAAAACAGCCACTACTTTTAACTGCTTTAAAAATGTATCAGATAAATATTGTTTTCAAATTTTTTTGCTTAAATCTATTAATCAACCTCAGTCCTGATCAAAACTACTAAATTTTTTTCTAAACAATGCATCAAAGCCAATGTTGTTTCTAATCTTTGACATGTCCAAGACTGTGATAAAAGGCAAAAAAAAATCCAGTCCACAATCACATTTTATATTGAAAATAAGTCATTTTGTGTGTTTTTTTTCCCCAAATCAGTGACATCATTTATGAATTTGGCAATTAAAGAGTTAAAATCCTGAATTTTTTTTTTTTCAATTTAGTAGTTTTGATCAGGACTGAGGTTGATTAATAGATTTAAGCAAAAAAATTTGAAAAAATAATTTATCTGATACATTTTTAAAGCAGTTAAAAGTAGTGGCTGTTTTCAGCCACGAACATAACGAAAGGGTAGTGAATTTGAACATTGCACAAGGATTAAGCCCAAGTATTCAAACATGGCTTAAGTAAAACAATATCCTTCAAAAATGTCTCTTCTATGGAGCTCCGCACATGACATGAAGGAAAATAATTGTAGGCTGAATCGTGCACACGATTTACTAAATCATGATTTGCATGTTTATAAATCGAGGGAACGGAATGCAAATCGTACGCACGATTTACTTTCTTTTTTCTTGCATGTCATGTGCGGGGCTCTGTACTCTTCAGTATAACAGATAGATAAAAAATTATTAAAATCAAATAGTCAAAGCCTCATCACCGGCTGCAGTCATGTTCTCATTTCATATACGAAACACCTGCGATTCAGCAGCTACCTGCTAATGCACTCGTATTCACATAAAGTAACCTTGTGAGCAAAAGGCATTAGATATAGTACCTTTAATATCCTGTAGATGGTGATATAACTGCTTTTGCAGCAGAAAAAAACTGCTGCAGAAAAAGTTAGGTGTAAACTTTAATGACTAATTGCTTTAATGAGTATTATATACTTATTTAAAATTGAAGTCAAGCAGAGAGTAAAAGTTGCTAATATCTTTGATACTCAAAGCAACAAAAAAAGTACAGTAACTAATTACATTTTCTCAAATACTTTACACCACTGGTTACTTGATAGTGTCACAGTGGTCCTCAGACTTTGCACATATTTTTCAGCACAGTTTTATTATCTGTTAAATTAAGCATGGCATATCCCATTATTAGACTATGTACATTTTTTTTTCAAACCAGTTCTATACAATTAACCCTTCGCTGGCAGTTTGATTGACAGGTGATCTGATCAATCATAACCACAAATCCACCATTTTGTCCGACAAAGCAGTCAGGAGAGTTAGTAGATTAACTTTGATGAACTTGAACTTGAAAAATTGTGTGTACTCACGTCTTTCTACACTTGAAACAACATTCCTTCTGATGTTCATTCATGTTTATTTGATGCTATAAATGAACTAGTATGAAGAGATGATCGGTTCACGAGCCACTTGAAGAAGCTACAGCGATCTGAACGTCAGCGATCTAAACGTCTTTAAAAAATTACAATATTTTAAATATGAAACTGTTTCATATCATAACCTGCTCTGTCTTGTCTGTCGACGCGTTGTCAGTATCCTCTTTGCTCCGCGATGTATTTTTCACTGTGAGAACATGATGTGTGGCGTCAGAGCGCATGAGTTGTCGGACATAGCAACAGTAACTAAAGGGGGCGGGTCTTTGCGAAGGGTCAGTTGCTTTATTGGAATGCATGTTTGTTATCCTAACATAAATACATGATAAACTCATTCAGTGTCAAAATAATACTAAAAACTTGCTATTTAGTGGTGAATAAATTCAAAGAAACATGAAGCTTTCAACCTAAGATCCAAAATCAAACTGAACAATTCTAAAACAAATGTATGCGATAAACGTTTCAGTCCATATGTAATCACTGAAGATGATTCCTTTCACCTATTGTTCATGCTCACCTAAAATCCATCATGGATCTTACGTATTCTTTCTCCTCTTTTTCCATGAAACAGTTTTCTACCTATAAACGACAACAACAAAACCTGGTGACTAAATTGTAAGGGAATGTCCTTTTATTCTATTCTATTCTATTCTATTCTATTCCATTCTATTCCATTCTATTCTATTCTATTCTATTGTATTCCACTTCATTGTATTACATTTCAGTTCAAAACATGTTTCATTTTTTTGTACACTGCTTTTCTTCATTCTATTGTCTTACTCTTTCTGTGCTTCCCATATTTTGCCAAATTCCTTGCAGTCGACTGTGAAGAAGAAGAAAAAAAAAACGTAGTTCTGTTGCTCCAGTGTTCCTGACTTCAACATGTTCTCTTCAAGTCTTTCTTCCACACCCCTCCCACTCTCGCCCACCCCTGCCTTCCTCTTTATGTTCTCAACAGCTTGAAACATTGTCTTTGACTGTTTTGTCATTTGGCACTGATTAAATTCTGGGACAAAACAACAATCTCAATTCCAAGTACCCTTCCAGACATCGAATGCAGACTTATTTAAGGTTTATTTCTCTCATTATATCTCTCCATTTTGCTATGTTTCTAACACCCAAATAGCACTGACGCATTTATGATTCAGTCATTAATAATATTCTCACTATACTGAAACTTAAATGTAATACACAAATATAAACACAATAAATGAAACAGTATTTTTTATTTAAATCTTTTTATCATTCACAGAAAAATGTGTTAAAGGTTGCAAGGAAAAATTAAATGATTAAATGTTTCAATCATCTGTTTTTTGTAAAAATATTAACAATAAATTAATAAGTAACAGTATTTTACTTTGTTACCTTTTTATTTCATCAGAACCCTACAGAGGATAAGTGGATTGGAGAATGGATGGATGGATGGATGGAAGGAAGAAAGGATCACCTGCCACTATTCAGAGACTGATGGTGTGTTTTGGTGTTGCAAAGATCATATGTGCTGCTTTAAAAGTAGCCTACTTTTTTGTTATCACGCACACACTATTATGTACACTTATACACTGTTTCGTACACTTGCAGGTTGTTTATTCATCGCTAGATGGCACTGTGTCTTTTTCACCGAATTTCCACAGTGAAAGCAGTTCAAAGGAAAATAGATTTCCATGGCTTTTCAAATGCGCCTCCTTCTAAATAAGAGAAAAAAATGTATTACTTCAGAAAAGTCAGTCTGTTCAACCCAAGTATTTGCTGTTGAGTAGCCTATGCTTAAATGGCATGACATCAATATTTCATATTTGTGTTATGTTAGAAGGGACAGCAGATGCTTTAAATTGTCACTGTTGTCACTTGACCCTCATTTATTTACATCTCATGCAAGATTAATTTAAGAGTTAAATATGCAGGTCCTTTGGGTAGAATAACAAATGCTTGAAGTAAATGATTAGCAAAATTGTAGTCTATTATTATTAATATTATTATTATTATTATTCTGTTACAAGGGACAGAAGATGTTTTGAAGTGTCACTGTCATTTAACACATTTATTTACATTGTGAGTTAGCTCTTTCATAGAATAACAAATGCTTAGTAGCTAAATGGGTGTTTTTTCATCTCGGCAAATCGTTTGCCTTAATGAATTAATTAGCCTAGTATTATTATAAAGCAGCCTGCGTCTAAAAAAGGGAAAAATAATGCTATACTTTGTTATAGAAACTCTGTTGCTCGAAAGCTCAGACTGATTTAGGCCTGTTAGTGTATTTCATAATTAAAACCAGAAAAACAGACAATAATATCTACTCTGAATAGTCTCTTCAAATCTTTATTTTAATGGTGTTATGTATTCAGTGGATGTGACTCACAGCAGCATGTGGACGGTTTTCTCTCTTCTGTATTAACATTATTAGGGGAACTGAAATGCGTGCAGTTTTACGCACAAGCGTGACAGTAGCTAGTTGCTACATTTAAAGAGGATAATCAGTTTTCACACTTTATCCATTACTGTGGACAGCAAAGCGTTGTATAGCGTCCATGATGCTTTGATACATTCAGATAGATAGATAGATAGATAGATAGATAGATAGATAGATAGATAGATAGATAGATAGATAGATAGATAGATAGATAGATAGATGAATTCATCATGAACTCAAAACTGATCATATTTACTTATGAATGTATATATATATATATATATATATATATATATATATATACACACATAAACAGAGAGACAGACAGACAGGTTGGTAGGTAGGATAGATAGATAGATAGATAGATAGATAGATAGATAGATAGATAGATAGATAGATAGATAGATAGATGAAAACGTGTCGCTGCCTTTGAACTAAATCACATTCATTTCGAATGTAAACAGAATTATGTTAATTGGTCAATTAATCTGAATGGAAATGTTAATTCGCGGTTTGAAGTGCGCTAACAATGCAAACTCCGGGTGGTAATTATGCCGCGCATTTGCGCTTTTGTTAAGCATTTGCATGGGGATGGACCGAGGCTGCTACAAATGAATTTTTTTTATTTTTTATGCTTTTCCATTCCACAATATCTAGGTTTTCGCCATACTGTCGAAAAGTCTACAATAAGTGTCAAAGCATCACAAATCTCTCATAGATCAGCGCACAGGAATCATTCCAGTAATGTTTTGATTAAAAAATGTTTTATTTTTTTGCAACTGTATGTTTTACTGATCCTAGACTGTAAAGCCAAAATAACATAAACATACACTAAAGTAATTAATGCTATTATTTTGCCATACACTTAGAGGCAATATGAAGCTCTTATTTAAAACAAAATAAGAGAAAAAAAATTATGGATATTTTGGAATGCTTCTTTCTCCATAAAAAATAAGGCAATTTTACAGCAAACTTATTGCCTTGTTAAGAATAGGCCAACATTGTCACAATCGTCCACAATTTATATCATAGGCTATTTATATTCTTAATCATACTTATATTATTATAAAGATATAATTTCAGGCATACCTTTTACTTCTAAAAACAAACAGTAAAGTGAAGTAGCACTTTTCTTTTAGTTTGAAATGACAGTAAATGGATTTGGATCCAATAAACCGAATCTTTTTCTCTGAAGCACCTGAAAACCCTTTCTCGTAACGCAAATGGACAACCCCTGGACTACCTTAAGAGATCGTCCCTCCCTCGGCATGTGTGCCATTGGCTGATGTGAGCAGCGGAGGACCTTGCTGAAATGCAAAACTTGTTGCTGGTTCTTGCGGTCGTTGCGCGCAGAGCTGAGCGTCTCAGACATCAGTATGTGATCTATAGGTGAATCGTTTCCAGCTGGAGTGGAGCAAATCTCAAAACTGGTGCTATTAGAAGAGGACTCCCTGAATGCGCAAGTGTTGGCTGTAATTGAAATTGCAGTCAAGCTGTTCGACTGCGCGGAAAATGAGCAGGACCGATGGGACTGTGTTACCCAGCAGCTCGGCGGTGGCGGGCTTTGGATAGCGCATGTGCTGCCTATCGCTCGGAGCTCCAAAAGACGGGCGCACAAAGACGGGAGTTCGGGGTTTACCCCCTCATACACGGGACTTTCTCCTGCCCTTTACTTTGGTGTCATTCAGCTCAGCCCAAGGGAACTATTCCTTTACAACTTATGCAAATTTAAAGAAGCTCACCCGTTTCTAAAAGAAAGTGGATACCAAATAATTCTGGATTCATATATTTTCTTTTTGTGATACTCTGGATTGTGTTGTGATATGCGTTCAAATGGATTTTTAAATTGAATGTTTACCTCACTCTGGACATTTGACAGCACATTGGAATAATAGTCTGTGGAGGAAGATTTGACAGAACATGTTTTATACATTTTTCTATAGGTGTTGTAGCTGTGGTCAGATCGTCAGGTGAGGGTGTTTTTGTGGTAAGAGAGTTGTTTTTATAGCAGTCGTGTTGTGCTCTGATGTAGAGCAAAAAATAACGTTTTTTTTGTGTGCAAATATATCAGTAAATATTTTTTTGTTTACATTTTATGTAGTACTTTTAAAACAGTGAAGAAAAAAAAAAAACATGAAACACATCGTGGACTAGACCGTGAACTTTAAAGTTTTTGTCGAACGTTTCAGATTAGTACAATTTCAAGTTAATTTACACTTTCTCAGTAATTAATTATTCATTACTGTGGTTTACAACTACAAGCGCATTTTTTTAAATTAATGGCAATATCACATTTGAAATTTACCCCTGTATTTCACAACTTGTTGATATTACTTGAGTTTGCCAAAGAAAGAAAATAAAGGAGATTGTAGACAGTGCAGCGGAGCCAGGCAAGCTGGTTGTCATGCGGGACTGATTGTGGGAAGTATGTTTAGGCTGGAACAGTTTGGTCCACAGATTAATAACAGAAATTTTGGCCACACTGAGAAAAACTTTAACCAGCCAAGAGTGAGCATGAACTCTCATTACAAGAGCCCAGGTTTTCATGCTGGAGGCCCACAAGGGACAGTCGAGCCTGGTTTGGGCCCACTTAATGAGCCTCCCGTGATTGAGATGAACATTAACATGAATGGAGGCGAACAGTATGGTGGATTTCAGCGAGGACATTCTGAATTGCATGTGGGGAATCTCCAACAGCAACAACAGGCCTCGATGCATGGATTTTTTAACCCTCAAAGACCTCATAATCATCCCCATGGACATCAAACACATTCACACCATCAACACTTTGGTGGAAATTTTGGACCTGAACCTGGGTCCTCTTGCTTACACAGCGGAAGGATAATAGGTTACAACAGCGGTATGGGGCTCCAGCAAGGATTCACAGAGAGTTTTGACCCACTCTCTGAGGGGCAGTCAGCAGATGGCTTCTCTCAGCAACAGTCCCAGCAGCAGCAAAGGACAGGCTCCATGCCTGATTTTCAGCACCATGGACCCCCCAGCGGAAATCACCCTGTCCCTGCCCCATGTCTCCCCTTGGACCAATCACCTAATCGTGCTGCCTCCTTCCATGCCCTGTCTTCCTCATCCTCGTCATCAGAAAGTCATAATCTAGAGCCCAGACGAATGCCCCCACCAGGTGGTGTTGATGGACTGGACTACAACTATTCCAATGAGCCCTCATCTGGACATTTTGAAGTGTCTGTGTACTCCCCATCTGAAAGTGATTCTCAGCTTTCTCATTTTGGGCCTGGGCGTCAGGTGCCAGGGCCCAATTTTCCTGGAAACCCAGGGTTGTCTCGTGCTCCTGGAATGCAGGGCATCTCTAAAGAACACCCCCATGCCCCCCCTCAACAGCAGCAGCCCTCAGCCCAGCACAATGTGTTCTTTGAACGTTTTGGGGGTGGACGCAAAATACCAGTGGGGATAGAGCCTGGATCCAGGCATCCTCTCTTGCAGCAGCAGCCAGGCTTGATTGGCAGACAGAACACTTGCCCACCATCTCTCCCACAGCCCCCACAATCAGAGACGGGTTCCGCAAATGCCGGCATGCAGGAGGGAGGCGTCATGATGCCTGGCCAGCATAATCAGTTTGAATACCCTATTCACAGGCCAGAGAACAGACGGATGCATAGTTATGGCGACCCCATGTTCAACATGCAACAGCAGCCTCCCCCTCCTCAGCAGCCTTCCAATCAGAGGCTTCAACACTTTGATTCTCCTTATTTAAATATGGCTAAGAGGCCCAGGTTTGATTTTCCAAATGCCACTCATGGTGGGGAGAGTTGCGGCAGTTGGAACAGTGGTATGCATAACCCGCCTGGAATGGAGAATAATTTATCTCCAGCAGCCTACCCTGGCCTGCCTGGAGAGTTCACCCCCCCTGTGACGGATGGCTTTTCAACAGGCCCATCACTGCAGCTTACAGGGCCTGAGCAGCAGTCAATGCAGCAGCAGCAACAAAATGCAGCATCGATGATCAAGCAAATGGCCTCTCGGAGTCAGCAGCAGAGGATGAGACAACCGAATCTGCAGCAGCTGGGTCACCACAGTGATGTTCCTCAAGGGCCCCTGGGGCATGGGGGCCCGGTGGGAGGCATGCCTCAGTCGAGTTTTGAGAGAGAAAATAGTGGGAGGATGGTGAACTTTGATGGACGGAACCCACACATAACTTTGGAGAGCGGGTGGTTTCCTGGGCCACATCCACCTGGGGAAATGCTGGGCCATCGCATGGGTCCAGGTGGAGAGGTGGGGGCTCATGAAATGCAGCAAAACGGTCCTGGAATGATGTTCAGAGCTGGTGTAAATGGAATGGGCATGCAGGAGCCTATGAGGATACCGGGGGAGGGCCACGTGCAGCCCTTACTTTCACCCAACATCCACTCACAATACAACAGTGGCATGGGAAACCTCTCACAGATGCAGTCACCCAGTACAGGTGTTGGATTGCCCAACACACCATCAGAAAGGCGCCCTAATGACTTTCCGGGACCACCTATGGGTGGTCCGTCCTCTTTTCCCTATGGAGGCTCTAATCGACAGGGAGCCTCTCTCTGTAACTCTCAAGGAGTGAGCACCTCACCAGGGAGCTTTACATCCCAGGCGGACTTTCCCACTAGCCAGCGGTCCTCAGTCAGCAAACTTGGGGGACTCTCCTTAGGGAATTTTAGCAAAACGAGTGGCAAGGACAATGTTTTTGGACAGAGCTGCCTGGCAGCCCTCTCTACTGCCTGTCAGAACATGATTGCCAGCCTGGGGGCCCCTAACCTCAATGTGACATTCAACAAGAAGACTCAGGGAGAAGGGAAACGAAAGCTGAGTCAGACAGAACAGGACCTGAATAACAGTGCGGTTAATGGCACTGGGAATACTGGGACTGAATATTTCCCAAGCATTGCTGCCCCCCAAAATGGGCAAATGCCTCCTGCTGGAAATAGCAACACCAAACCACCAGGTCAAAATCATACGGTGCAGGGGGAAGCCAGCACCCTCTCCCCAAATTACAATATGGACACTACCCCTTGCAGTGAGGGGAAGGCGGCAACAGGGAGTGGGAGAGGGAGAGGGAGGAGAAAAAGAGACAGTGGCCATGTGAGCCCTGGGATATTTTTCCCCTCTGAAAACAGTAACCCTGTTGTAAGTCCCTGCCAGCAGGTGGCCTCAGCAGCTGGTGTCGGGGAGAGATGTACAGGCACACCTCAAGAGAAGCCCCACACCTCTCCCTCATGGGGGAAAGGGGGTGACCTGCTGCTGGGAGATCAGGCTGACCTTATGTCATCTCTTGACAGTGGCATCCAAAGTGTATCAAAGTCTGAAGTCTGTTCACCTCGCATGGATTTTACAGATGACGTGGGCACACATTATAGTAACGAGGATGAGGTATCATCAAGCTCAGATGCTCCGTCCACTGTGAAGGCTGGCCCTTTGTTAGGCTCGCCCAAGTTGCAGAGAGACAACGGACTAATAAGTGGGCAGAAAGGGCAAGGCATGGGCCTCTCCAACCACACTACCTCAACATCGGATGGCTTTGGTGGAGTGGGCCATCCGGGTACACCAGGGATGGAGCAAGCCCGCACACCCTCCAGCACCTCTGGCCAAGATGAAATTCACCCACTAGAAATATTGCAGGCTCAGATCCAGCTTCAACGGCAACAGTTCAGCATTTCAGAAGACCAGCCTTTAGCTGTAAAAAGTAACAAAAAAAGCAATGACTGCAGTGGTCAAAATGGAGATGGAGAGCTTTCCAGCCCGGATGCCGGAAAGGGCTCCGTGGGCACCATTGATCTGGACACACTCATGGCTGAGCAGCATGCCACCTGGTATGTGCCCAGTGACAAGTCTCTGCTTGAGGATTCAGAGGAGGAGAAGTCTGTTTGGGAAAAAAATAAAGTCCAGGGAACCATCAAGGAAGGTAAATATTTTCAATTTTATTACAGTACAGTTTTTTTTTTATTCACGCAAGTAAAAATACTCCATAAAATGTCTGAGGTGGCAATATTTTAAAATGTGTAGCCTTTTTTTTTTTTTAAATCACTTTCTCCCTTTCCGTCTTGCACACACACAAACACACTCATGGCAAAACAAAACGCTATCCTTTACATGATAGTGTTTCTAAGCAAGAGCAATGAAGTCACTCTTTCTTCAGTTTTTCCTCTGCATTGCATTATTATTATTAAAAGGAAAATTACAAACAGATCTTTGCGATGCAGTTATTTATTAGTTTTTAGATTGTTCAGATATAATTTAAGGTCACAATTATATTAATTAGGGGTTAAATAAGAAAAATTGTTATTACATTTAAATGTAGTTAAATAAATTTAACAGAACACAAGTATTTGAAAGAATGTATCATATAAAATGGCTTTGTAAGGAAGAAAAATCGAAAAAGTTCAGATAATTAAAAGAAAACATAAACAAGGTTATAATTTCTATGTATTAAATACATTTCATATGTAGTTTTTTATGTTTCTTTCTTTTATGTTTTTATGTAGTTTTATTCTTTTTAAAGAAACATCAAATGCAAGTGGCTTTCTGAGAATTTACAAAAGCTAAGCATTTATTTGAGGATTTCAGAAGTTATATTGCTCTATATTAAATAATAAAGCCTCAAAAAAAAAAAAAAAAAAAAAAACTAGAAATATTTCCCGTGGATCTTTATCTCGATCTTTACTCATATCAACACTCTTCACTCACAACAATACATGGTTTTAATATTTCTGTTATTGTTGATGTTATAATGAAAATGATTATTATGATTATGATGATGATGATGATAATTATTAAATTAATTCTGCTCAGACGTCTATAATTAAGTTCTTAGAATGTCTTTTTTAGGCCACTGTGTTCATACACTTTTTGATGGTAGAATAGCTGAAAAATTTTTCAAATCTTTAATGCTGTTGCGCTTTATAAAACACATATTTTTACTATAAGTTACATAAATGTTTGCAAAAATTCCTGTTGGCATACATATGAAGTTCCATGTGTATTAAACCTAAAGACCATTAGAACAACTAATGTAGGTTGTAGTGTAATAATACTAATACTAATAAAAATAATCATTATTATTAGTAGTAGTTGTAGTACGATGATGTTTATTGTTAATAACAATAATTTAATAAGCCATTTTATAATGCATTCTATGTTATAGGCAAATTATTTTTTCTGATTATTTCTTATATAGACCTCTCTTCTTATAATAATTTCTTACACATTTACATAAAGCAGCATAATTATGTAAACCATGAGCTCAAACATTTAATGTATGCGTCCTTCATTTGGCACTTGTTCTTTAGTTTAATCAGTATATGAAACGGTAATTGTCTTTACTGAAAAGGCAGCGGGACGGACACGCATAATTGAATCGCCACAGCCGGAGTGCGCTTTCACACGTGTTAATAGTTCGCCCCCGGTGTGCATTATGTGCCCCTTTGTTTGGGCTAACTGCAGGTGGGAGGGTGCAGGGGGGAGCTTTCAGAGAAGCCAACCTTAAGTCAAGGTCCATTGTTTAACACTCAGTGTTGTCAAGTGCACCATCCCCATCTCTTGGCACTGATTTTGTGTTACAGTCTAGCAAACGCATCCACCACCACACAGCCAAATGGATTTGTTGCGCATCTGTCTCTGCAATCAGTGTAAACCAAATGCAAAACATTGTATTTTTTTTTTCTCTCTCAGTGTTTCCCCACCAACTGTGCATTGCTCTCCTCATTTTGAAGTCTCCTTCTCTCCTTTTTTCCCTCTCCTCCTCGCATTCAACCCCCCGAGCTGTAAACGCACGTTGTGCCGGTGCGATCGATAGCTAGTTAGCACAAATCACCAGCCTTGACAGATTTTCATTTGAGTGGCGTAGACAGCAGAGATGAGAGAAGGGTTACAAAGTGTTTGCGGCTTGTGAAATTGCATCGGATGCATTGCACGCCAGCACACAAGGGGACTGTTAAATTCTATAAGAGGTTCATTCACACCGTCATTTTTATAGGCCTTTATAACACTTAACTTTTAAAGCATATGAATGCTTCTAGTAATTTTAATTATGTGACTAAGGTGCTTATAGGACATTGTTAATATGGATTTATAGGATGCAGTAATTTATTTTATGAGTCTCAAGATCATTAAGGCACCTTAAAATGAATTGCTCTGTGCTGTACAAAGTGAAAATGTGTGGTTGTGAATTAAGCAGATATGACGATAAATTTTTTTTGCTTGGTGTAACTTAATATAGTCAGGTATATGGAGTCATATTAAATATTTTTGACTTAATAAAACCAGTTTATTTCAGTGTTAACTTTTGAAGCACTTGCTACCCAAGTTAAACTTTTATATATATATATATATAGAGAGAGAGAGAGAGAGAGAGAGAGAGAGAGAGAGATGAGTAAACGCTCACAATGTATTGTTCAGGAATATGTCCTTGATTTTATATATATTTTGTATATAAAAAAAAATTATATATATATATATATATATATATGTATATATAATAACCACAGATAACAGATCACCTTATGCCTATAGTAATATACACAGTTCTAGCAGTGCAGTGTGGCGATGTTTTGCGCATGATTTGTAATTTTACACATTTTAAAAATAAGACTGTAAGTACAATTTGAGTTCTTGATAGATTACATCAATTTTGATAATGTGCATAAAAAATAGTTTTAACAAAATTTTGGATTTTTATTTAAAAATAAACCCTGCATGAATCATTTTCATGTAATATTGTTTTATGTTCAGAAAATTATTTAAACAAAATATCCTTTCTTAAATCCTAAGTCCTTACAGGCGTCAAACACACACACCAACACACACACACACACACACACACACACACACACACAGTTTGTTTTGCTATCAAAGTGAGGACATTCCATAGGCGTAATGGTTTTTATACTGTACAGACTGTACATTTTATCCCCCTACACTACCACTACCCCTAAACCTACCCATCACAGAAAACATCCTGCATTTTTACATTTTTAATAAAACATTGTTTAGTATGTTTTTAAAGCTATTTAAATGTAATGACTCATAGTTCATGTTTACGTCGTAATACCAGTGTAATACCTATGTCATTATACAAATTTGTGTCCTCATAAAACACAAAAACACACACACACACACACACACTGAAATTTCACTTCACCTTTCATAGCCAAGTATGCATAACACATACCAACAGACTTTTTGGATTTGATTTTTGGATCGGATGTGTGTATTTGAAATCGGACATCTTTGACTGGATTGCAGAGTATTCATATTTGTTCTTTGTTCTGAAATGTGTGCTGTCAAACACCAGTAATGTTGACTTCTCAGATCACAAAATTCAACTTAGTCGCTATTATGCATACAAAAGTACTCCAGAAGTACTTCCATAATAATGTTTGGACCGTTCTGTTTCCCAGCGGGTGTTCCTGTGCTTCTGTTATTGTCACCCTCTCTCTGGCTTCTTCTTTGAAAGTGGATCTTTACTAGTTAGATGTAGCTTTCACTTCCTGAGAAATTAACACAGGGTATGTTTTGTAGAACCAAAATTATATATATATATATATATATATATATATATATATATATATATATATATATATATATATATATATATATATATACAGAGGTGTAATGTATATAATAATACTTTGTTACAGTACTTGAGTATTTTTGGGGAAAATCTGTACTTACTTGAGTATTTATATTTCTGTCAACTTTTACTCTTACTCCACTACATTTCCTAAATAAAATGTATACTTTTACGCCGATACATTTCCCCAAAGCATTTTCGTTACTTACTACAAAATAAAGACAGAAGAACACAGACTGCAAGCAAACATGTGCAAACAAGTACTCACACAACCGCGCTTGATTTAATTTTCCGGGTTGCGTCCGTTGCCGGATCGGCTGAGAAGAGTGCGGCACGAGAGCGACCTCTAGAGGCCAAATAAAAACTATCACTGATGCCTCTTAGAGATTGTTTTGACACGTGAGGTGAGGCTGCGCGCTGTACAGAACTGGACTCTTCAAAAACAGATTTAAAATAGACTACAAAGCGGTATGTTTTACAGTACACTACAGTATATGTTTTCATATCACTAAAGTAATTAGTTTGTTGACTAGATGCTGCATTAGTGGAGAACAGCAGTGTGTTCGCCGTCGAGGCTGAGAGGATTCTGACATTAGTAGTAACGTTACCTCAAGCGTTAAAACAATGTGACAAAAACACCAACTGTTGTTACCCTCTATTTGCATTAGTTTATATCCATTTGTTCGATTTTATGCATTCGTTATCCAGCGAATATGCATATTTAAATTGTATACTGATCCTGCAGCCAACAAAAACAAATCAGAAATGTATTCGATTTCAGTTCTTTTTTATCTGCACTTTAACACATATTTTGATTAGATAATTATCAAGTGTTCTAAAATAGAAGCAAATAATGAGTGAAAGTATACATATAAAATACCTTTGTACGTAAAGATGGCCATTTTATGCGTGATTGTTTGAATTTATATGAAATGGTAACACTTTACAATACCATTTGTAACATTAAAAGGTTCATGAAAGTGTTCATTGTTAATTTCAACATTTACATTTTAATATTTTAAAGTTGCCTCTTACATTAATTATAATGGACTATGAATTAACATGAATGATCAAGGTATAATTAATATATTAGTATTTTTTTAATATTTAAAACTTACAATAAACATTTTACAATTTTTTTTAAAATTCGAAGCAAACAAAATGTAAGAAATGGAGTTAAAACAATCTTGCTGCTCAAACTGTGTATAGAACAGTTTTAATAATATTTTCTACTTTTATATTTTGCATTTACTTGTACTTTTACTTTTAAAACTTGAGTATGTTTAATATCAAAAAAATACTTTTCATACTTAAGTACAAAAAATATCACATACTTTAAAACTTTTACTCAAGTAATATTCTAAACAGTGACTTTTACTTCTATTAAAGTCATTTTATTGTAAGATATCGATACTTTTACTCAAGTATGGCTTTCAAATACTTTATACACCACTGTATATATATATATATATATATATATATATATATATATTTTGGTTCATATTTCAGTAGAACCTCCATTTGGGGATATATAAACACACATTAAGATTAGATTAGTTTTTATTTATAGTAGTATATAAAAACAATTGAGAGGTCTATTGTATTTCTTGTACTATTAATTGCCTGTACAGTATCTAGGTAATTATTATAGAAAAAAATATATTGTATACTGGGAAATATAAATCTAATATTATTAAGGAATATGCATTATACATACATATATATATTGTGACTACGTTGTGCGTTACTGTTGTGTGTGAGTTTTTGCTTGTCATCAGTCATTACTGCAGTAGCTGCACTGGTGAGGATTTCCTTTTGGCCCCCTGAAGTGTTTACTGCAAATGGTACTAATGACCCCCAATGGACTCTTTGTGGACATGATAAATGACAGAGCAAGTTAGGCAGGGTGTTATTATGCCTGTCTAAGATGCAGACAATATTTCTGCATTCTGCTGCATGATAGTTTAAATGGTTCAGTTCTATACTAAGTAATGTCATCTGTGTTTGTGCACCTTACATGCCCAAGAGCTTTCGTAGGAAATGCCTCAATATATCAGCGTGGAGACAGGTCACCAAACACCCAAAGTACACTTATTTTACTTAAGGGTGAGAGTGAATTTTCCTTTCCTAACCCGTGACAGTGTAAAAGCATAACACTTTACTAATGCTTCATTTGTGACAAGTTGCAAAACATGAATGATTTTGATTACTTTCCCTGCTTTGCTTTTTTTCTTTCTTTCATTCCATTCCTAACACCCAAAACAAAGCTGTGATTCACATTTGGTGTAAAATGGAAAAACAGCTCAAGGCAACTCACGCTCTCATTCTGTCACTAGCTTGCTTCTTATTGACTTCATCTAGAACGTATACATTCGCCAATTTACCAATCATCTTATCCGTGGCTGGAATTAGGAAATGCATTTGTGCTAATATTACAACCCATACGGCAAAAAATATATACATTTCAAATATATTTGAAAAAAATATCCAATAAATATTGGTAACACTTTACAATAAGGTTCATTAGTGAACATGAACTAATAATGATCTGCACTTACACAGCATTTATTAATCTTTGATAATGTTAATTTCAACATTTACTAATACATCATTAAAATCTTGTTAACATTAGTTAATGTACTTTGAACTAACATGAACAACTGTATTTTCATTAATTAACATTAACGAGGATTAGTAAATACAGTAATAAATGTGTTGCTCATTGTTAGTTCATGTTAGTTAATACATTAACTAGTGGTAATATATATATATATATATATATATATATATATATATATATTTCCGTAAATATATTTTCCTACCAATACATTTTGGCCATTTCTTTGTATAAATATATATATATATATATATATATATATATATATATATATATATATACTTATACAAAGAATAAATTATAAATTATACAAATAAATTATATGTATTTTTCTGCCCCTGAAATGCAAATGTATTTTCATATTCAAATATATATTTCATAACGTTCCACTGTGTACAATTTATTTTGGCCAGAAAAATATATTTTTTTAGCAGTATGGGAAAGATATGAAAAAAATTACAGCTCCAAATTCACAACATTGCTTTGTTCTTTTTTTTTTTTTTTTTCGGGGTAAGTTGGAAAGCCCAAATAAACCAAGAAATACTTTTACAGCCCTACAGTATTTGTTAACCTTCAGATGATTTACTTGTTCTCGTAAAATTAAGATGGGAAAGGAGAGAGTAACATACACACACACACACACATACACACACATACACACACACACACACACACACACACACACACACAAATAGATAGAAAATACCTTTAAGGTTTTTTAAAAGCTTCCAAGATAATGTAGCCAAAAATTCACCCCTTTTTCTCCCAAAGGCAAAGATGTTTGAGGATGTGTTTGACAAATGCAGTTATCCGATGCATATCTACAGCAGAGCCCATACTGACTTAACATGTGACAGTTAGACTTAAATCCTGCCTTCACAAGTTACATGCTTCAGTTTGCTTCTAGAAGATTCTTCAATGCACAAGCTTACATTTTGTTTTCTTCTAATGTCTTTTCCAAATACTTGTTTCGATTCTCTTACTGTGTGTGTGTGTGTGTGTCCAAAAATGTTACCAGGCAGCCAGGGTGAGTTGTGTCTTTGGGATGCAGGTTGTTATCCGGGAATCATAATTAATTTGGGGGGAAAATAACAAAGGGGTTGTGATTTTAGAGCTGCTAATTGTTAGGAGGAAGAGAGAGGAAGAAGGGAATGGTCATTAGGGTGCGTCTCAATCAGGTCGTGAATTAGTATAGTACACAAATCCGGGCACTGGTGCAGTGACACTAAACATCGGGACACTAATTAATTATAAATTTTAGCTGGATTATGTTCTGTACCTGTCTATATGAAATATAATTAAATAACAGTTTGTTTTTTTAAAACATCTATCTCATGTCATGATGTGTATCGAGTTGGCTCGCGTGATTTATGTTTCGCACTTCAGGATTTCTGGTAAGGGTGACCATCGATGCTCCCTGGATTTCACAATGCATAGGGAGCGAACGTTTCCGTGCACTGGAAGGATTCTGCGATTGTGACAGCCCTTAAAATGGCCGACTCCCTGATCAGGGCCCTGAGCTGATTGAGACGCACCCTTAATAAGAATCTGTTTAATCAGGATGCATTGGCTAATTGTATAACTCTATTCTGCTTATAGACATTTAAAGCCTATTGATAACTGATATATGTTGTGCTGTTAAATAATCGAAAATGAAAGAATTTTTTTTTTTGCACAATTGCACAATTAATATTAAGTAATTGTTTATTTTTAATAATTATTATTAATTTAATTAAATTTGTAATATTAATAAAAATAGTGTTTACATCTTTTAAAATATTATTCAAATATTTAATGTAATTTTAATAATTTTTTTTTCAGTTTTCAGTGTGTTATTAATATAAATGTGGTCCCGCTTTATATTAAGTGTCTTTAGCTATTATATACTAACATTTGATACAATGCACTTCATTGTGTACATGCTTGTTTTCACATTGTACTTTTTTATGTTACACTTTATTTTAAGATGTCAGTATTACAGTGTAATAATACATTTAATTACTGAGTAATAATAATTAACTGCATGTATTTAGGATGAGGGTTTGCTTTAGGGTTAATTTCATGCAATTATGCATCATTTCTATTTATTACTACATGTAACATATGCACTGTAATATAAAGTGTTACCGGAAAAAAAAAAACCTGCATGTAATTACAACTGTAATTATCTTCTGTAACTACATCTATAATTACACAGTTGACCCTCCCCTTACACCTTAAACCTGCCCACACCACCAAACCTGTACTTAACCTCACCCGTGTCCCATCTCAGCAACAACAGAAGGGTTTTGCAATAGACCATGAACATAATAAGTATATTTATCTAACATTTTATTTTCTATTTTCGGATGTAGTAGTGGTTAAAGACCCCTAATATAAAGTGTGAGCAAAAATATTTTAAAATATAAACATAAGATCAGACAGTTCTGTCATTTCCTCTACCGAGGATTGAGATAGAAGCCGGTCTTGCTGAAGATTTATGTCTTGCAGCCGTAAATCACGTATTAGTTTCCCTAGTATGTGTTCTCGAGGAGGGGGAGGGTGGGAGAGAGAGAGAGAGAGAGAGTAGAGGAAGACCTGAACTCAAACCTCCCACCAGACTCCTGCAGGAAGGGGAATTTAAGCTTTCAAACCTTCAAACAAGTCTTTTGCAAATTCTCTTGCGGATAGCAATTAAACAGCCAGCATGCAGATGAAAATTAGCATATTTTCTGTTGGAATCCCAAGGTCCTCGAATCAGTGTGAGCAGAAGTAGTATTTCCTGATCGGAACATGTGTCGGGAGGAACATTTAGAAGAAAATGAGTAAACTCACAATCCGAACTCGTTCTGAACAACAACAACAAAGGAATAGAAGTTAGAAAAAAAACAAAAAAACATTTAGATGCAGCTAGTGTCGGCAGACGCTGGATTTTCATCAATTGATAATATTTAAAATATAGCGTTCACAACTGTGATATTTTAGATTAATATCAATAGACGCAACATTAATCAGATTTGCATTTTGTGATGGAAACGCCGATAAAAACAATAAGCATTACACAATCTCAAGGTTTAAGGACAAAAAAAGGAATTTTTGAGGATCGGGAATATTTGTAATAATATTCATTTTTTTATTTTTTTTAAAGTGTGGATTTGATGTTGAAAGTGCTGCATCAGGTTGTGTGTGTGCTGTGTTTTGGGATAGACGCTGGGCCTCTTAAATACATACATTTGTGTGTGACTGTGTTTTGGGCTTGCACAGTTCTCACATTGCTATGTGTGTGTGTGTGTGTGTGTGTGTGTTGGGGGTAGCAGCAGGCAGCTTGATGGCTGCTGAGCAGTTTGTGTGTGTGTTTGTGTCAGGAATGCTTGGTTGCTTATCCAGGCCGTAGTGCAGCCTGCTGTGCCCAGCTACCACGGACTATTGGCAAACTCTGCAGGACTTAAGACAAGAGAAAAGGACTGTGTGCGTGCAAGTGTGTGTGTGTGTGTTATTGCCTTAGGCGTTTGAAGACGGAGCGAGGATATATGTATACATTTCACACCATGTAATAGATTAAGACACCATATAAGATATGATGTTCTTTTGTGTGTCATTTTTTATGCAGTCCCACCTTTGTCTTTTCTCTCTTTTTTTTTTTTTCTTTTTACCACTAACGTCTTTCCCTCCTCTCTGGATTCCTTTTCCCTTTATTTTTGTTCCTCTATCCTTAGGGTTTGGGGGATGGGGTCGGGTTATTGACCTTTCCCTACACCTTACCGTTTTTTTTTTTTTTGTTTTTTTTTCTGCAGTACTGGTCCAGACAGGCTCGAGGGCGAGACCAGGCGCCCGTCTCTCAAAATGGCTGACACACAGCATGTGTGTGTCTGCAGGGGAGAGCGGGGATAATTGTAACACATTTTGCAGATTTATTCAGAAAATGATTAGCGTAAATATTTGAAATTTTACGTCATTATCAATGTCAGTTAATCGTATAACGTTCAGATGACCATTAAACTGGAAGTACATGAAGGCCAGGGGTTTCATTCCTAACACTTATTCTGTTGCGTGAAGGAAGCATGTGATTATTTTACAACGTAGAATTTTTTTTTTACTTGCCTTTTTTAGATCCATTTTTATGTACATCTGAATGTTAATTGGGTTCAAAACTGATACAATAGTGGTTTGAAATGCCATTTTTTCTCTGTTTCTCTGTCTATCGGTCACGTCTTCTCTCGTATTGACATTTCCAATACAACCCCTTATAAACCTTTGTATAGATTTTGTTTTGTGCAGTAAATGAGATGGGGGCAGGGGGTTGACATGTGTCATTATGCAGGTAAATTAGGTCAAACAGAGTCAAAGGTCAGTTTTCCCAGAGCTTTGTGACTCCTTGACTGAAGGGTCACTTTGTTTTTGTGCAGTGGGACGGGGGGAATAGGTCCTAAAGCCAGTGCTAATGCATGTGGCTTGATGGATTTTAAGATCACACTTCTCAAATACACACTCTCAAAGCTTTCACACAATTGCCAGAAAAAGACAAGGGCTCTCTTACATTGACACCAGTGGTCAGCCAATCAAGTTTTTATTTTATTTTATTTTTTTTTGGCCTATATATATATATATATATATATATACATTCAATGTGTGCAGAATTATTAGGCACATTGATTTTCTGATCATATTTTTTTTCCAGGCTCATCTTACCAATTCTAAACCACATTAATCTTAATAACCACTATTAATTTTGTATTTAATCATTTTTAAGTGATATATAATTGTTCATGAAGGCTGGAAATGAAAAACGCCTCATATTCAGATGTGCAGAATTATTAGGTATGTGTTCTCTTTACAGATAAAATGAGCCAAAAAGACATTTATCTCAGGCTGAAAAGTCAAAAAATTATTAAATGCCCATGAGAAGGTGCAATGCTAATGAAATACTAGAAATTGCAGTTAAGGCATGACCAGTGGACAGCAAAACGCTCACTGGGTCAGCAGGGTGGACAAAAACCGGTGGAACAGAAAAGACAGAAGTAAAATTTAGGTGAAGAATTAAGTGGGAAACCATCAGGAACACTTTAGTCTCCAGAACCACCATTTTCCTGACCTGAAACTTGAAGTCTCCAGAAGTGTCAGGATCTCAGAGACTTAGGTTGGGTAAAGAATTTTACAAAATGACCCCTACTTAATAAGAATCACAAGCTGAAGTGTTGTAAAATACATAAAGACTGTTTTTTATAAGCTTTTTAGACTGACAGATTGAGAGTGACTCTTGACGGACCCTCTTGTACCACTGTTTGAACAATTCATCGTCCAGAATCTGGCAGAAGATCATTTGAAGTCCATATCTGCAAGACGGACTTCAGGGTAGGAGATGGACTGAAAATGAACTCCCAAACCTTACTGCCAGATTCTGGAAGGATAATACAACACTTCAGCTTGTGATTCTTATTAAGTAGGGCTCATTTTGTAAGATTCTTTACCTAATCTAAGTCTCTGAGATCCTGACACTTCGCACTTCTGGAGACTTCAGGTAGGTTGCAGTTCTGTAAAATGGTGGCGCTGGACACTAAAGTGTTCCTGATGGTTTCACACTTAATTCTTCACTTTAAAGGGTTAGTTCAACCAAAAATGTCATTAATTCCTCACCCTCATGTCGTTCTACACCCGTAAGACCTTCGTTCATCTTCAGAACACAAATTAAGATATTTTTTGATGAAATCCGTTGGCTTAGTGAATCTCTATTGACAGCAAGATAATTTATACTTTCAGATGCCCAGAAGCTACTAAAACATATTTAAAACAGTTCATGTGAGTACAGTGGATCAACCTTAATATTATAAAGCAACGAGAATACTTTTTGTGCGCCAAAAAAACCCAAAAACAAAATAACTTTTCAACAATATCTAGTGATGAACGATTTCAAAACTCTGCTTTGAAGTTTACGAATAATTTGTTTCGAATCAGTGGTTCGGAGCGCCAAAGTCACGTGATTTCAGTAAATGAGGTTTTGTTTCATCATAAGTGTTTCGCAATTTCAATACTTAACGTGACTTTGGCAGTTTGAAACGCAAAACAAACCATTGATTCGAAACAAAAGATTCGTAAAACTTCAAAGTAGTGTTTTGAAATCGGTCATATCGGTTAGATATTGTTGAAAATGCGTTACTTTTTTATTTATTTATTAGGTTTTTTTTGTGACACAAAAAGTATTCTCGTCGCTTTATAATATTAAGGTTGAACCACTGTACTCACATGAACTGTTTTAAATATGTTTTAGTACCTTCTGGGCATCTGAAAGTGTTCATTATCTTGATGGCAACAGATAAAATAGAACAAAATGTCTTAATTTGTGTTCTGAAGATGAATGAAGGTCTTACGGGTGTAGAACAACATGAGGGTGAGGAATTAATGACAGAATTTTCATTTTTGGGTGAATTAACCCTTTAATTCTTAATTCTTTTGCAGTTAACATGTGTCTTTTCTGTTCCACCAGAGCGTTTTGCTTTCCAATCGTCATGCCTTAACTACAATTTCTAGTATTTCATTAGTATTGCATCCTTCTCATGGGCATTTAATAATTCTTGACTTTTAAATGTCTTTTTTGGCTCATTTTATCTGTAAAAGAAAATATACCTAATAATTCTGCACCACATATAAGGAGTTTTTCATTTCATTTCCAGCCTATATATATATATATATATATATATATATATATATATACCCTTACTGTACACAATATTTACTCAACATTCCCTAAAAAGTATATTAAAGGCTCTTTATTTGTTGATTTTGATTTTTAAATTGATACACTAAAATCTAGGACAATAATCTACCAATATTGGCCAATGCAAGTACTTGAATTAATTATGGATGGTTAATGAAGTTAACAGAAAATGTTTGATTAATTGGTCTATTACAACACGAGGCACTTTAAATGTGCTGTATAATATTAATACATAGATTGCAATAACAAAATGTAATGAATTTCTCCCCCTTGTGTTTTTCTTTCAGAAGTAGACCTTTCTCAAAGTAAGACCACAGGAGGAGCGGGTTCCTCGGGGACCACTGGAGGTATGGGTTCTCATCTCCAGTGCCTGTCAGTCCACTGCACAGATGAACTTGGGGAGTCTAAGGGACGCGGGGGACCTGTTCCTTCCTGGCGTTCCCTTCACTCGGACATCTCAAACCGTTTCGGAACCTTCGTAGCTGCGTTGACTTGAAGAAACAGAGCAGGAGAAAAGAAGACCTTTCTAAGGAACCTAAGGAAACAAGACTTCCTTTTTTTATATGGAGGCAGTATAAATCAGTGTTTCTTTGTCAGGAAAATTTGTGCCCTTTTTTGTAGAAAAAAAAAACAAAAACAAATAAAAAACATGAGGACTGTCACACTGAACTTACTGTAGGATGGTATATAAAAAGACAAGATGATGGTGTACCAGTACTGATCCAGACCTCAATATTTCTTTATATGTCTATGCATTCTGATGGCTATTCTGTTCATCCATTGTTGTGTATTTTATGCTTCTCTCATACCCACTTTTTTGCCCTCTCCGGGGGTCTCATCTTTTCATCTTTGAAATAATTATTGTTCTGATACTGTATAAGATCTAGGGTCTTTTCCTGACCCGCCAGCCGACATGATAGACCTCCCGCCCTCAAGGCAGGTGATTTTATTGTCATCAAGGGACACAAGAGTGCTTTGAAATTTGGTCCTCGCAGGCATGCTGCTTGCTGCCTTCTTTGGAACCAAAAGGGGGAATCCTATTAGAACATGATTCATAGAAATTCAATGATGTGCCATGTCTTTTCAAGCTGTCTTAAAATGCTTTAATGCAGATCACTGGCCCTCCCCCAGCCTTTCTCCACCGCTTTTGGTTACTCTAATCTGGATTCCCTCATTACTTGTATATTAGGTTTACAGCATTTTCCATGTTTCATTTTAAAGCGAGATTCCCATAGCCCATCGGATTGTTTCTCGAACACCCAGGATGCTTCAACACTGGTATGCCGCACAGCTAGAGGAAACCTTTTGATGTTAAATGGATATCAAATAGAAACCAGAATATTGGTATTGCACATGTAATTTTTTTAGGCAATCTTATACTCTTTAGACAAATGTTACAGATGACCTTAAATACCTGAAAAAGGTTAGATGGAAGGTCATAATGGCGACGTGGGGACATTTTTCTTTGTTTCTTTTCATTTTTTAAAGTAATATGTAAAGTGCAGTTGTCTGTTTTCCTGCATATTGTATATATATGTATATGTTTTATTGAGTAACTAAATAACAATAAATATGATGTTAATGGTGAATTTTATCGGCCTTTTTTTTTAAGATTGCGCTTACAAAGAATGACCAGTTGTTCCCAAAACCTTGGTAAACATTTAAATGATACACTGTTAAAAATTTTCCTGTGTTTTTACAGTACAGTACTGGCAGCACTGTTGCCAGCAAGTTACTGTATTTTCATATACAGTAATCGTACTGTAATTTAATTTACAGTACACAAGAAGAGTGCTGTAATTCTACAAAACCGTATTTTACTGCATTTTTACAGCATTTTCTAAATTTAGTCTGCTTCTGCTGTAATTAATAATACAGTATTGTACTGTAATATCTATATTTATCCATTACTGCAAAATATTACTATAATTCTGAAAATAATTACTAATAATGTTAATATTATAATTATATATGTAGTTATTACAAGTAATATGTGCTCATTTTGTATTTTTTAACTTAAATTGATGAATATAAATGTAAATTAAGGCTTTGGGCATTTGGTTTGACTTGTACATGTTTTATGCTTATCATTGTACAATAACATTCATTAATAATATTAGCAAACATTATTAAAATAAATAATCATTGACAGATCATTTGTCGTTGTAATTCTAATAGTTATGAATGTCATTAAACTTTAATATACTTTTATAAATGAACTACTTCTCTGTCAATTACAAATCTGTTCATCTCTCATTAAAGAAGTTTATTATAAAGTGTTTCCCATATGCTTTAGCTGTAAGCTGTTGTTATTTTTATCAACAGGCACATCTCCTATTAAATCTAACTAAGTGTAAACCATTTAATTAAAAAAACCCATTGAGCTTTGCAGCATGGCAAATACTGTAAAAAAAAAGAAAAAAAAGCCAATTGGCCCCATGCTGCTTGAGCTGGATGCTGAATTCCTATAAATACACAGCATGTTTGTTCAGGGCAGATATGCATCTTTGAGAAAATACCACAATGTTGACCTAAGTCCCCCCCCTCTAAAACCACCCTGCTCATGAACGCACCCCTCCACCCACGCTTTACAAAGATCCAGAGGTGAATGTCTCAGAAAGGAGAGAAAAAGAGAATGTGCGTCAGTAACGTAGGTGCTGAATTTGCTTTAATCGTGCTTTTACTGAATTTTACATTTAAAATGGGTGGGCAGAAGAAAAAGAGAACCGAGAAGTGAAGTCAGAGTTGAAATAAGGGTTGAAAAAGGAGCCTTTAAGGCACTCGGAGCCTTCAAAACAACAAAGACAATCACAGAGAACTCCAATATACTTAAACCTTGAATAAAAGTTATGTCCGCTTCACGAAAGAAGCAAATAGCTTGTAATCTGGAGATTGCACTTTATCTAACCCTTGAGAGATTTCAAGTAAGGTTTAGGGACACTGAGCCACAGAAAAATGACTGAAATTATATGACATTAGTTGATTTCAGTAGGCCTAGTAGTGGGGGTGAACACATCTGTATTCATTCAGAGAAAGCTGTACTCATTCTGATGCCTATAACATGGTTTTCGCAAATATCATAAAAAGATCAGAGGAGCTGTATGTTGATCAGAGGAATAGTTGACCCATATATATATATATATATATTTTTTTTTTTTTTTCAAAATAGTTCTAATAACCAAAAACTATTGTTTGGGAATGTCCTCATTTGGAAAAACTGTATATATTTTTTTAAATTGTAAAAATGCAAGTTTTCTGTCAAGGTACATGGCCCCATTTAAGAGGTAAATATGTTATCTGCCCATGCCAGTATGCAAAAAAAAAAAAAAAATGAGGATGCTTCAGTGTCCAATTTTGTCCACTTCAAACACTTCTTACAATTGAAATATAGCCTATATTACAGATTTATAACAGGACAGTATGGTTGTGGCTATAGGCAGTATATTTGAATAAAATAAAATAAAATAATAAAATACTAATGCAATCTCATTAAGCAAATTTATTTTGACAGAAATATGGCAAACAGTAAACTAGAGTTTCATTAAAGAATGTCTCAAACTGTGCTTATAGATCAGAAATCAAAGTGTGCAGTAAAAGGGGTCATATAATGTCACTTTTACAAGATGTAAAATAAGTCTCTGATGTCCGCAGAGTTTGCTCCACAATACTCCACAGATCATTTTTTATAAATTTGTCACTTTTTGAGGGTGAGCAACAACACTCTGTTTGTGTGTGTGTGTAACTTTAAATGCAAATGAGCTCCTGCGCAAAAGAAAAGGGCGGAGTTTCAAGAGCTCATGTTAGCAGCTCACGCAGTAAAAGTCACAAATTGTTCAGCCTTTCATGTTGTACAATGATGGAGAGACTCGAGAAGAAGTGACAACATGTACAATGCAACAGGACGTTTCTTAATGATTAGTTGATGAACTTATATAGCTGATGTGGAGCTAACTATCTTAAGTCATTGTCACTGATTAGCATATTCTGTCATGATAATCTGTAAATCGCTCGTGTGGGAACTGATATAAGATGCTTAAAGAGCCAGAGAATATATACTGCTTGAAGATAGAACAGGTATAATTTAGTTCAGTTTAATTATGCTTTTAACTTATGTTGGCATATTTGTGTTACGTACTGTATTGCAATAACATGGCCTCGCCTCCTTTGTTGCTTGTTCCCGGGGCATGGTTTATGTAAATTTTAGGGTTAGTGATGTCACTAACCCAGGAAGTAGCTAGTAACCCTGTTTGTTGTAGTCCTTAAAAAGCGATTTTTAAAAATAGTAAATTTCTCCCTTTGCTTTGAACTTTGAGCGTCGTAACTTTGTAGAACGTTGTTTATGCTCCAACAGCAACATTACACACTAACTAAAGTTTAAAAAGTGAAATCATAATCAACAACCCCTTTAATACTAATAAACTCATCCCTCTAAATTGAACATAGCTGCTAGTAAAATCAAAGTTTTGCATTGTGGCTTTTGTAAACTAAGTTAATTGCACTTTTTCACCACATTGAATTCACTTTACTGAAAAAGAAACCTCAAATTAGCTGATTGTACCTTACATTATGTAGGAGCCATTTTTGATATTAGGTTAATCTAAATTATTTTGTTATTGGAGCGTGGGTACGTTTGTTAGATTAGGGTCCTTTATTTGTAGGGACTTTTATTTTGACAGGCGGTGAGAATTTTTGAATATAAAGATGGCCGCCTCTCACCTTTTCTAAAACAAAAGGAACATAGGAAGTTGCTGGAACGTTTCAAGCATACAGTTCTTTGCATCGCTAATTGAATCGCTGTTAAGCACTATTTGGATATGATTTTCTTGATATTAAGTTGTTCCTTCTTTAACCACCACCCTGCTCAACTACTTATCAACCGTTTGCTGGATTACTGGAGTCCATGCATTGTTTGCTACTACCAACTTGCTCACCTGCCCTGTTCATCCATTGGTTAGAATCTCATCCACCTCAAAAAAGGTACAACTTAAGTTTCTATGGTTTGGATAGCTTGTCAAAGAAGCGAAGCAATACGTCCCAATTAAGAGTGGTCCACCATTATACATTACCTATTTGTTCATAATGTATGGCTGATGTTTTATAGGTTTATTTGTGTACTTTAAGTACTGTCTTGAGATAAATGTGTCTAATTGAATGTTGAATGTGATTTCACCAAGCAAAACATGTTCCTGGATTAACATGTTTGTTGATCCTAGAACAACATTCCAACCTACGAACTACGTCCCCACCAGAAGCCTGCGATCACTAAAGGAACGAAGGCTTGTGGTACCGTCACAGAGAGGCACAAAATCACTCTCCAGAACATTCTCCTTCACTGCTCCCTGCTGGTGGAATGATCTCCCTACTTTCATCAGGAACGCAGAATCCCTGGCAATATTCAAGAGACAGCTGAAAACTCATCTCTTCCGTGAACACTTATTCCCCTCAAAAAAAAAAAAAAAAAAACCCTATCCTTCCCTTTTCCCTTCCTACTCTAGCTTATGGTACTGAGCAATGTATGAAACTTGTATTGTGAGCACTTCCTGTGTTATTTGCCAATTCATGAAGAATCGCTTGTTTGTTTTCCTCACTTGTAAGTCGCTTTGGATAAAAGCGTCTGCTAAATGACTAAATGTAATCAACCAATCAGATTTGAGGGAAAAGTCATGTCAAGTATAGGCTTAGAATCAGGGTTAGGTGCTTCTACATCAGTGTTCTCCACCTATCATTCCCCTCTGATTTCTTAAGGGTATGGTTAGGTTTAGGGGTAGGGATATGGTTAGGACTAAATGTACAAACATCCAAGAACATGTATTCCTAGGCAAAATCACGGTTTGTTGTTTTGTACGGTCATGGATAGTAGAGATCCAAAGATACCGCAGAATTTTTACCCACTGTTTGGCCACTTGTCTGGCATTTCTTTCTCCAGTTTTTAAGACTTGTCCGTTCTGTTCTGAACGCCAACAAAGCTTTTTTAATAAATCAAATCCATGTTGTAATCATATTGGAAGATGATTTAAAGATTGAGTATTGCTAATGATCTACAGCTGGTGTGCAAGTGAGAAAGTGGAAAATGTACTGCCAACAGCACAGTAGTCCTTCATTCATTCTTCCCCAAAAGAAACACACGCACATACACGCATTCCTTCACATGCTCTTAACTCTCACCTCTGCTCCAGAGCATTCTTTTACCCATTTATTTTTTTTTTAAACATGTGCCAAAGTGGTCTCATTTGACAGGATGTCTCTCAGTGTATCTTTCCCTCTCAATGAGTACATTCAGATCTGTTTCACTATCTAAATGGTTCAGTGTTCAAGACTGATATTTAAGTGATAATTCTTTTATATTATTATTTTTATATTTTGTGTGTGAGACTGCTCCAGACTTCCACACCTGCAGCTCCATGAAATCCTGTGTTAACACACTTCTTTCCCTCATGACTCATTCACACAGAAAGCGAGTCCAAGTGTACATTTACAAGACAACGATATACAAAAAATGTACAGATGGTAACGTACTCAAAACGCTCCCTGTCCGTACGGATCCACGAAAAATGATTGAAAATGCTGTATTCTGCGGCCAGGCCCATAGTTGGCGGTGTCAGGCCCCGTTTACACCAGTGCATCTTAGTTTTAAAACGCATAAGTCTTGCTTCGGTTACGCCTAACGTTTACACTGCACCAGCGTTTTCGAACCTCGAAAACTGAGACTTTCGAAAACGCTTCAGACCCTGTTTTAGTTTAAAAACGTTTCAGTGTAAACGGACCAAAACTGAGGAGTGGCTGCCCATATTCGCTCTGTGTATCCTTGACGACCGTGTAAACAATAACATGGAGACTAACCTGCAATGTTTGCGGGCTTTTTTAGCAGCCATTGCTAAAAACATGTGCAAGAGGCAACTGTTTACACTTTAACACACATGTCCAGTGGGCATGAACGGTCACGTGACATGAGTTTGCATTTCACAATTCTGACTTCTTTTTCCTCAGGATTGCGAGATTTAAACTCACAATTGCAAGTTATAAAGTCAGAATTGGGAGATATAAACTTGCAATACTGACTTTTTTTCTTGCAATTGTCAATTTAGTATGTGAGTTTATATCTCATAATTCTGACTTTTCTCAATATTGTGAGTTTATATCTCATAATTCTGACTTTTCTCAATATTGCGAGTTCATATCTCATAATTCTGACTTTATAACTCACAATTGCAACTTTATATCACGCAATTCTGAGGGAAAAAGTCAGAATTGTGAGATAAAAACTTACAATTACCTTTTTTGTGTTTGTTACTTATTAGTATTCCAAAGTATTCTAAAGTATTTAGATTAAGTTACTAAACTTGAGTAATGTAACAAAATATGTTACAAATTACTTTTTAAAGCATGTATTTTGTAATCTGTAGTGAAATACATTTTAAAAGTAACCTACTGTAGACTGAACACGTAATATGCATGCGCATAATGTTACTGCTTTCACTTTGGAGTTCACACAGAGACAATAACGGTATAATTTTAAAAAATGTGAACTTTGAAACCCGTTTTCAAAAGTTTCAGGCTCTCCAAAACACCATTATCATGTTAATGAAGGGCCAAAATGCATAAAAAGTTTTCCATTTTTAGTTGAAAACAGTGTCATGTAAACCAACCCCAAAAAGCCACTAAGCCATTTAGCTCCTACTTTCCACAACGAGAACCCTTCTGCTGGCTGGGGGTTTTTAACCAGCAGTTAACCACAGGGGGATATGTGTTTGGCAGCCTAGTAGAGGTCAGGCTCATGAACATTCAGTGGTCTTACAGTTTTTTTTGTTTTTTTCTCAAGCATGCATTGGTCAAAACTTGTAACATTGTCAAAATTCTTCCCATAGTCAGAGAAACAGAAGTCTGCGTGGACCAGACTGTGAAATATTTCATTGCTTTCACACAAAATGCCTTCAACGACCACATCTTCCAAAATCCATGAACTCTTTTGCCATTCATACTCCACCACCTGCGTAACACTGGCTGCGTCCAAAAATTTAGGCAGCTGACATGTTGCCTCACTGCCTTATCAGGCAGTGACTTTGTAGGCAGTGTTTGCACATACAAATCGATTTCGGACTGATTAATGGTATAGATTTACAGTTTAGACTAATGGCAGCATAACGGTTTAATGATCTACACGAGCTTTGGTGATAACTTAGCAAATATTTAATCACTACTACTATAGTAATTTCTCGCTAGAAATGACATCAGAAGTGGAAAACGTTGGTAAAAAATGTACATTTACATAAACTGACCACCAACCACAACTTTAAGCCCTCTTTATTTTTTCAGCTAAACTGGCACAGAATGGAAAGCACAGGATTGTGGGATACCAAATGCAGTGACGGATACATCTATGCTGCCTTCATAAATCGATCAGATGAAGGTATCTCAGGAGACAGGAAGTGAAGCTAGTATTGGACTTGGACGTGTCTTGATGTCCTCCTACCTTGGAAAGCGTCCTCCAAAGGCAGCATTTTTAAGCTTTTGGATGCAGCCCACGTTAGTAAAAGGGGATGACTTTCAAATTATTTTGAATAAGATATCCCATAACCTTAACCCTACTCCTAAACCTACCCATTACAGAAAAGTTTCTGCATTTTTACATTCATATAAGCTGTTTTCTTCATGGGGACCAAAAAAATGTTGCCACAACGACAAGGATTTCGTATATTACCATCTTTGTGGGGAACATTTTGTCCCCATAATGTACCTGTGGGGACATTTGGTCCCCGTAATGTAGGGAATACCCCCACACACACACACACATACACACACATGTTGTGTTTTCATTTTTTATGGGGACATTCGTAATGGTTTTTATACTCTACAAACTGTATATTCTGTCCCCCTACACTACCCCTACCCCTAAACCTACCCATCACAGAAAATGTTCTGCTATTTTAGATTTTCAAAAAAGATAATTCTGTATGATTTATAAGCTTGTTTCCTCATGGGGACCAAAAAAATGTCCCCACAACATCAAAGATATCAAAGATACCTGTGGGGACATTTGGTCCCTGTAACGTAGGGAATTCTCGCCCACACACACACACACACACTGTGCTGGTGTGCGCCCACTTGTGTAATAAGACACAGGTCAGTGAGAGTGTGTGTGGTTGTGTGTAGCTGTCCTAGTCCTCTTCTCTAAATCTCTCTACCCTGTGGGGGGCTAATTCAGGAAGGAGCCCCGGGTTGTAAGGCAGTGCTCACGGTGGGATGGGGGTGGTTTGTGCTCTTTCTACCCCATGGCATGTTGCCATCCCCGTCTGACTGAGCAAAGATGACTGCCCGCCCCCTGGGTGTCTGTGTGTGTTTGTCTGGGATGTCTGAGACGGATTTATGCGAAGCTTTCTGAACCATTTTAATTCATTGGTCACCATCTGTACCAGTCAACATACTTTCTGATAAATATAATTATTTTCATAATTTTCATCCAACAGAAGTAATTTCTTTGACCGGCATATGTGACACCATCTTAATGAGTTTAGTGTTGTTGGCAAAAAAAGAGGGCAATCAATTAACAAGGCATCAACCATGCGGTTGAAAACTGTTTTTATTTGTTTTTATATCAGGCATTCTGTGCTGCCTACTACATTCCTTTAAGCAGAACCCTACAGGAGTCATCAAGGGTTGCGTTTAAGCCCAGTGTTTTTATCCCCTTCCCTTTCTAACTTCCCTCCATCTCATTCACTTGGATGTATGGAATTGTTTACACTGTAAGAGTGCCCACTACCCTTGCAATGGGTTTAAATGGAATGCCCTAAGCTCTTGATTACTTGTGGGTAAATTAAGTGCGAGCACTGGGAGTTGTTGCGTTGTGGATGGATCTCTATGGATCTGGCTAAAGTGTACATATGAGTAGGCTTGACAAAGTACTTCAAGAAGTTGGTGATGATTCCCAAGGGAATAATAAAAGCCATTCAAAGAGAATTAAGATGACTGCAACACCATCTATTGCAGTCGTCGAAATGTATATTCTTTGACTTCTCTCTATTAATGTATATGTCTGTGTGTTTTTAGAGGAGATATATAGATTCCTTTCTTCTCTTACTCACAGTTATAGTGCACACACAAAAAACCGATCACACAAAAATAGAAATTCTGTTATTTTACTCACTCTCACTTAATCTGTAGGACTTTATGTACAACAACATGGAAGTTTGTAAAACAAATTTTAAATATAAAAAGAGTAGTCACACCATGAGACAAAAAGTCGCAGAAAAAAAAATCAGTTGCGAGTCACATTGCAAAATTTAGTCATACTTGAAAATGTATATTCACAGTTTTGAGTTATAAAGTTGAAAATTACAAGCAATTCTCAACTGTTTGATATTGATTGTGAGTCAGATTGTTACATATAATTGTGAGCTATAAAGTCATATTGCCAAATATAAAGTCAAAGTTATCTTTTTTAACAGCCTTGCAAGATTGAGGAGAAGATTATTAATGAATAACTTAAATTTCTGTCTTTTAAATTAACATTTAATTGTGTAGTTCTTTAGAAAACCATCTATGTACCGGTGATTTAAAGGTACAAAGATCTTAAGAACCTAAAATGTAACATCAACTCACATAACTTTTCATGGCCTCAAAAGTGGATACTCCACGGAGACCGTCCTGCTGTCTGTTTTGTTGAAACTCTTCGCCTGGCAAGAGCGAACTCCAAATAGTCTGTTCTTATTGTACTGGACCTGTCTGCTGCCTTTGACACTTTAAACCAAAACATCCTCCACTAAATCTGACTTTTGCATCATAGGTACTTTGGTGGCTTCAGTCTTACCTCACAGGCAGATCTTTCAATGCTTCATGGTGAGGAGGGGTGTCTGTGTCACGGTCACCGTGATTTTGTCCAGCAAGACGTTCATGGATCGACATATTTTTTCGATACAGGAACATTTCTGTCTGAAAATTTAGTTTTAACCCCTAAACCCCTTTATCTCTACCCCTAAACCAAACCCTACCAATAACTTATCCATAAAACCAGAGTGAAATGATAGGCAAATAACACTAATGTAGAACCACCTAACCCTGGTTGTAAGCCTAAACTTGATCTAAATTGTAACCTTGTCCCTCAAATCTGATTGGTTGATTGGAATGTTGTTCCAGGATCAACAAAGATGTTGATCCTGGACCATGTTGTACTTGGCGAAATCACTGGGATGCCCCAAGGTTCAGTGCTTGCTCCTTTTATGTTTTACACAACTTCATTGGAAACGATCATAAAGACCACTGCTATGCAGATGATATGCAGCTATATCTGTCATTCTAACCTGATGATCACATTGTGTCGGGTCATATTGCTTGGATGAAGAAGTGTAATCTCAAGCTAAACTTTGCAAAGATGGAGCTCCTTGCAATTCCTGCAAACCTGTCATTTGACCACAACATCACTGTGCAATTGGGGTCTACAACACTATCAACAACCTGGGGATAGTATTCAACATCAAACCTTTCCACCCACATTTCAACAATGGCCTGGTGAACCACTAAATGCATGTAAATGCAGCCTGATTGTAATGTGCTGCTAAGAACCACTGAAGAACCTTAGAAATTTCCTACTTCACAGACAACATATTTATAATCAGCAAACCAGTCTGTTATAGCTGACATGGGATCAGTTGATTTTGTATTCAGTGAGGAGCCAGGCTTGGTGACCAGCTTTTCAGCAGTCCTCTAACCCAACACATTGTATCCTTAACAATGGCTGTTTAACTCTCTTCTCCTTATTCCCCTGCCTATTGACTGAATTATATCTTACACAACACATTCACACACAAGGGAAAAGCAGATTGACAAGACCTGATGATTTCAATAACATGGTATCAACATCTATTTTGGGATCCAATCATAAATGGACAGTGCTAAATACAGATGTAAAAGTGGTCCAAATGCATTTGTGATCCAATCAGATGTCCAGCTTTGAAGCTGCTAAGGGATGCATATGTCAACATTGCATTTGTAGTGGAAACGCTAATGCATCCCGATTTGCCTCGAGAAGACAATAAAGGACCACCTACTCAGAACAATGCACCAAGACAAAGGATTTATGCTTTGCCATATAGATACAGCCCAAAAAAACAATCGTCTGATCATTTTCTATATGTCTGAAACATACATAAAAACACAAACACACTGATGTAAAGGGATCCTATTGATCAGACTTTATTTTCAATAACTTAAAAGTACATTGTACAGTACTCTAAATTGCTTTGGAGCATTATTCAATTTTTAAATCTTTCTCTTTTGTACATTGGAGCATGCAATGTTAAGTAGCTATGTAACTACAATTACCAGATTCATGTTTTCCAGTAATAAAAAATGCACAGTTAAGCGCAGAGTGTCCAATGTGGAGTTGAGATATTATTGTCCTCCTTCCAATTTCCAACAGGTTTTTAAATACTATAGGTGAAGATCAGTGGCGTCAATCAAAGCATGATGTAGGCATTCCCTCCTTTCATGTGACTTTTCTCCATTTATTCCCCATTCATTCTCAATTGCCGTCCACAGCATGCATTAGGATGTCTATCCACTTCTGGGTTCAAGTGCCCTATCAAAGGGTGTATATATATACACTCACAGGGTAATGTAATACTATTGAAAAATCATGGTCCCTCATCCTTTTGACTCTGCCTTGTTCTGTTTATCCCCTGGCTCCACCTTGGCTTTCTAAGTCTTTAACTGTACCTTGGCTCTCAAGTTCTCTGGTTCACCAAGATAATTGTCTCTAAACTTAGACATGATAAAAACCTTGTTTTTGTCAAAGTAAGCAATAAGGTACAAGAGGCTGTGCTGTACCGTGAATAAGTCACAGCTGAAGGGCATTGTTAGGGTCGACATGAAGTGGAGATTGCAACCCCTTCAGCAGTGACTAATTCAGCACTAGCCTCGAGTGCCTTATTGGTTTTATAAAACAGTTACCACAAAATATAAATATTTATCGTGAATAAAACACTGCTATTGACCAATCAGAAGGACAGGAACTAATCGTTTTATAAATAAATGTATATGCAAATTCAAACTCTAATCTAGTGGCTACACCATGGTATTACAGATGATTTTCTTGATTTCTTTCCACCAGATGGCACTAATCTGCCTCCATTCTTTGGATTTTAGATAGAGCAAAACAATTTTTTTACGAGTATTATTTTATGAATATGTGTATTTTGCTAAATGTTTAGATGTGAATTTTCTTTAGCAATAAGAAATTCCTTCAAAATACAAATTATTAAAGACAAACTATTATTGAACTAAAATATAGTGCATTCATTTTATTGAAAGAAAAAAGTTACACTCAACATTAGATGCCACATTGACTTTAGTTTAATGTTATATTAGGAAAAATATGTTCAGATAGCCAAATAGATACTGTTTTAGTGTGTTCGTTTTACATGGGACAACATTTAAGGGAGAGAAGATGATTTAAATTAAATAATTTCAGATCAAATCAAATCATTTTTCAGCTCTTTTTTGCAGCAAATATGTTTGCACCACAACTGTTTTATGCAAAATCACAACTGCACCCAAAAGAAATAATACTTGCTTCAAAGCCTAAAACCGATTGTGTTAGTAAATTTGACAATGCCACCAACATTTTTGTCATCATTTTGGTTTTTCATCCAAACCCTGGAAATGTTTGTGTGATGAGCAGGGCGGGCGAGAGCCATGAAGGAACGGCGCGAGACTGGTGACGCAAGTGATAATGAGCGTCAGCTGCGCGCTGCACCGGTCTCGTATCTCTCACGGAGGAGCTCCGGAAGCATAAAAGAGGAGCGACGACAGTGAAGGACGAGAGAGGACCAGGCCTGGACTTTATTTTGTGTTTTATTATGTTTGTGTGGGCGGCAGTCTCTGTGAGGAAATACCGCCATTTTACTTTCCTTTTGTTTGTTTATTTATTTGATGATTAGTTACGTTGAATGTTCGCTGGTTCCCGCCTCCTTCCCGTACTTAAGAACTGTGTCAAAGTTTGTTATATACAAATTTCATTTTTGTTCTTCTTTTTTGTTTGCACGGACAGCATATACTATACAAGAATGCATCATACTAAGCCTTTTAGATACAGATTTTTGAAAAAGTTAGAGACTGAGATTTGGAAAAATTAAGAAATGAGTCCCAGCGATTGTAAAAACAGTAATAATAAATATTAATGCAATTTATACTGCCTGATCACAAAAATAACAATTTTTGTTGATTTTATTTTTTTTGTTTGCTTGTTTTGCTTTCTGTGATAATTTTGAAAGAAAGAGAGAAAAAAAAACCTCACATAAATGCACGACGTTTTTCTCTCTTTCTCCCTGTGTGTTATTTGCCTCTGTTGGGTGATACTTTTGAGAAAATATGCTTTCTCTCTCCTACTCCTATTCTTATTTCTCCCTCTCCTACATGACATGCATGTCACTGCACAGTCACGACATCACAGGCTGCTGCTGCTGCTGAAGAAGACAAGCAACTCCCTCCCTCCACACTTTCCCTTCATCCATCTCTATGAGTTCCACTCAAACACAAATGCATAAACAAACCTAATTAGTGAATGACAGCAAGCTGGCCATTGGAAGGGCCTCATTAAGGCTTACAAACTGTTTCACGTCATCTACGCTGGCAATGATTTATCATGTTTGGCCACTAAGTCAACAGTGTGTTTTTGTCTCTGTGTGTGTGCGCCATTTCCGAACTCTTCTTTCTCTGAATGCAAAGCAGTCTGTGGCAGTATCTCAGTTCCATGGAAACATCTTCTTTCAGTTCCCTAGTGGTCATACAAATTTGAACAAGTCACATTACAACTCATTAGTGTACCAGTGCGTTGGCAGAGCACTTGAAACAAATTCCATCACTTGGCAGTCTCTACTGTTGGTCACTGCTCAAGTGGTCCTAAAAATGCATTAACATTTGATGAGAGTTTGTATTGTTCATTTCTCACCTTACAACCTTGATGCAGCTTTTCTGCAGCACAAGTCACCATTATGTCACCACAGACATTCAGGCAAAGCTATTGAACAACACAGTTTTGAAGGCTCAAGGTAAAAAGGAAGCATATAAGAAAACATTTTAATAGTTTTTTGCTTATTTACTTGAAGCATATCAACTTCAAATCAAATGGCTGTAATCATATCAAACATAACACACAACATAATCTATAAATTGTTATACAAATAGATTACAATTTGAATCTCAGTTTAACTTAATTCTTTATATAATATATCTGTCCAAAAACCGTTTCCTGTCACAGAATTTTATTACAAGTTCATGATAGAATGGAATCGGGTGCATAAAGTGATCAATAGATGAATCAAGGAAGACACTTAAAGGGTTAGTTGACAAAAATGAAAATTATCCAATAATTTACTCACCCTCAAGCCATCCTAGGTGTATATGACTTTCTTCTTTCAGTCAATTACAATCGGAGTTATATTTTAAAAAAATATTGCTCTCCTAAGATTTATAATGGAACTGAATAGTAATGAAGATTTTGAAGTCCGTGAATGGACGTCACCAGAAACCAGTGATTATAGTCTATAAAGTTATAAATATGGACATTTTTCTTCAGAACACCTTTATTAACCCCTTGGAGCCACATGGATTACTTTTATGATGGATAGATGTGCTTTTTCGGCTTCAAAATCTAGGTTACTATTTACTCCCATTACAAAGCTTGGAAGAGTCCAAATATTTTTAAATATAACTCCAAATGTGTTTGACTGAAAAAAGAAATTCACACACACCTAGGATGGCTGGTGAGAAAATGATGGGTGTAACACAGCTCGTTAGTACGGGAGGAAGGAGGCAGAAACCGGAAAACGTTCAACATATTTTAATATATGAAATAAACAAATACAAAAGTAAAATGGCAGAAGTCCTTTGTGGATGACAGCCGCCCAAATAAATGTAATAAAACATTAAAATCCAGGCCTGGTCCTCTCTCGTCCTTTGTCATCGCTTCCCCTTTTATGCCACCAGAGCTCCTCCATGAGAGATACAAGACCGGTTGACAATTATTACCATTATCACTCGTGCAACCGGCCTCACGGCACCCGCCCCGCCCTGCTTGTCACAATGGGATCATTTCCATTATTCAGTCCCTCCAGAAAAACACACACTTTTTTTGTGATTGTTGCGGGCAAACATCCTTGATTATGCGGCACGTTTTCTTAAAAAATGCGATGGTATATGCGTGATATTTTTGCAATTTTATGCAATGAAATTGTGGGAACTTGCAAAAACTGTGGTTTGATGATAAAGAGGAAAAAAAGGTGATTTCCCCAAATACCCTGTTCTCACTAGACTACTACCTTCATGTCAAGAGTCATGTCTTATTACTTCCTGTGATGAGCAAGCATACAAAATCACAGAATATTGAAGTTCTCATTCTGTTTTATTTCAGACCTTCATTAACACATGAATCAAACTTACAAAATATTGAGTCGAACAAGTTCTGTAGCTTTACAAAAGGAATATTCAGCAACTTCTGTAAAAATCAATAAATAAAATATAAAAAAATTAAATGTGTGCTTCCTGTTTTACAGAGGTAGCTATACAAAACACACATCTTCTGTTAAACTAAGTGCTTCCAATGCACAGAGTGCAATCTCTTACTGCAACGTAAATTATTTTACCTACTACTAATATACAGCGTCGACTTTAGTCTGTGGTCCATAATCCATAATTTGCTCCCACTGTCATGTGACACACCGGGAAACTGCTTCACGCGATCTTTTGCGCTTATTTTGTTGGCAAATGAGAATGATTTGCGTGCTTCATCACGGTTTCACCGCGGGGTTTGCAGATGATGTTCACGTCTCGTAATTACGTCACTTCATAAGGTTCCCATGGCAATAAGGGGAAAATAATGGCGCTTTACTAAAACGCAACATTTTTCAACTTTCTGCTAAGATTTGTGACTTTTTTGCAACGAAAATACAGGGATTATGAAATCATGCTAGCCCCGCATATTTTGCTTGCTGAAATCGGCAATTTATGCGGCGAAAGTGCGGCGTATTTGAAAAAATGCGACCCCCACATAAATATGCGGAATTTGGCAGATTATGCATGAAATCAAGTGATCGCATAATCGCGTTTTTCTGGGTGAACTGGAGAGTAACTGTCTTGCAAGAGATTGTCAATGCGAGAGTTAAACATAGGAGAATACAACAAGGGAGATCAACTATGGACAATCAGCGATGGAGATCAACGATGGAGAGTCAAGAATCCTCTTCTGGAAAGTGGGATGGGAAGCAGCAGCTAATTTGCATTTAAAGACATATACATGAAAACACCATGTATTTTTTCCTTCCACTCAAAAATGGGCATTTACAACATGGTACAATAAATGATCTGTGGGGTATTTTTTGCTGAAATTACACAGACACATTCTGAGGACACCAGAGACTTATATCTTGTAAAAAGGGGCACAATAGGTCCAGTTTAACAACAAGGGATATCAATGATGTAGAATCAGATGAACGAGAGAAAACAGCAGGTGTAGATTGCCGAGACTAGATGCTGAGGGTTTGGGTTGAGTATTAGTGCAGTCCTTGTGTGCGACTCAGTGCAACCAAATATCTTAGGGTGCTTTTACTCCTGCCTCATTTAGTTCGGTTGAATCGCACTAGAGTTCATTGTCCTACTTGGTGCGGTTTGTTTCGGCAGGTGTGAATGCAGTAATCGCACTTGGGTGCGCAGCAAAAGTGTACCAAACAAGTGTACCGATTGAGATGGGAAACGAACCAAACGATATCATAATTCATAACTGGAAATGTGTTAAAAGGGATTGAACTGTCTGATTCTGTGAGTGAGCACATTAGTTTCCGTTGTTGAAAACCAAAGAGCACCCTTTTCATCCTAAGTGTTTTGTAAATGTGCTTCTCTGTCTCGTCAGACACAATAAGCTCATGGAGCGAACTTGTCAATTTTGATGAGCAACGCTGAGAAAACTCTGACCAGTAAGAATACAGCTGTACTCTCATGTGACTTGCATAAACACATTTTGGCACACTTTGAAATGTTGCCGTGTGAACCGAACCAATCAGAAAATGCAACTTTGTAACAAATTTAGTCCCTATTTCGGAACAAAACGATGATCAATGGGTGTGAAAACACCCTTAGACATCAAATATTACAGACCATCGGATGGTAAAGCGTTAACTCTTCTCCTCTACACTTCTGCTCTATGCTCCAAAGGAGGAAAAGGGGAACTAACTGTAACAGTCCAGCCAGGGTCTTGTCATCCTGCTGCATCCCAAGACAGCGCCAGCATTTGCTTTGGCCGGCGCCCCACATTTTTGTTCTTGTTTTTCCATTTTACCTTTACTGTTGTCTGATGATTTTGGGACTTGGAAATTGTGGAGGAATTTATTACAGAGGATACATTGGCGATTACAAGCAGAACGGGACCAGTTAAATGGGTTTGGCCATTTTTTTTTAAAACAAAATATCAAACTTTAGTGCTATACATACTTTACTTTTCACTTTCCCTCCACTCACATCTTACAATGTACTGCAATTTAATGTACTGCGAAAACTTCACTGAAATTGTGATATACTGCAGTTCTCACATTTACCCTTAAATAAAGAGGATTTTTAAATAAAGACAGCATTTTTAAGCTGTGTGCATATAAATGTGTGATCCTCACATCCATTCACTCTTCCATTAATTCATTCCAAGTCCCTATTCACATGTTCTTGAATGGGAGGAGTAAAGAAGTGATCCATGCAGAATGGGTGAGGGAGAGAGAAATAGAAGGAGGGGAATGAGGCGGACCCCTTCTGTCTTTCTGCCTTCATAGAAAAGAAAAAAAACAATTGGTGTGCAAATGGCTTGTTTGGCAAAACTCAAAGTGTATTCAATCTTTTTACTCAGTGTGTGTGTGTGTGTAAGAGAGAGAGAGAGAGAGAGAGAATTTGAGCACAGATTTCATCTCTTCTGAGATGATTTCTTCTCCATTGGTGTCAAGGATAAACAATTGAGATAAGAGTTCTAATTGTGAGTTTTTTTCTTTTTTTCTATGACATTTGGCAAGACAAGTGGTGCCAAAAATCTATGGAGATGATATAGGCAATTATGAACAGTGGTAATAGCACTTTCATTAGAAGTAAATTAATTTGTCATTGGGACTTTTTGTATCTAGCTTGTGTAATTTAAGTCTCCCTGAAAATCATTATAATATATTGAGCATGCTCAGGCTGAGTGCAGGGGTCTTTACAGTCTTCTTTTTTTTTGGACAAGAAAAGCCTAAGTGTCTTCTTTCATGAACTGCAACCATTTTCTTTTAGGTATGTACAGTTTGTTAAAAAGGAAGCATAAAGTCAAAGGAGTAATTCACCTAAACATGAATACACTGTCATGATTTACTCATCCTTACATCATTCTAAACTTGATGTGCCCTAATTTTTCATAAAACATAACTGAAGAATTTTTATACTTTGTTCCACAATTGAAGCTGTATTCCATAAAATTCAGGACAGCAAGCGAAGGCTGTCAAGCTCCAAAAAGACTCTATAACCACTAGAAAGGCACCATAAATACTGCATGATTTCTGTACTACTAAGTCTTCAGAGGCCATATGACAGTATTGTGTATTTTATAGTAACTTTAATTATATTACACTGACCCTGAATGGAAAAGAGTTACATTTTCAAAATTCCATTTGTCATGTGTACCAGGAAATACCAGAAGAAATATAATTTGAAGTATGACAGTCATCCATTAATGTTAATGATAAGCATAAAAGGCCTGTTATTTCAGTAAAATATTTTTAAATATAATTTATGATTCTTTAGTGTGATGCTAGCAGGTGGTGTTAAAAATTGTTCTACAAAATTTGTAATGCTGGACCAGGGTTAAGAACCACTGTGTCGGAAGCTATAGATTGAGGACAGAGTCAAAATGTTATTTTTCAATGTTTATGAAGCTCAAACTGTAAAGTATGGCGTTAGCAATACCTAGGTCATGGGTTCAATTCCCAGTGAATGCATGAACTGACCGAACATGTACACAAACTGGCCACTTTATTAGGTACACCTGTTCAACTACTAACGCAAATATTTAATCAGCCAATCACATGGCAGCAACTCAAGGCATGTAGGCATGTAACATCAAGGTCAAAGACAATCTGCTGAAGTTCTACCAGAAAGACTCGAGAGGTAAGATAACTTAATGATATTTATTAACAATCAGCAAGCAAATATAGAAGATAAAGTTCTTTGGCGTAGGTCCCGTCCGTAGCTTAGATCCTGAGGGTTGCGGACTCTGCATTTCCTGCCTAAAGATGAAGGTAGGGGCGTAGCCGACCCCCGGGAGGTATGGACAGGGACCATCCTGGTGGTGGTGGGGAGGATGGAGGTAAAGGTTGACGTCAGCATCTGCGAACTCAGACGTGTGTTAGTACCGATCTTATATACAACAAGCAGGGCTGGATAGGTTACTTTTAAAATGTAGTTCACTACAGATTACAAAATACATGCTTCAAAAAGTAATTTGTTACGTATTCCGTTACATTACTCAAGTTTAGTAACTTAATCTAAATACTTTAGAATACTTTGGTATACTAATAAGTGTGGAACAAACACAAAAAAGGTAATTGCAAGTTTTTATCTCACAATTCTGACTTTTTCCCTCAAAAGTGTGTGATATAAAGTTGCAATATTGAGAAAGTCAAAAATATGAGACATAAACTGACAATATTGAGAAAAGTCAGAATTATGACATTTAACTCTCAAAGTAAATTCACAATTGCAAGAAAAAAAAGTCAGTATTACAAGTTCATATCTCCCAATTCTGAATTTATAACTTGCAACTGTGAGTTTAAATGTTGCAATTCTGAGAAAAAGAAGTCAGAATTGTGAAATGCAAACTCACAATTGTGAGGGGAAAAACTAAAAAGTTGCAGTGCCGAGTGAATTATAAAATGACTCACAAACAACTATCACAAAACATGAAAACAGTCGAAAACATGAAACTTAACTCTGCTTTTTCAGACTGGCAGAGTCAGAGAATCACCAATTGCTGTTTAAATGACATTAAAATTCAAAGTAATCACTTTGGTAATCTAAAATACTTTTCAGATGTAACTGTAATCTGATTACCACCCATTTAAAATGTAACTGTAATGAAATACAGTTACTCAAATTTTCTATTTTAAATACGTAACTAAGTTACTTGTATTTTGTTACTCCCCAACCCTGACAACAAGTGTTAGATAATGATTGGCTAGATCTAAGCTCATAGTGACGTAACATTTGAGTCTTCCTGGCAGAACTTGCACTAGAGCTTTCATTTCAAACTGAGCATCAGAATGGAGAAGAAATGTGATTTAAGTGACTTTCAACTTGGCATGGTTGTTGGTACCAGATGGGCTGGTCTGAGTATTTCAGAAACTGTTTCATACACAAAATATCTGTTTACAGAGAATGGAGCGGCAGTTCTGTGAGCGAAAATGCCTTGTTGGTGTGAGAGGTCAATGGCTCGACTGGTTCAAGCTGATAGAAAGGCAAAAGTAACTCAAATAACCATTTGTTACAACCGAGGTTCAGAAGAGCATCTCTGAACGCACAACACATCAAACCTTGAAGCAGATGAGCTACAGCTGCAGAAGACACACCGCTGCCACTCCTGTCAGCTAAAAACAGGAAACTCAGGCTACAACTCACACGGGCTCACCAAAATTGGACAATAGAAGATTGGAAAAATGTTGCATGGTCTGACGAGTCTCAATTTTGGATGTGACGTTCGGATGGTAGGCTCATGAACAACATGAATGCATGGATACATCCTGCCCTGTATCAGTGGTTCAGGCTGGTGATGGTGGTGTAATGGTGTGATGAATATTTTCTTGGCACACTTTAGGCTCCTTAGTACACTCAAAAAAATCCATTTGGATTACATAATTTAACATAAACAAACTAATAAACTTAATGTGATTCATATTTGTCAGTTATATGTAAATGAAATAGGTAAGATTTATGCAATAGTTGAGTATATGAATAGTGAGAGATTAAATGTCTTTTATCTTCAGTTGACTTCAGTTGTCGAAGGCTGTGAAGTCAGTTGTAGTTCTTGTGTTTCTCTGTCCTTCAGTGATTCTGCTTGTTAACAGCAGGTGTTCATCATTAATGCTCAATCATCACTTAATGATCTCATTAACTCTGACACTGCTTCAATGGTACTTTAACTCAGTAGTGTGCACACACATGACCACTAGACAGTGTTCATTAACCTGGGCATTTTTCTGTGAACTATTACATAAATCTTACCTATTTAATTTACATATGACTGACAAATATGAATCACATTAAGTTTATTAGTTTGTATATGTTAAAACTATGTAATCCAAATGGATGGAAAATTGCTATGTAATTAAATTACATAAAACTCATGTTTAGACTGAAATATTTTTTTGAGTGTACCAATTGAGGATTCGCAAAGACCCGCCCCCTTTAGTTACCGTTACTATGTCCGACAAGCCACCCTAATCTTTAAGTATGCTTTCCACTGCATCTTTGTTGCTGGGTCTGTGTTGCTTGGCAACCACTTTGTTGAATTGTTTCTGAAGAACTACATTGCTTAGCAGAAGAATAAATTTGTTATCAATCTCATTTTTTTTTAATTTTTTTTTACCCCTTACTTGTTCTAATTTCACTGTAAACCACGGCTTCACAGGACTCAGTAAATGGTGACTGACCCTTTTCTTTTAATATCTGGATTCTCTTTATAAGTTTAAGGGTTTTATTTTGTATCTATTGTAATTTAGTGGGTGGAATTGGCTTTAATTGGTTTCAGCATGTCAAAAACTTCCATATGAACTTCAAAAAGCTCATAAAGTTCAGTGTCTAGTCATCTGAAGGGGTCCGTCTTGCCACAGGCTTAAGTTGTTCAGACACTGTTTGTAAGCCAGCTGTGGCCCATGTGAACTGACATGTTTGCTGTATATTGAATGACTGAGATTATTTGTGTGTCTGGGTTTATTAATAGCAAATGCCAAAGTTGCGGGACATGTCTTGTTTGAAGATTGATTACTGCTTAAAGGAGCATATTGAACAAGTTTATGAAAGTATGGATAAAAAGTAAATGTGAAAACACTTATGCAACATGTAGTTATGTTATAGACTTGCTATAACTAATGCAAATGTGCCTAAGACTTTTGCACAAGTACTTCTTAGGATTATATTAGTCATTTTGTCTTCATTTTCCTTACGTTTGGTATTCCAGAAAGCAAGGTTAATTTACCGTCACATATACCCTGAACTCTCGGTTGATTAATTCAAACTTTGCCTACTCGAGATATGCTGGTTCCAAAAACAAGTCCGGGAATAAGTTCAGCCAAACCAGAGTATGTTCCCGGGTAACACACAAGACATTCTCAACCGAGTGATGAATCGATGATTCACCATGGAAACAGACGCTAAGAAAAAGCGTGCCATTCTACTTCCTTCTTCTTCTTTTGTTTAATGGCGATTTACATAACCTACTTAGTGCACATCGCTATCTATTTGGTGGTTGTGTAATAATTGTTTCAATCTTTTAATTTAAAAAGTAATCTTTATTCACTGAGAATAAGATTATATTGTTTGTTTGATGCTAATTATTTATTAAGAAATCATATGAGTATTTTATTATATAAATTATAGCATACTAAATTTGTTATATAGATAGTTATATACTGTATATTTAGTTACATTAATATAACTATATTTATTATATAACATGCATCTGAATACCTCTTAAAGGTGCAATATGTAATTTTTTTTGGCTGCTAGAGGGAATAATATATAAATGTACATTCAAAACAACAACAACAAAGGCGTAGCTTGAATGATGGGAACTGTAAAGCAAGGTTTAACACTAAAGTGGTTGTGTTAGATGTTACTGCGTTTGTCCAATTCATTGGTTTGATAACACTGCACATTTTTACGTGTTTAAAACATGAACGTACCCACATCATTTGCAAAAAGGCTGATTAATATTTATGTATAACAAATACTGTATTAATTTACATTGTTTATCAAGTCGGGTGAAGTGTACGGCAATGACAACAAACTAATCACAAACCAAATGCAATAACACTGCCCTTAATAAACATTACTCGTATAGAATGCAACTCATACGCAATTTTGGCATTTGACACATTTGATGTAGTGACAAGTATTTCACTAAAGCTACTGTATAAAACAAAATTACAGCCAACTAACACTGTTGATCGATATAATAATCACAAGTTTTCTGTCAGTTAAGGAATCCAAATAGTTACTTGTCAATAAAGGAATCCAAATAGTTACTTGTCAATAAAGGAATCCAAATAGTTACTTGTCAATAAAGGAATCCAAATAGTTACTTGTCAGTTAAGGAATCCAAATAGTTACTTGTCAATAAAGGAATCCAAATAGTTACTTGTCAATAAAGGAATCCAAATAGTTACTCACCTGTCTATTTAAACACATGCAAGATTTGCAGTTTGTCGTGAAGTTCTCTCCATTTAGGAAATGCGACACCGATGTTGATCCTCATTTTATTTCTCTTCTTGTCCCAAAATCTTCTTGGGTCATTTGGTTGACGTTTATTGGACTTGTCTTTGTTGACAGAAGCAGCTACAAACAGTAAAGAATAATTGTGTTCCATAACGACTGCGCGAAACAAGCTAGTTGCTTGATAGACGTTACAACTATTTCTGCATTTGTCAATGAGACTATGTTGTCATGGTTTCTACGGCAGTGAAAGCGGAAACCGAGGGTAACGCGGATATGACGTCATTGACAGACTATTCCCACACATGTCCCGAAGCCTTGGTTAAAATCGCAAAAAAAACAAAAATTCTGATTTACAAATAGTTTGAAACATTTGGGATATTCTAAGTACTCAACTGAACAAAAGATTTAACACTGGCCTAGTGTTTTTTTTCTATATTTTACTGCAAAAATTTTACATATTGCACCTTTAAGCCAACTAACCTTCCGAAGCAGGTTATTTTCAGAGAGTAAGTTGCTATGGCTACTTAAATACCCTGAAAGTTACCTCCATTTTTGGAACCGAAAGTTGAGGTTATCCGCTTAGTTTCTGAGTATATCACATAACTTGCTTTCTGGAATACCCCCCAATCCAGGCATAATAAATAAACAAACAGCTTTCATTCACAAGTCATTCTCACACGCTAACACCCGGTTTCACAGACAAGGCTTAAGTTAGTCCTAGACTAAAATGCATGTTTGAGCTGTTTTAACTGAAAGCAACTTGCACTGACAAATATAAGTTATTTTCTCTCCAAAAATCCTGATCTTAATCTGTGAAACCAGGCCTAATAGTGCTTATAGCCAATAAAATTTCCATCATGTTGATAAACATGATGACAGATTTCATTTAATATTCATATTAAAGTTGGTATTGAGACTTCATACAGAATAATGTCTCAAATATGAGTCTGTTGTTCTATTGTACAGTCTCAGAAGACAAGGAATATAGAGAATGACTTCTATGGACTATTTTATAACACCGTTATGGTGCTTTTACAGTCTTTTTTCAGTCCGTAATCATTGGAAATACATGCAACTGGCAACTGGCAGTCAAATGTGTCTGCAGGTGAGTAAATAATTTGAAGAAATTCATTTTTTGGGTGAACTATTCCTTGAATACCGTGAGGCATGCATGTACACACACATTCCAGACACGCTGCTGTTCTGTAGCGATAAATCGCACACAAACTCACAGCACATCTCTTTGTTCTGCCTGACAGATCATTCAGTTCATTTTCAATGCTGTACCAGACCTAAATGAAAAACTGCCAACAGCTAATTAAAAATCAAGCTTTTGCCAACTTCTCAAAGTGCTTCAAATGATTTTCCCTTGCATACTAAATAACAGTGACCAGAGTCCTTTGCAAAGGTTTCCATGTATCAATACTATTAGCAACAACAAAAGTACCGGAAATTACTAGATATTTTTTGAAAAACATTCAAAGTTTCTACTTTTCATTCAAAGATCTAATGAAGAGATACCCAAGACCCTCTGAATACCCCTGCTGTCAGTCATATAACAAAAGCTAACAAAGGAAAGAGTCACGCTGCAATTCTTCTGCATTATTGTTTTAACATAAATAGTCCGGCTTAAAGTGCTTAAGGGGGGGGGGGGTGTTTGGTTTGTCCTTATTGTTACCTGCAGAGAAAAAGATAGGACCCAGTAGCTGATTAATGGGCTGGGTGTAAACAAAGCCCTTGAAACAAAAGCGTGAGTGTAAAGAATTAAGATAAGGAGAAGCTGCAGTCAAGTTTACCTTCATCCCTCTTGTGCTAATGACCTCAACTGTCGCTTGCCATCTTCTCGAGGCACAGGCAGCGACGCATACGAGTGTAGAAAAGAGGCCCCTGATATTAATTCATTTTTTTTTTATTATTTTAAACAAAAAGAGGTAATCTACAATCATCATTTTGTTACAGTACGGTGACGGTAGTAAGCGCACGATCACGAATGAGATCACACAAAAAGTCCTTCAATAAATTCAACAAGGAACACATAGGAGAAGTACAGGAAATAAAGCTCGGGAAACATAAATGTCTAATATAAACAAGACCAAACACCAAAACAGAAAGAACTCAGGGTTTAAATACACAGGGAAAATAATCAACTGAACAGAAACTGGTGTGTGAAACTAATTAACAACCACAGAAACTAAGTAGGGAACACAGGTAGGCAAAACTGGGACAGAACACAGTAAAAAAAGAGCGCAAAATGGAACATATACGTACATTTCACTCAAATGTATGAATAGACATAAAGTAACTTAAAAAAATGAATAGACAAATTTACATTAATGCGCCTGAAAAAATGACTTTTCAACAATATCTAGTGATGGCTGATTTGAAAACACTGCCTCATGAAGCTTTACGGATCGTTCGTTTCGAATGAGTGGTTCGGAGCGCCAAAGTCACATTACTTCAGTAAACAAGGTTTCGTTATGTCGTGTGTTTTGCAATTACAATACTTCACGTGACTTTGGCAGTTTGATAAGTCAACCGAACCACTGATTCAAATCAAAAGATTCGTAAAGTTTTGAAGCAGTGTATTGAAATCGGCCATCACTAGATATAAGTTGTTATTTAGTTTTTTTGGTGCACACAAAAAGTATTCTCGTCGCTTTATAATATTAAGGTTGATTCACTGTACTCACATGAACTGTTTTAAATATGTTCTAGTACCTTCTCGGCATCTGAAAGCGTTAATTACTTTGCTGGCAGTAGAGGCCTCGCTGAGCAAAAATATCATAATTTGTGTTCCGAAGAAGTCAAGTCAAGTCACCTTTACTTATATAGCGCTTTTTACAATGCAAACTGTGGCAAAGCCGCTTTACATTAATAATTGGCAAATAATTTTGGTTGCACAGCAGCTCCCAAAGAAAATGGTGTCATTGTGCAGCTTATTCTATATATTATTGATTCATTCCGTTGCAAAGATCAATAGTTATTAGTCTAGTTAATTTATGTATATCAGCACTGGAGAAAACAGTGACGTAATCGTCCGGCTCAGCTCAGTTTGCATACAACGGCACCAATGCAGGCATACCAAAAACACTGCTGAATATCAAGCAAGTGTCCCCAACTTAAGCAAGCCAAGAACGAAGAAGAAGAACGAAGGTCTTACGGTTATGGAACGGTTATGAGTGTGAGTAATTAATGACAGAATTTTTGTCAAGGCAATAAGTGCACACATTCATATGTGTGTCCCTGAGTGTAAAACATTTTTATACCATATTATTATATATCTAATAACATCATTCTTTGGAACAATAATTGGTTTGGCCCTTCACCCCAGAGTCACTGACATATTGAAATAAAGTCATGCATCAGTCACATTTTTTTAAGACTGATTAGGACAACTTGACCTGGAAGTGAAGCGACACAGCTGACGCTGATAGGTCACGTGACCGTAACAACATGGCAAATGTAGTATGTCTTAATTTTATTTGTACTACCCATTTTCATACTATATAGAAATGCACTTTTTTAACCATTGCAAATTAAATTCAAATGTAGAACCTACTCAGACAGTACACAATTTCAGACGCAGTGATTGTTTGTTATTTTCATCATCTATTAATCTACTGTTAATAACATCAAACTCTACTATGAAGGGTTTTTGGACATTTTAAATAAGATTCCTAATTGTAGGGAGTGTATTTTGAGTCTGCAGGAAATTGCAAATGGTCTTGGGAAGGATTGTACTTGAAAAGTTTACACATCAGTCACTGTGCATCCCCACAATATATATGTAGGCTATTGTGAATAATCCTTAAAAAAATATTCCAATGTGCTAATTTGTGCTCAAGAACCCTTTTTATTATTAAAAAGAGTAATGCTATGTCATGTTCTTTCAATTCCGCAAATAAATTCGGTCAAGATTTGATCATGTGGTAGGGTACATGTTTTCTAGCCCTACTGTTTATCTTTCAGTTTCCAAGAAAACCATTTGCTTATGGCAAGGTTTATATCTGATGAACAGGTTTCAGGAGCAGCTCCCTGAGTCTCCTAGCAACACATGAGAGGTCCATGGTACACTGCTACCTTTCCATCCCACGACCAGGATTCTTCCTTCTTCAAGTGAGGAAGCTTTTATGTTGGGAAATATGAATTTGAAAGGCCAATACCCTGCCGACCACCACTTCATTCCCAACAACAGACACACACACTCCTCATATCCCCCAAAGCAATGTCAAGCACACCCCTAACCCCCACCCCGTCGAAGGGCATTGGCCTCACGTGTTTTACCCCAGCAGCAACTGTTCTTTGAATGGTAGCCAACATAAAAAGAGGCAGATCAGAGTGACTGCTTTCTGCCGCTAGTGAACATGAGGAAAAACTGCGAAGCATATAAAGATCAGGGAGATTTGAGGAGAGGGAGACAGAGATAGAGGGAGGGTGAGGAAAAGACAAAGAGAGAGGGATGTACAGCCCCTATAAAACTGTCATAAGCCATGCTCTTGCGTCTGACTGGAACTAGAGAACAGAATGGTAGATGAAGATGTACAGGGTCTTGATACCGAGGTTTCAGCCTCTTCGGACAATATGGGTCTTGCCCCATGAGTAGGTCCAGACCTTCGATTCTGAGATTCTGCATTGATTAAATCCTTAGGATTCTGAGATCTATCTTTCAAAAAAGATGAACTTGAGGCATGGACCTCTGAACATGTCCTGTGGTATCTGGCAGCAACATTAGCAGTAGATCCTTTAAGTCCTGCAAGTTGTGAGGTCAGGCCTTCGTGGATTGAATTTGTTGGTCCAGCACATAACATAGATGCTCAATCGGATTGGGATCTGGAGAATTTGGTTGAACTCTTTGTCTTGTTCCTCATACCATTCCTGAACAATTTTTGCAGTGTGGCAGGGTGCATTATCCGGCTGAAAGAGGCCACTGCTGTATGGGGTCTGCAGCAATCTTTAGGCAGGTGGTACGTGTCAAAGTAACAGCAGTGAATGCCAGAACCCAAGGTTTCCCATCAGAACATTGCCCAGAGCATTACTTGAGCATTACCGGCCTGTCTTCTTCCCATAGTGCATCCTGCAGCCATCTCTTCCCCAGGTAAACAATGCACATGCACCCGGCCATTCACCTGATCTAAAAGAAAACATGCCAGGCAATCTTCTTCCATTGCTCCATCGTCCAGTTCTGATCCTCACGTCCCCATTGTTGATGCTTTTGAGGGTGGACGGGGGTCATCGTGGACACTCTAACTGGTTTTTCCCATACACAGAAAACTGCGGTCCACTGTATTCTGAAACCTTTCTCTCATGGGCAGCATTCAATTTTTCAACAATTTGATTTACAGTAGCTTTTCTGTGTGATTGAACCAGACAGGTTAGCCTTCACTCCCAACGTGACCCTAACGCCATTTCACCGGTAGTCCTTCCTTGCACCACTTTTGGTTGGTGCTAACCACTGCATATTGGGAACACTCCACAAGACTTGCCATTTTGGAGATGCTCTGACACAGTGATCTAGCCATCACTATTTAGCCTTTGTCAAAGTCATTATTTTCCCTTGCTAATTTTCCTGCTATTTGTACTATAACAACGTTGCATATGTGTCATGTATACTAATACAATCATGTGGACATTCACATTGAATATATTCATTCTGATTGACACTCTTTCTCTCTCTAAGTATCCAGTCAGAATAAGCTTCAGTGTGAACCGGACGTTAGGACAGTAGTCAAAGTTTGGCTACATTCTTCCACATAGTTTGCCTTGGTAAATTGTTGCACTCAGCTGACATAGATAGGAAACTCTGGTGGGAATTACATGCATGGTTCTTCATGTTTTTCTCCATGTTTTCTTCATTTTTGTTTATTAGCAGCTACATCTCTGCCAATCTGGACAGATGAAGAGGCTTCTAGCACACACTTCTGTACCTCATTTTATCTGTTGTATCAGCATCTCTGGCTCTGTCAATTTTATGCCCAGGTTGTGGGTCGGTTGATCTATCTAGGCAACCAGATCAGATTTATCGATTTCTAGAATGTGTAATTTTTCCTTTGACTTCTCTGCTAGCATGCAAACAGATAGTGATGATAACTCTTGCTCTTCCTCTTGTATTTCTTGCAGTATTTCCAAAAAGGTGGGAGGATGATCTCTTCGTTCTGTACGATGCAGATGAACAGTTTACATGTCAGTCACAAAAGACCGACAGCAGCTCTGGCTTAGCTAAATTATCTATTTATGGATTCACTCTTATTTTCTCTAAATCATTTCTCGGCGTAATAGAAAGTTATACGTCTTTAATTCAAATGGTTCTTGTGAACACACATAGAGTTCCTGAATGAAATCCTGAATGATCGGGATAATCTCCAAAACTGGGCTCATAAGACTCAGTTATTTTGATATGAGTGCAAGCAGGTTGAGTTAAGGACCTATTAGCCTGCACCATCTAGAGTTTCATGACAGAACTTTGTATTTATATGTGTTAATTCTACCTCTCTGCTTTTGGAAAAGTGTCTCATCTTATCCCACTCACTCCTATAATTATTATAATTGGACAAAACAGCACCTCTCAACATCACCACACACCCACAGAAGCTCTACTTCACTGCGATAAACACGCAGATGCAGAACTCGGTCTCGCATATACACAGAATGTACTGTATGCTATTATTTATGAATGTTGAGAGCTGGATTACGTGTTTTGTCTGTTCTCTGTATATGTATGTGTGTGTGTTTCTCTGTTAGCTCCATGGCAGACTGTTAAATCATTCAGTCTACATCTGAATCAACAGCTCATGTTTCACTTTGCTTGCAAGTCTTTGCTGGCCCAGCACACACAGTCTACATACATACACACACAGGATGATTTGAGTCTTTTGGGGAAGTTGAGTGTCTACTGTGTGGTCAGAGGAATTGAAACAGTGGGAACAGGTTTGTGCAGTGACATATCAGAAGCTTTGAGCTTTGTGTTGTTGAAATTTTATAATCCTACAGCAAACCATTCTGCATTTAAAGGCACAATATGTAATTTTTTTTTATTAAAATACCCCAAAACCACTAGAACAGTGTTACGTATTTTATTGACTTGTGTATTTATATTATCCCATATGTTTCCAAGAATGTTTAAATTTTGTTTTGTGGAAACCATGGAAATGCCAAAAATGTGTTAATATATTATATGTTTTATTAGACAAGAGAACACGTGTTTGGATACATTTATAGACAAAAAAGTGATCAACACGTTTTATTGTTTGAATCTCGTTTTCTTGATTATATTAATATGATATTCTAATCAATCAATCTAGCTTACTGCAGTGTCCAACAAGTGTCTCACAGCCGGCAAACGCACAGAGTAACGTTATAACATCATTTTCAACACACTCGAATGTATCTAATGTGATAAACAGAGCTGCATTGCCCCACATATACTCTTGACTGGAAGAAGCAGAAGAGACGACTGTGGCATAATAAATGTTATGCTGCTCTTCAAATTTTGAACATGAGGAAAAACTGTGTTGCAAATAAAGATCAGGGAGATTAGAAGTGAGGGAGACAAAAAGACAAAGAGAGAGGGATGTACAGCCCCTATAAAACTGTCATAAGCCAATCAACTTGTAGTTGTGATTAATGCTGCTTCTCTCCTCACGTTTCAGTAGACTTTCTTCAGGTTAACTTTGGGCATTTTTTGGGCACAACTCTCCATCTGCCCCTTGTTGGGCAAGGAGGCCGTTTTTGAACTCTCTGCCTGTCCTGTATCGACTGAGGAGGCCGTCTCTTAACCCCCTGCCTATGTTATCCAGATCTTCGGCACTATCTCTACTGGCTCCATTCAGCCCTTCAGCTCCTCCTACACTGTCTCCACCTAGCATCTTGGATCCATTTTGGGCTTCCTGTTCACCAGCTCCACCCTAGTGTGTCGACCCTCTACTCCACCTCAAACCTGAGATGACCCCAACCCCTGCAAGGATTTCAGATGACGTAACTCTGGATCAACATGCACCATTCCAACTTTTGCTACATATCCTAATCATTTGAGCTCATTATTTCTGCCTTACATTAATACATTGTTCAAATTGCCAGCTCTGCATCCTCCTCCTCTGTCCTTGCCCACTCTCCTTTGTACTGTTTCTGGTTTTTGATGCTTTAAGGCACGTGGACAAATCTTCTTAAGAGGGGAGAGGTTTGTAATTTATATATAATAGTCCTGACTTTCAGATGTTATTTGTCTGATCTCATGGTTGTACTCAAGTTTATGTTCGATTTCTTGAACGTGTTATTTTGAGTTTATTCTGATTAAAATTTATCTTTTATGTACGCGTTTGCTTCAACCAGCGCTGACAGCCTATCTATTCCCCCCAAACTTTCTATCTTCTGTCCATTTTTCATTTTCATTTTCGGTCACTCTTAACTCATTATGTGCAGTTCTTTTCTTTATTCTTGGAACAGATTTTTTTTTTAATGAGAATGTCTATGTCAGGGATGTCCAATCCTTCTCCCTGAGGGCTGCTTTCCTGAGTTTAGCTCCAACACATCTGGTTCAGGTGCATTAAACGGGCGTTAAAACTAAACTCTGCAGGACATTGGCCCACGAAGTGCAGGAATGGACACCATGGACCATGGTCTTTTGTTTTTACTAATATATATATATATATATATATATATATATATATTCTTTCTGCTCCCTCTCCCCCAGTTCTTCTCCATCTGTGGCCTGACCTCGTCTGCCCTGAGTGCATTCAAAGGCGGTGGGATGCCTGTAATTGGAAGGGATGGGATAGAGCCGGGAGTGAGGAGGAGTGGAATTATAGATAGATAGGAGAGAGGGAGTGCCTTAAGAGGTAGTTAGGGAGAAATGTACAAATGACATCTTTAAAGAAGTACTCAAAGCATGTAGCTACACTAGTGGCACCTAGCAGCATATTTTCAAACAAATTTGCAAACACCCATCCAACGTATATCTGCATCGGGGTTTTTTTTCTTTCTGATGATGATGTGCCACAGCTGTTTGAGGCTGGACACATCAAAATAAATATTATAAACTGGTACATTTTTCTTTCTAAATGTACGGATGATGGTGTATGGCAGCGGTCCCCAACCTTTTTTGCGCCACGGACCGGTTTAATATCAGACAATATTTTCACGGACCGGCCTTTAAGGTGTGGCGGATAAAAACAACAAAATAAAATGATACGACCAGCATAAAAAATGGGGTCTTTTTTAAATATTATAATAAACGTGAATCCAATGTGTAGGCTTACTCGCAACTTTATTAGCAGCGTCCTCGTAACATCGCGCCAACAACATAACATGAGTAACATCCTCTCTGCCCCCTAACGCTCTCTGGCGGGCTTGGTGCGTGTAAATCACCTGTTGCGATAAATCCATATTTCAAGTAGGACTCCTGGTATTGTCTGTTAAATGCAGCTTTCTTTTTCTTGGAAATCGTAGGCTCTTCTTCTGTCTCCTCACTGGGCCGTTTCCCCTTCGCAAAGAAGCTTTCCAGAGACGTTTGTTTTTTTACTCATTTTGCTAGCTTGTGTGTTTATTTTTAGCGGTAACGTATCACGTGACCTAAACAAGCGTTGCTATGCGCCAAGAGTGAGTCATAGACGGATGTAATGGAGAGAATTTGAATTTGAGATGCTGACTCGCGATCTTCGCAGTAGTGAACGCGCCAGAGAGAAATGCACATTTCATACACACATGCACATTTCATACTAATTAAATAAGTCAGTTTTGTTTTTTTTTGTTTTTTTAAATAAGTTATTTATTCTTTCTGTGCGGCCCGGTACCAAATGACCCACGGACCGGTACCGGTCCGCGGCCCGGGGGTTGGGGACCTCTGGTGTATGGTATTAAAGCATCAATTGTAGTGCGTTGCTTCGCAATGCCCCATTCGCTTTGACATGTTCATCACCTGTTTAATCGCTGAAGATCAAAATACAGTAAATTTCCAATCAACTCCTGAGGACAAAGTCAAGTCCCGGCCTACATTTTTTTTCTCATTCCAGAAGTCATTTCACTCATATAACAATCGGGAACAAAAAAATATCGCAACTTCCATTGCATACCAACTTTAACTTCAATTGCTCAACTATACCATATGTTATAAATATAAAAAACAATAACTCATACAGAGGCATTTTTTGCACTCATTTCTTGAATTTTGTACCCCATATCTGGAATTTTGGTAGTGACGTAATTAAATGTTGCCATAGTCGTATTTAACTGTTTCTGAGCAAACTGAACACGCTATTTAGCATTTATTTGTAGTGGTACAAGCAACACAATGCAAAATGTAGACATTGTTTTAATGACACTGGGTTTATAGTGGCACTTGTCACTTGAAAGATGCATCGAAATGAACATGGAGCAACGTTTTTTTAGGTTTTGAAAAATGTAGTCAGAGTCACATGCTAACAACGCAATTTAAGAGAGAGACTGAACTGGATGAAATAGAAAGAGAAGGGGAGAAGTAAACACAAGAAACAGACGAGAGAAAGAGAGAGAGGAGATGTGTGTATCTTTATTAGCACCTCTCCTTCTCTCATTTCATTTGTTAATTCAGCTGGCAGGAGGGTAACACATCATCAGCCTTTTAATTTACTGGATAGCCAGAGGCGCACACGCACAGTCTGTTACACACACACCTTATTAACACAGGATATGGGAAAGGAACAATCATGTATCTATAATTAGATGCAACTTTGATGAGATTTGAGGATAATGCTCAAATCATTTAATACCGCATCAGTAAGGTAACACTTTATAATAACAAGCCATTAACAAACATTATATAATGTTTAACACATCATAGGTCATGTACAATTAAAAATAAACAATTATAATATATCAACCATGACTTTTCTAGCTATTTGTATGTGGAGCGGAAAGCGTTCAATAAACATAGTATTAATTATAGCTTAATACACAATGTATTCAACCATATCAGTTAGAGTCGAGATACTGATAGATACTGTTTTGAGTGAGCCAAATTTCAAAATTTCAGTCTATGTATTCTTTGAATAAAAACCAGGAGTGTTTGGTTGATCCCTTTCTTCTGCATTAAGAAATGTCCAATTTAAAAGAGACCTTGTTTAGACCTTGTTAAAGATTTTGAGGCTGTATTATTATATTTATTTATTTAAGATGTGCACGGATAAAACATTTATGATAAAGCCTGCAATATTCCACGACAAATGGAATATTTTGGAATACTTTGGCTTCGGCTGTTTTGGCATCCCTCCACCTCCCCAACTCCACCAACATAATTTAGTCATCTCGCTACCATACTCCTCTTCCAAGCACCAGTAGTCCCACTGGGGAGTATATCTAAGCTCAAGTTGAAGCTGCTGCCTCCAGCCCCTGCACTGCGAGCAGCAAGCCAAGTACAAAGTTCTGTCATGAAACTCTAAATGCGCAGGCTGATAGGTCCTTAACTCAACATGCTTGTAATCACATCATTATCTATAGGACACAGATGATTCGTTCCTGCTGTATTAGTGGCGAATGAGCTTGCATACTCAGTCATCAGTAGTATTTGCCTTAGCATGCTTTCAGAAACCCTCCTCTTTCCCCAGCTCCACCTGTATAGATCTGCTACAGGTAATTCATGTACGGTATGTACTTGCTCAAAGCAGCGTGTCGTGTATGTGTTGGCAGTAGCATGTCCCATACTTGCTTTGCAGCTGCAGCATCAATATATCAGATCCGTAGCAGATCCGACATATCAACATTGTCATACCCATTACCATGCCAAACACTCCCTAAAATGTGCTTAACCTTATTAGCTTAACGATTATATGAGCAAAAGAACTCATTAAGAATGATCAATTTTGATTTCATGATGACTTTATTGACTCTTTCCAAGTAAATAAAAGTTCATATATAGACCAGAAAACAAATTTACTCACGATTGTGTGGTTTCATCCATAACATTTAAATAAATACTTTTTTTTTTTTTTTTTTTTTTTACAAAACTTAATTCTAAATTCTACAGAATTTTATGTGAAATCCTCAAGTTCGGTTTAACGTGGGACTCTTCAGTGGAACGCATATTTTTGAAATTGTGTTCTGCAGATGATCTTTGCAAGGCATTGTTAGCAATATTGGCCATATCAAAGGCAGATGAGAGCTCTGTCCTCTTCATGATGAAAGAGTACGACTCCAATGTCACTCGAGACCTCCACTCATACTGATGACAGATCAATGTTTGTGTGTGCATGTTTATGATTTGTATCATTACTGACTGTAATAAAATACATTATTTTAAAAGTGTTTAAAGAAACCATACATTTTTTCAAGTTTTCTTTATTCTAATATTTATGTCTTGAATTCTTCTTTTTTTAAATGTCAAAACTCTAGAGCTTTTAGAAGTGCTGTTTTAATCAACAGCATAACCACCAGGTGATATTCTAGAAATCAGGGTTAACTTACTGTCCCACAAACCCAAAAGTCTTGGTTGATTAACCTAAACTGTCACTCATTTCACAATAATTAGCAAAAACCAACGAGCCAATACATTTCCAGTGGATAAATTAAGTTCTAAATTAAATCCTTTCATTATAAAGAGCGATCAAGTCATATGAATTAGCATTACAATCTCTTTATGAACATTTTGAAGCGTCAAAGTTTCAATTGACCCTTCGCTGGCAGTTTGATTGACAGGCGATCTGACCAATCATAACCCCGAATCCGCCATTTTGTCCGTCAAAGCAGTCAGGGGAGTTAGTAGATTAATGTTGGTGAACTTGTACCTGGAAAATTGTGTGTACTCACGTCTTTCCGCGCTTGAAACAACATTCCTTCTGATGTTCATTCATGTTTATTTGATGCTATAAATGAACTAGTATGAAGAGATGATCGGTTCACGAGGAGCTACAGCGATCTGTTACGACACTTTAAAGAGACAATATATTTATTTATTATTTCAGGTATTTATTGTTTAAACTTCTTTCAGAAATTATAATACTTGAAATTTGAAATTTTGTTTCATATCAAAAGTAACCTGCTCTGTCTTGTCTGTCGACGCGTTGTCAGTGTCCTCTTTGCTGCGGGATGTATTTTTCACTTCGTGAGTACATGATGTGTGGCATGCGAACATACAGTAACTAAAAGAAACAGTAACTAAACGGGGCGGGTCTTTGCGAACGGTCAATTGCGTAGCTGTCTACGAAGGGACAGAAAGCTCTCAGATTTCATTAAAAAGACATTCATTTGCATTCCAAAGATGAATTAAAGTCTTGGAACGACATGGGTGAGTAATTAATGACAGAATTTTCATTTTTGGGTGAACTAACATTTTAAGCACACATGAGAAGCCGTTTCACTCAGATATACGTCACAACAGTAAAGAGAAGACATATCAGAATATCCGTTGCAGACCTACTTTAAATTAGACACAAATCTAACAGCAATCCTTACTCATCTCAGATATAAAAAACGAACAAACAAACAAAAAAAATGAGATAAAAATGGTTAAATACGAACAGCAATTTTTATGAAAAACCAAGTTTTAAAAACCAAGGTCTTTGCTGCCTGCCTGATCCAATAGTCTGTCCGGAACAAAAAGGTCCAGAAGGGCAGCGCAGATGAAAGGAGCGTTTATGTTACGCCCTCTACTGTATGGGTGTGAATTTGCATTTCCTTCAACCTCATGCATATTTCGTTTTTGGTGTGAAAGGACCACACATCTGCCGTTCATTTTGCTTTTCGCATCGTGTTTGTTGTGAAAGGGCCTTTACGTAAAAAAAACAAAGCAGCCAGAGCCACAGCCAAGTGAGGCGAGAAAAAGTAACGTAATTAGTTACTTTTTTAGGGAGTAATGCAATATTGTAACACATATCTTCTAAAAGTAACTTTCTCCAGTACTGTCAATGACATTTTTTTTTAAATTGATTCTACTACAAAATGCAGAACTAGCATTGCAGTGTAATGTTGGTATGTATTTGTTTTGTTTGTTTATCATTGACACATCAAGTTTGACTTAGTATCGTTTCGAGGGTTTCTTGCTATCTGGGACGTACGCATACACATAGACACAGCGAAATCACACACAAAGCTCTTGCTTTTCATGACTTTTCCCCTCTGCCCTTATGTATTCCACCATTTCTCTCCTCCTCCTCTTTCTGAGCCCTCGCTGCCCCTGATTCACAATCCACCTTGTGCTAGGGCCCCCCAAATCCTCAGTCCAGCCTCTGTCTGTTCATGTCTGGCTCTTTCTGACAAGGGAGGGAAAGAAGAAGAGAAGGAGGGTGGAGAGAGGGACTGTTTTCCTTTGTTTCCTGTCACAACACAAGCTTCATCAGGAGACCCGGCTTCTGACCCCTTCAGATTGTGTGAAACTGTAGGGAGTCAGAGGGAAAAGCTTCTCGTTGCATTACGATGTGTGTGCGCAGTGCATGCATGTGCAAATGTGATTTATATCAAATGTGCTTGGTGTTATAAATGCCTAGAACTACCATGAAAAGTATCATAAGCTAACTAGAACATTGTCTAGACTGAGGATCTAATCAGAGGATATCAGCATTACATTTAATTTTAACACGCATAAACACTAATGGACAAAAACACAGTGCTACAGCAGAATCTAGCTATTTATTTTGTTTAAAAAAAGAAGCCATACAAAGCCGCAGTGGGAGCTCCATGAACACATAAAAACAGCAGTGTAGTGCAAGTAACTTGTAACTGGAAAACCCATACTTTGGGTTTTGAAAACAGCTGAGCTACTGTCACAGTGCTGAAAAGTCATGTATGTGTGTGTGTTAAACTTTCTACATATGCGTGTGTGTGCGTTTGTAAGGGAACGGACCATCTGTGTCTTCCATCAGGGCCGTTGAGATCCTGCTGAGTCTACTGTCAGGCGTTGAGACCCCGGTCACCCATCACAAAGCCCACTGGGGACGAGCCCGACAGAAAGAGAGAACAGAGCAGAACCACTGCATTCCACAGTAGGAAAGAGATGTGGAATCTGAGACAGAAAGGATAAAATCAGACCAACAAACTCTGCACAGAAAACTATGGAAGCACGTTTCCGCCACTGAAAAAAAAGAAGATTATTCCGACTTTTTATCTCACAAGTCTGACTTTTTTTCTCAGAATTGAGTGATATAAAGTCACAATTCTGACTTCATAACTCGCAATTGTGAGTTTATATCTCACAATTCTGACTTTATAATTCACAATTATGACTTTATATCTCACAATTCTGACTTTATAATTTGCAATTGTGACTTTATATCTCACAATTCTGACTTTATAATTCGTAATTGTGACTTTATATCTCACAATTCTGACTTTATAATTCGCAATTGTGACTTTATATCTCACAATTCTGACTTTATAATTCGCAATTATGACTTTATATCTCACAATTCTGACTTTATAATTCGCAATTGTGACTTTATATCTCACAATTCTGACTTTATAATTCGTAATTGTGACTTTATATCTCACAATTCTGACTTTAAAATTCGTAATTGTGACTTTATATCTCACAATTATGACTTTTGTAAGAGTGTTATGTTCAGTGTATCGGTTTCCCCAGTCCTGTCATCAGTCTCGTGTTCCTTGTTTTGATTTTAGTCCTGTCATTCGTCTCGTGATCTTTGTTTTGAGTTCCAGTTCATCATTAGTTAATTCCTGTCAGCTGTCTGTCATTATCAGTTATCGTCTTCACCTGTGTTCCTGTCATTAGTCCTTGTATATATTCCCTGTGTTTCCCTCACTCCTGGTCCGTTCTCGTTCATTTAATCCTTGGTTTTGTCATTAAAAGTCATCAACTGTATTCTTCCTCGTCGTGCGTTCTTGGAACACCCACGTCACGTAACAGAAGAACGGACCGTAACAGAAAAATGCAGGCTGAAGTGGAGGATCGTCTGCTTAACATCACGCAGAGTGGACGGTCATTGGAGCGGTATGTGGAAGAATTTTTGGATCTCTCACATCGGGTGAGTTGGAGAGATCCGATGATTAACGCGTGCTTCCGGATGGGACTGGATGATCGTTTATTTCATACAGTTTCCCCTCAGGACTGTTGCATGTCCGTGTCTGGTTTTATTAATTCCGTCCTCAGCTTGGAAAATTCCGATTTCTTTGTAGATCTAGCTGAGGACGGAATTAATGATCTGCCAGTCCCTACCCGGAAGCATGTTGGATCTCCAGCTTACCCTAGACCGGAATTCTCCACATGCCGTCCCAAAAGGTCCGTTTCACTCTGTAGCGATCCTCTACGCGCCAAATCACCTGCATCACCCGAGCCGCGACGCGAGCCGCCACCGACAATGGCCGCCGCTCATAAGGCTCGTCGCGAGCCGCCACCGAAAGTGGCCGCCGCACCCAAGCCACGCCCCCAAACGGCCGCGATGGCTCCGCCGGCCGTGGAAGAGGCTCTTCTTATAGACTTTTGGACTGTGCCTATAACTATTCCTGAGCCGTCTCCAGTGCTCTCCGTCCCAGAGCCGTCTCCAGTGCTCTCCGACCCCGAGCCGTCTCCAGTGCTCTCCGACCCCGAGCCGCCTCCTGTGCTCGCAGACCCCGAGCCGCCTCCTGTGCTCGCAACCCCAGAGCCGTCTCCAGTGCTCGCAACCCCAGAGCCGTCTCCAGTGCTCGCAACCCCAGAGCCGTCTCCTGTGCTCGCAACCCCTGAGTTCCCTGAGCCTCCTGAGTTCCCTGAGCCTCCTGAGTTCCCTGAGCCTCCTGAGTTCCCTGAGCCTCCTGAGTTCCCTGAGCCTCCTGAGTTCCCTGAGCCTCCTGAGTTCCCTGAGCCTCCTGAGTTCCCTGAGCCTCCTGAGTTCCCTGAGCCTCCTGAGTTCCCTGAGCCTCCTGAGTTCCCTGAGCCTCCTGAGTTCCCTGAGCCTCCTGAGTTCCCTGAGCCTCCTGAGTTCCCTGAGCCTCCTGAGTTCCCTGAGCCTCCTGAGTTCCCTGAGCCTCCTGAGCTCCCTGAGCCTCCTGAGCTCCCTGAGCCTCCTGAGTTCCCTGAGCCTCCTGAGTTCCCTGAGCCTCCTGAGCTCCCCGACTGGCCCGACTGGCCCGAGCTCCCCGACTGGCCCGAGCTCCCCGACTGGCCCGAGCTCCCCGACTGGCCCGAGCTCCCCGACTGGCCCGAGCTCCCCGACTGGCCCGAGCTCCCCGACTGGCCCGAGCTCCCCGACTGGCCCGAGCTCCCCGACTGGCCCGAGCTCCCCGACTGGCCCAAGCCTTCTGAGCTCCCTGACCCTGAGCTCCCAGACCTTCCTCCGCCAGAGCTCCCAGACCTTCCTCCGCCAGAGCTCCCAGACCTTCCTCCGCCAGAGCTCCCAGACCTCCCTCCGCCAGAGCTCCCAGACCTCCCAGCGCCAGAGCTCCCAGACCTTCCTCCGCCTGAGCTCCCAGCGCCAGAGCTCCCAGACCTTCCTCCGCCTGAGCTCCCAGCGCCAGAGCTCCCAGACCTTCCTCCGCCTGAGCTCCCAGCGCCAGAGCTCCCAGACCTTCCTCCGCCTGAGCTCCCAGCGCCAGAGCTCCCAGACCTTCCTCCGCCTGAGCTCCCAGCGCCAGAGCTCCCAGACCTTCCTCCGCCTGAGCTCCCAGCGCCAGAGCTCCCAGATCTTCCTCCGCCTGAGCCAGCGCCAGATCTTCCTCCGCCTGAGCCAGCGCCAGATCTTCCTCCGGCACCTGAGCCGCATGACCCTCCAGCACCTGAGCCACCTGACCCTCCAGCGCATGAACCAGGGACTGGGGGGACTTCTCCCATAAAAATTTTGGGGGGGGGCTATATGTCCTATTGGGGAATGGGGACAGGGGCAACGGGGGCCATGCTGCCATTGAATCCGCCCTGGCCGGAACCCTGGACTCCACCCTGGCCGCCGCCATTGACTCCGCCCTTGCCGGCACCCTGGACTCCACCCTGGAGGCCAACTGACTGGCGCCTGCGCAGGGCCTTCAGGGTGCCCACCCCCCCTCCCAGTTTGTGCCTTTTTTTTTTTTAGGCGCGAGGACGCGCCTTCCGGGAGGGGGCGGTACTGTAAGAGTGTTATGTTCAGTGTATCGGTTTCCCCAGTCCTGTCATCAGTCTCGTGTTCCTTGTTTTGATTTTAGTCCTGTCATTCGTCTCGTGATCTTTGTTTTGAGTTCCAGTTCATCATTAGTTAATTCCTGTCAGCTGTCTGTCATTATCAGTTATCGTCTTCACCTGTGTTCCTGTCATTAGTCCTTGTATATATTCCCTGTGTTTCCCTCACTCCTGGTCCGTTCTCGTTCATTTAATGTCGTGTTGGTGTTCATGTATCCTTGGTTTTGTCATTAAAAGTCATCAACTGTATTCTTCCTCGTCGTGCGTTCTTGGAACACCCACGTCACGTAACAACTTTATATCTCACAATTCTGACTTTATAATTCGCAATTGTGACTTTTTATCTCACAATTCTGACTTTATAATTCGCAATTATGACTTTTTATCTCACAATTCTGACTTTATAATTCGCAATTATGACTTTATATTTCACAATTTTGACTTTAAAATTCGTATTTGTGACTTTTTATCTCACAATTCTGACTTTATAATTCGCAATTATGACTTTATATCTCACAATTCTGACTTTATAATTCGCAATTATGACTTTATATCTCACAATTCTGACTTTAAAATTCGTAATTGTGACTTTTTATCTCACAATTCTGACTTTATAATTCTCAATTGCGAGTTTATATCTCACAATTCTGACTTTAAAATTCGCAATTATGACTTTATATTTCACAATTCTGACTTTATAATTCGCAATTGCGAGTTTATATCTCACAATTCTGACTTTAAAATTCGCAATTATGACTTTATATCTCACAATTCTGACTTTAAAATTCGTAATTGTGACTTTTTATCTCACAATTCTGACTTTATAATTCGCAATTGTGACTTTATATCTCACAATTCTGACTTTAATTCGCAATTGCGAGTTTATATCTCACAATTCTGACTTTAAAATTCGTAATTGTGACTTTTTATCTCACAATTCTGACTTTATAATTCGCAATTATGACTTTATATCTCACAATTCTGACTTTATAATTCGCAATTGCGAGTTTATATCTCACAATTCTGACTTTATAATTTGCAATTGTGACTTTATATCTCACAATTCTGACTTTAAAATTCGTAATTGTGACTTTTTATCTCACAATTCTGACTTTATAATTCGCAATTGTGACTTTATATCTCACAATTCAGTGAAAAAAAGTCAGAATTCAGAGATTAAAAGTCGCAATAATCTTCTTTTTATTTTCTTTTTCAGTGGTGGAAACGGGCTTCCATAGAAAACATTTATTTTGTACGCTACAGGTAGAATAATAATTTCATCTCAGAAGTCATGGCTGCTAGAAAAATTAGGTAATAGTCATAAAGTAAAAGCCATTTCATTCTTAAAACAAAAGTTTAATATCTTTTCAGTTTCGAGCTAATTTTGTTTTTGTGTCTTATGGGTGTTTAAATAGTTTAGATTTTTTTGTTTAGAGATTTTTGGTAAACAATTTGGTTTTACAGTGATTTCTTTTATATAAAGTGCTATATAAATAAAATTGACTCATCTTTAACGATGGACTGTAAGTCGAATAGTTCATCTGAAAATGAGTATTAAAAACTCATCTTCAAGTTGTTCTAAACTCAAATTAGTGGAAAAATAAATAAGATAATTTGAAAAATGTCTAAGCTGCTTTGTTCCATTCAAAGAAAGCCTATTTTGACCAGAAGTTCTCATGGGAAAAAAAAAAAAAAAAGGAATAATAATAGAATGTAGGTCTGACATGACATCAAGGTGGGTAAATAGTGATAGAAATTTCATTTTAAGGTGAACTTTTGAGGTCACATGATAGTCTTGTGTGAGGAACAGACCGGAAGTAGTTGTTCACTGAAAATCTCGCACCTTCTGTCATCTCAGATGTCAGATTTGATGACAATGAAACTGAACATGTTTTTGGACATATATCCTGGTATTCTTGGAAGTACCTTGGAGCAGCATGGAAACACAGTGTTATACGGTATTACTCAAAACACCACTGGTAACACAACAGTATTAAGAGTGGTTGGGCTCGCTCTTTTCTCAGCTCATTGTTTCTCTCTCAAAGGAAGTCAAAGACACATGAGTTGTGAGAAAAAGAGATAACACTCTACCATCTGAAGTTCAGAGAAATATAGATAAAAATACTTCCACCAGTATGATTAGAATATTTCTCATGTGCCAGCTTGTCTTGGCAGGCAGACTGCATGAGCAGTTCATGAACTGAGAGAAACTGAGAGAGAGAGAGAGAGAGAGGGGGGGGGGGAGGAAAAGAAACAAATGAGCAAAAGAAAAGGTATGGAAGCTTGTTTCCGCCACGGAATTTAAAAAAGAAAGATAATTGCGACTTTTTACCTCACAATTCTGACTTTTTTTCTCACAATGGTAAGTTTACACTTTATACGCAATATAAAGTCACAATTGTGAGTTATAAAGTCTGAATTGCAGAATATATATTTATAACCCACAATTCTGACTTTATAACTCGCAATTGCGACATTACATCATGCAATTCTGAGAATAAAGACCTTTTTCTCATAATTGCGGATTTATATCTCGCAATTCTGGCTTTTTTCTTACAATTCTGGCTTTTTTTCTTGCAAATGCGAGTTTATATAAATTTATAATTAAATTGACCCTTCGCAAGACCCGCCCCCTTTAGTTACTGTTGCAATGCCCGACATGCGCTCTCACGCTACACATCATGTTCTCATGCAGTGAAAAATAGCAGTGAAAAATCACGGAGCAAAGAGGACACGACAACTTATGAAACAGTTTCATATTTAAAATATTGTAATTTTTTTTAAAGAAGTTTAAACATTAAATATCGTCTAGTGTCTCTTTAATGTGTGGTGACAGATCACTGTAGCTCCTCGTGAACCGATCATCTCTTCATACTAGTTCATTTATAGCATCAAATAAACATGAATGAACATCAGAAGGAATGTTGTTTCAAGCGCGGAAAGACGTGAGTATGCACAATTTTTCAAGTTCACCAACGTTAATCTACTATAGGCTCCCTGACTGCTTTGTTGGATAAGATGGTGGATTCGGGGTTATGATTGGTCAGATCGCCTGTCAATCAAACTGTTTGCGACGGGTCAATTGCGAGTTATAAAGTCCAATTCTGAGGTCAGTCTTTTTTGTCCTCAGAATTGGACTTAGTAACTCGCAATTGCGAAAAAAAAAGAAGTCAGAATTGTGGGATAAAAAAAAAAATAAATAAATAAAAAATATATATATATATATATATATATTTTATTTATTGGCAGGAACAAGCTTCCACAGAAAGTTAAGAAACAACAACAAAAACATATTTCAAGTAGTTCAGCTCTACTTCGAACACAACTGAAAAACTAAAGAGGTTGTAGCACATACCCATTTGTTTGCTATAGGCTGTTCTGGGTGGTTTCTTACTGGCCAAAGTTTAAAGAAACCACCTTCAAGACCCAATGGTTACGTCTACATTAATCCGGATATGTTTGAAAATTGTTTTTGTTTCAAAATGCTCTCCATCCACACTAGCGTTTTCCAAAAGTTTCTCGCCCTCACTGAAACATTGTGAAATTTTTAAAATTATCTCATTGCACATGCGTAAAACGCAATAAAATCTCCCTTGTCCGTCTCTCGTACTATTTTTCTGCCACAATCATTTTATTAGTATAACCTCCCACTACTTATTTCAATCGGCATTCCATGTATGGTCTAAAACAAAATTTTCCGCAGGACTGCAAAGTTTCTGTCATCTAATGAAGGTTGTAAAAGTTACATTTATCTTTAGCAACACTGTGAAAGTGAATAGCACATAGCAGACATTTTCTGGTATAAACATACATATCCATGGGAACAATATGAGTCACATGACTAAACATGCGTCATCGTTTTCAAATTCCACACTGAAATGCATTTTAAAATTGATCAACTTCAGAGAGTTTGTTTGTTTTATCAAGTGTGTTTTCTACAGTAAATGCATGCAAATACATTCATATAAGTAAAGATATAGGCCAATGTTTTGACCAGACACATAATAAATCAGACATAAAAACACAATTGTCTGTACTCGTGCTGAGGTCTATGTCCCCAGGGCCACTGCAGGATGTCTGTCAGAATGTATGTCGCTGATTGATACGGTGACCCACAGCTCTCGAACACACACGTCACCTCCTGTCTGCATACTGGGCCTGCCTGCTGGCTATAGCACATACAAGACAGACCTAACATGTGCCGACTCAACACAAAAATCTGTGTGTTTGTGGCTGGTGGAGCAGCAAAAGATACAGCATGTATGTTTGCATGCAATGAGCTCTCCATTGTAGCATTAGATACTTGACAGAACTGCCGTAGCAATCAAATAATTCATTTTATAAGTAATTAATTTTATGATGGTAGGCTGTTACTGGTGGTTGCAAAAAAAATAACAATAAATGACTCAAATGCATTGATTTTAGAGCTAACAATTGTGATCTAATTAATCCGTTTCATCGCAGGTATCTGGAGATTACAAATCCAAGAGCAAAAATCCATAGATGCTATGGGCCACATAGGATTATTTACCCCAACAATTACATACAAAAGTCTCAGTCACATTGGTCTCATCATTATCAAACTTGAAATGACTTGAAAATCTGTGAGTATTTTTATTATTTAATTAATTAATTAATTTATTTATTTTAGAGAGCAGTAGTATTAAGTAAAAAAGTCTCACATCTGTTTTTGGTTTGGTTTCACGTTCATGTATTTACATTTTTTTATTTTTTATTTACTCATAGTCATGTTTCATTCCCTGTCAGCCTCATGTGATCCTGTCATGTGTTCTTGCCATGTGGTTTCTTTAGTTCATGTGTCATCTTCTATTTGGTTCATTGTCTTGTTACCTTGTTATCGGTTCTGTTTTTTCATTGGTTCTTTTTTTAGTAGTTCCACTTTGTCATTGGCTGTTGTTGTCATGTTTCCCCATGTTTATGTATTTAAGCCTTCATGTTTGCATTGTTGCCTTGTATTGTTTATGTAGTGGTTGCTGGTGAGTCTTTGTATATTGTAAATATACAGGTATATGATCCTACGCGTATTTTAGTGATGTGTAGTTGTCTTGATCCTTGAAATGATTTTTTTTTTGTCTGAAGTATTTTTTTTTTAACCTAAATTAAAAATAAAAAAAACATTTTTAATGCCTCTGGTATACGTGGATCATGCAGTGAAGCTGGGATATAGAACAATTTTTAATGTGCCACTCTTGTAAATATCTTGAAAGATGGTTTGATGAACCAAAAGACTCTTTCGAGAAATAAGATCTAGCCAGAGAGAAACGTATGTGAATACAAGAGAAAAAAGATTGCCATCATTCCCAGAGAGTGTTGGAGAGCAAAGGGCAAGAAAGAGAGGGGATTTTCACTGCTTTGTCCCTGAACGACCTTATATTTTCAACACCAGACTCTCAGGTGATGACAGCCTGTTGCAAAGTGTGGTAATAGGCAATTGATTTCATTCTGCTCTCTTAGTGGCATTCACTCATAAATCAAAGAGTTTGTCAGGAACTGTGATTTCTCTCTCTCTCTCTCTCTCTCTCTCTCTCTCTGTGTGCATGTGTGTTCTGAAATGAGGTAAAGTCCTATTTTTTTTTAAGTTTTTAAAAAGTAAATTCATATCCATAATAATAAATAACTGATGTTAAGCTATTCTAATTCTTTACTGTAATTGTGAGGTGTCTTAAAGCACTTTGAAGGTAAAGTATGTACTTTCTCTCACGAGCCACATCTGAGTAAGTTTCTGGGTTATGTATATAACCCGGTTCCCTGAGAATGGGAACAAAATGCCGTGTTATGGTTTTGGCGCTTTGTGAATGCCTTCAGAGTGAACCAGTGTCTGAGTCACTTGTAGTACACGCAAAGCCATTGGCCAAGGATGAAGTCAGGTGATGCAACGTAGTGATCAACTCTATTGTATCATCTGTGCGAGAGCGTCATCAGATTTACTTGTCTGAAGAAGCCGTCGACGTGTACTCGAAGTATGGCACCGCAACTCGCTGTTTCGTTTCCATTCTCAGGGAAAGCCGGTTGTATACATAGACGTTCCCTTTCGAGGGAACATCGATGCAGCATCATGGTTTTGAGGCTATGGTAATGACAATACCCATGCCGCTATACTGAGTGGATTCCTGCATACAGGTTGTGGAAGTTTGCACAAACACTGTGGTACAGGAAAGACGTACCCCGAGAGGACCCGAGACCCACACTATAAAACCTGATGAATGTGTGCAGAGAGGACCAGAGAAACCAGTACAGACATCGTGTAAAGATGCCCCTCTTGCCCCAACTTAGAAGCAGCAATACTTTGGGTAGAATGGGCCCTAAGTACTAGGCGAAGTGACCCTGGGCACCTCATAGGCCAAAGTGACAGAATTTGAAACCCAGTGATAAATAGTCTGTTTGGAAGCAGTGGAACCTCAGTTGTGCTCTCCAAAGCATACAAAAAGTTCTAAATCAGATTTACACCACTGGCCTGAACAGTGGATGTAAACCCTAAAAGTCCTGACTGGACATAACTTATTAAGCCTCTCCTGCTCCTGAGTTTGAAATGGTGGAGGAGAGAAGGCTTAAAGAATGACAAGATGAAATGGTGACGAAGGCACCTTTGGGATGTAATCTGGCCTAAGATGCAGTATCACCTTGACCCATCCAGGAGCAAAATCCTGGCAAGAGGAGGCGGTTCCCATCTCCTTCTTCCCTGAACACAAACCTTGTTATAGTGGTGCTGAAAACCCAAGAGGAAGGAGGCGGAAACCAGCGAACATTCAACATAAACTTTAATCCAAGAATAAACATGCAACACAACTGAAGTACAGCGGCAGCCCCTCATGGACGACTGCCGCATATTGAGATAATAAAGTGCAACAAAAATGTCCCAGGCCTAGTCCTTTTTCATCTTCCACATTCGTCACTCCTTTATTCCTTCCAGAGCTTGTCCGTGGGACTCAAGACCGGTGTGGCACGCAGGTGATGTTCATTAACACTAGCAACACTGGCCTCACTCTAAAGCAACTTAAAAAAAATTCTTAAAGTTATTATTATTATTATCTTCTTCTTCATACATCAGCAGAACTTTTTAATTGTCACACATCTCTTATTAATTACCTTTTTTTCTACATACCTGTAATAAAGCTTCTGGCAGATAGGTTCATCCTCAACCTGAGAGTAATCAATTAATGAAACCCTGAATCTTTTAAATAGCCACACGTCCGGTGAATTAAAGTCAAGTCATTGATTTCAGATTCTTGAATAATAGTGAATAAGATCTTATGAATGCATTTTTTATGCAATTGATTGAAATGTATATATGGAAATATCCATTTTGCAGGTAGTAGGTTGTGGTCTTGTGTAGTCTCCTCTTCTCTGGCAAAATACTTTAGACCCCTTACTCACTGTCTTCAGCTAAATGAAAACTTACTCACCCCTTCCCCCAGCAGGGACTCCCGTGGCTCTCGGTTATGGAAGCAAGAGTCCAAATAGACAAAAATGCACGGGTACATGTGTTTTTGAAGCCGTCTGTTTTGTTTTGGCCTTATTACTGTAGGTAGGGGAGAAAAAGCAAGAATGATGGTGGCCTGTCCTGACAACATGAGAAGTGGAGTAGGAGAGGGATGGATGGGGAAAGTGAATTTTGGGAGGAGGACTGGAATCTGGGGATCTAAGGTTCTGTGGGTCTTGATGATTCCCAGATGTTAAAGTAGACCCTCCCCCTCTAATGACTTGTCTGCTTGGGTTAGAGCCACTGAGTCTAGTCAAGATGAGGCCCATCTCTGTATCAGTTCTTTCTTTTCCCCCTTTTCTTTCTAACTCTCTAATTTTGTAAATTTATGACACCAGAAGGTCCAAGCCCTCTGTTTTGAGACAAGCTTCACATATGTGTGTGAAGTTATGTGCAAGAGTACATCTGCAGAATATGAATGTAAAATGCCCTACAACTGGACTCAGCATCTACTAAATCCATTCAGATCTTCAACATCTACTAAATCTACTAAATCAGTTTTGCTTGGCCATTTTTTAACGAATGGCATAGAAGCTGGTCCATATTGCCAGACTCCGGCATCCCCACTGTTAGAAATTGAGTAGAAGTCAGCCAATCAGAGAAGAATGGCCCGATTTGCAACATTTTGAAACATGCATCAGGCTGTCAGTGAATCAACTGTGGGCATTCCATTGGGATTGCTGCCTTAGGTTGAGACTTCCACCTACTAATCCCATTAGCCACTGGTACATCATAATGGGTGTTATACAAATGCAGAGCTTCTTTGTTTGTTGTAGATTTCTTGTTAGTTTATAGTAGTAACTAACTAGAGTGTTAATAGTGCGTTACTCATTTGATCTTGTGTAGTTATTCATTAATGATAGAACATTATTCTAAAGTCTTACCAATATATTTAAAACACTTTAAACAAACCAATTGATAATGGTCAAATAAATGTGATCTAAGTAGGATTAGCATAATGCCTGTCCTTGAATACCAATGTAATTTTTGGTTACACTTTATTTGGTAATGCAATTAACCCTAAACCAAACCCTCATCCTAACACTAACCATATAGTAAGTGTTGTTGGTGTCCCACATCTCTGCAAGGTTGAACCAGAGATGGAGTTGCTGGATCACCATGATGAACATTGCCTAGCCGAGAGCCTGCGCCATGACCTATTCAGCAGCACTGTAAGCCTTTGCTAAACCTAAATACCAATCATCCAATTGTGAAAGCTCAGGACAAGGCGGAGGGTTCCACTCCAATGAACAAATCTGAATGAGTGAATGCCAGCCATCTCCTTTTATACCTGTATGTATGGGGGAGTGGTATGCAACTTCCACTCGTCAATTCTCACTGGTCTTTTCTGAAGTACCAGAGGTGATTGAGGCTCCCAATGTGACCCCTAATGTCACTACATCGACACAACATCAAATGTGAGTGACAGATAGGGAATTTGTGACATTGTGGTTATTTTATACCACAATGTCACAAACTTAATTTGCAAATTCAGTGACTCTTCCACAAAAGTGCTTGTTGTATCAAATAAAAAAAAACTTTGATATCAGATATCAGTGGAAAGCTTTACACCCATATTTCCAGCAACTCAAGCAATTGGATTGGATTTTGCCATTTGAAGTATGTGCCATTTTTGTGTACAATTAGCAAACAAATTCATTCTATCTGACATTTTTGGGGTACACCTTTATCTCAGGGCGTATCATAGTCAGTGATTTGTCAAAAAAAATATTTTTAGAAATGTATTTATTATGTATCCATGGTCTGCTGTGTGCTCAACTTGAAACATTTTTTTCTTTCCTAATAAGGTTTCCCTGCTGAAAAGAATATAGTAATTTAGATCAGCATGCATATTTTCTTTGGTTGTTCAGGCTGGTTTATTTTGATTAATGCTGGCTACATTAGCTGCTGGTGTGTCTAGTGGACTAGTATACCCATGCTCTTCACCAACAAAAACAAGCCTGCTGGGCACACTGCATACTAGCATGCTGTGCAAGCCACCAGCATGCAAAACAACATATGCTGGTGAACAGCAATCCTTGTCTTTTCTGCAGGGGTATTACTTTGTCCTTTAATTCTGTTTCATGATCTCTGAAGGTCTTTGGAATGTACAGTATCTCACCGAAGTGAGTACACCCCTCACATTTTTGTAAATATTTTCTTATTTATTTTCATGTGACAACATTGAAGAAATGACACTTTGCTACAATGTAAATTAGTGAGTGTACAGCTTGTGTAACAATGTGGATTTGCTGTCCCTTCAAAATAACTCAACACACAGCTATTAATGTCTAAACTGTTGGCCACAAAAGTGAGTACACACCAAAGTGAAAATGTCCAAATTGGGCCCACTCTTTTACGCAGTAAACACTGTTGTCGAGAGGTTTCAGGTGGCAAGCAAACAGGCAGCGGCGTTTCAGAAACTTTTCCCCTGCCACTCTCAAATCTCCGGGGCAGCTGAGCGGGAGCAGCCCCAAACTTCTAAAGCCAGCTCCTCCTATCGTGCTTCCCAGAAACAGAGCGTCGCCACCCGAGTGCCACCCACTCTCAACTGCTACCTTCGAGGAGTAAGATGGACCAGAGGGCCATCATTATCGCCAAGAAGGCCCTGATATCACCCGAGGGAACTGGTCAATGCCGCAGTATACGGTGCCCAGTCCTCTTAGGTGCCCTCAGGGGGCCGTTCTGCCAACCCTGCCACTCTGTGTGCTTCAGGGCGCAGCGGTCTCTAGCGAGCACATATCTCAGTGTCCTCCTGACGGAGATTTTGTTGGCTGTCTTTCTTGCTCTCAAGAATTTCCTCCCAGACCTCAGGGGCCACCATGTGCTTGTCCGATCAGACAACACATCGATGGCCGCCTACATAAATCACTAGGGGGCTTTGCAAACTGCTGCACCAAATCTTCCTGGGGTCCCAGGGAAAGCTGCTTTTACTCAGGGCAGCTTATATCCCTGGAGTTCAGAATGTGGGAGCAGACATCCTGTCAAGGCAGGGGCTGAGACCCGGGGAATGGAGGCTCCACCCCAAGGTGGTGGAGCAGATATGTAGGGTGTTCGGCCAGGCTCAAGTGGATCTGTTTGCGTCTTGAGAGATGTCTCACTGTCCACTCTGGTTCTCCCTCACACATCCAGCTCCTCTTGAACCGGATGCCATGGTGCAGACGTGGCCGAGGCTGCGTCTGTATGCATTTCCCCCAATCGCTCTGCTCTCGAGAGTTCTAGAGAGAGTTCGCCAGGACCTGGTCCGGGTCACCTTGGTTGCCCCATAATGGCACGCCAGAGTATGGTTTCCTGATCTAATATCTCTACTAGACGGCTCTCCTTGGGAGATTCCAGTCAGGAGGAACCTTCTGTTCCAGGTGGGTGGTGCAATACATCACCCCTGCCCAGAACTGTAGAAGCTGTGGACTTGGCCTCTGAGGGGGCCCAGCTCATAGAGGCTGGTCTTTCGACCGAGGTCGTTAGTACCATCCTTCACTCTAGAGCTTCCTCCACGAGGAAGTTGTATGCCCTGAAGTGGAGAGTTTTCACTTCTCTGTGTTGTGTTCACCAGTCAGACCCAGTCAGCTGCCCGGTTCGTACAGTGCTAGAGTTTCTGCAAGAACAGTTCATGGCAGGGTAATCTCCTTCCACTCTGAAGGTATATGTGGCAGCTATAGTGGCTTACCATATCCCTCTGGGTGGTATGTCTTTGGGGAGAGACCGGCTTGTAATGCGCTTCCTCCGTGGTACCTTGAGGCTTAGGCCAGCAGTATGGGATAGGGTACCAGCATGGGATTTGGCCTTGGTACTCCAGGGTCTGTCCCTGGCCCCATTTGAGCCTGTTGAGGAGGTCCCAGTTAAGTTCCTGACTCTGAAAACTTTGCTCCTCCTTGTGATTACTTCTCTTAAAAGAATAGGAAATCTGCAAGCCCCGGCGGTAGCCCCGTCATATCTGGTATTTACCCCTGGAATGGTTAAAGCTTTTCTTCATCCCAGACCAGGTTACATTCCTAAAGTCGCAACTAATCTGGCAAGATCTATAGTGCTGCAGGCATTTTGTCCTCCTCTCTTTCGGGATTTTGACCAGGAGAGAAGGAATCTGTTGTGCCCGGTGCGGGCGCTGGACGCTTATGTCCACAGAGCTGCCCCGTGGCGGAAGACAGAACAGTTGTTTGTGTGCTTCGGACCCCCAGCGAAGGGGTCCCCAGCGTCTAAGCAGAGAATGAGCAAGTGGACAGTCGAGGCTATATCACTTGCTTACCAATCGGCTGGACAGTCCTCTCCGATGGCAGTTCGTGCCCACTCTACTTCGGTATGGCTGCCTCTAAAGCTCTGCTCTCAGGAGTATCTTTGTAGGATGTTTGTGATGCGGCGGGCTGGTCCTCGCCGCACACATTCGTCAGGTTTTATGACCTGGAGTTGAGCTCCACTACTGGGGCTTGGATACTCTCGTCCTAGTGCCACTCTTATCACACTAGACAGACATTGGTCAGCATGGCTGCGTGGGTATAGACGTTCCCAAAGTGTCAACTCTCGACGCAGCACGGATTCCCTTGAAAGGTAATGTCTCGGTTACGACTGTAACCTTAGTTCCCTGAAGAGGGAACGAGACACAGTGTCGCCCTCCATACTTCCGGCATGCCTGTCAGCGACTACTTCAGACTTTTTCGAAGCTAGAGTTGCACTGTTTGAGCATGCTTTATGGTTTCCTGGTCATGACGTCACCTGCCTCTGACACCATTGGACTGATTTCACATGTGCTTCATGACGCACTCACGCGAAGCGTTCCCAAAGCGTCAACTCTCAATCGGTGCCTATGACTGGATGCGAGCAAAAGCAAATAGAACCCATTATAATCACTGATGCTGTCTACACTGGATACAGTATATAGATGCCTGTTCACTTTCTGATGTACTCAACGCGCTTGAGTCTGTCGACAACTAGATAAAAGGAAGAGTAAATGGAAGCATAAAAGAACATTCTTTTTGTCACGTGCTGTTTAAACTTCAGATGGGTACCAGCACCGGGAACAAGTGGATGGGTTATTTTTAATGGTGTCATGGATTATATGTGTTTGAGGATTATATGTTTGTTCAGAGAATTTGACTGCGGATTGTAAACGAGGAGCAGTGTAATGGAGAGTTCACAAGATGAAGCTGTATATATATATATGTAAAGTAAAGAAAATGTACTAAAGAAAAGAGAGAGAGAGAGAGAGAGAGAGAGAGAGAGAGAGAGATAACAAAATGGCTTCTATAAGCAAAAGTTTAGTGTGAATTCCTAGACTTCTTCCATTTTCTCAAAGAAAAAAAAAAATCTGAGAAACTTCTCATCAGATTTTGAAAGTTTTCTTGGCCTTCCAGTCCTATTCCATTTCATTTATGTTTAAGAGAGCCAGGTTCCTGCTATTGCTCAAGTGTAAGAGAAGGTCATTAAATACTTGCCATGTTAGCTTTTTTTTCTGTTTTTAATATTGCATATACAAATTTCCCGTATTTTCTGTTTGTATTATAATAAAGAGACTGAGAAATGGTTATATATGGTCATTATACCATTGCTAAAACAACAATATATATTAAATATATATATATATATATATATATATAATGTTGTTGTATAAAAAATCCATGTTATGACCCCTTTAAACATGTTACATCAACATGTAGAAAAAGTAACAGCTTTTCCACACATTTCATTCACTACATGTGAAACACACAATAATTTCAGGCACAGTCCCCCTGGATCAAACTGTATTAAATAAGGCATTAAATCAAAATTGCATAGAGATGAGTGAATAGTGATGTCACTATATGGGTAATATTGCAATCATGAATATTAATTAACTTGTGCTGACATTGCTAGGTAATCTCCCTAGACAGTTCAGTCATGTAACCTAATTAATATTCATGAGACATAGAAGCTCCTTGCTGCCTCGGCACTGATACACAATATCAAGACAATTTTTCGTTTTCCATTTATTATGAATTAGCCCTAAGATTAATTCAAGTAGTAAAGGTCATGATCATGAGGTCAAAACCTAAATAGTAACCATCATTTATGAATAAATTCTACAGAATGAATATTGACTTTGACATTATAAACTTTTGAAAGGAATGAAGATGTGTAATTTTGTCTTATTTTGTTTGAAGATTATATTTTTTCATTTAGTACTGCCCTTCAGAAACCTCAGAAGGTACATATATCCAAGAAGACAAAATAGCTTAATAATAACAAGATAACTTACTCTGATCATTGCATTCAAGACATTACTTTGTCTGTCTTGTGGACTGTAATATCAATTAAGTTAAGTAGCTTCAGGGCAGTACTAAAAAAATTGTTTAAATGTTAACATTTTGAAGGTTTTGCAAGGTGTATGTAAACTTTTGACTACAACCGTATATGCTCAAGCTTCATGGCATTAAATGTTACATATGCTAGGAAAGTCATTTACAAAGCAAACTGAAAATACACCAATAGTGTGAATCTAGACATTTAAAAGGACAAAAGGATGTATTTTTTTTCTTCAAGCGTTTGGTTAGGTGAGTGAAATTCTATTTATATTTTCTTGATGTGAGTCCCTCTCCAAACATGCTGAAAAATATAAAAGACAAGTGTCTCCAAAGAAGAACGTGTCAGCACCCATGCATTGTGAGTCTGCACACAAAAACTGCTTACCCTTTAAATGTGCACACACAGCAAAGTCTGTCTACTGATAAATCTCAAAGCTTGTTTGATAATCACAAATGTACTTTCAGAAACTATTTTTGTCCTACCCTCTCCATCACATACATAAACTAACACACACACCTTCAGACTCTTGCAAACAATAAATCGGTGAGAACATCTAACAAGTTGATTTCCAGATGGTGGCAGAAGATGAGTCCTCTAACTTCAGAGTCAGCAGACTGGTGAGAGATCAATGAACAGAGACTGTGAGCCAGGGGCAGGAAATCGAGCCTAGATCTCCAAAAATCAATCAGCAATTTAAACTCTGTGGGAAGGGGGTGGAAAATGTGTGAAAAGTTGATAGCAGAAAATATAGAAGCGAGTGCCTTCCTTTTTTCAATAAAAAGAACATCCCTAGTAAGTAAAAGCTGATTGAATCCATCATAGTTCAATCTAAAGGTGAATGACTACTTGTGGCTGTAAAGCTCTAAAAGTTATTGTGTAGTATAGTAAAAATGAATGTTGCATTAAAAGGTTTATATATATATATATATATATATATATATATATATATATATATATATATATATATATATATATATATATATATATATATATAAACAAATTTGCTATTCAAAAAGGTTTTTTGATTGTTTATTTGGAGAATTGCCTCAACTCTGGCACACCATCCCAGTAGACTCCCACTATGGGATTGTATCTGTGTATTGAGCTTGGCTGGAGTTAATATATTGAATGATGTTAATAAATTCCACCTAAGGTGAAAAAGCTCAGCAGTGAAGTAATGATGGCAGAGGAAGTGGTTGATGTGGTGTTTAGGTCAATGTCTGAGGTGCCACATTGACATTATTGAACTGGCGAGTCATCCACTAACAAAATGACAGACAGACACCAGGCTTGCGATCGAAGGCATGGATTCATCACTGGAAAAAATAAATAATAGAGTCTGCAAGCAAAAGGGAGAAGTAAAATCAGTGCTAGTCTTCAAATTACCTGTAGAAAATGATGAGTAGGCCATTGGTAGATGGTTACTAGGTTACCGTAATTTTGTACATTTGAAGCACATTTTTATATTGTTCTAATCAAAAATCATGGTTTCATTCAGTTTGTCTGAAAGCAAATAGCACTCTCCAAAGAAAAATATATCAAAAGAAACAATTTTGTTTAAATAGCAAATAAATTAAAAAAAAAAAAATGAACAAAATTAAACCTTGACTAACATTTGTTTAATCTTAAGTGAAACTTCTACTTTTTCATAAAGCTAATTTAGCTTTTGTTTATGGTTAAATTAAGTTGTAAAATCAATCATTTGAAGAACAAAAATATTCAAAGATCAATTATCATGATTAGAAGATCTAGCATCTGTCAAATCATCTTAGATGTATTAAGTGAGTTACGAAGAGCTAACTCCTGGACGGAAAATCACTGCACCAAATTACACCAAATTAGCCATATATTAGCCTTAAATCAGCCATAGAGTTCAACAGGTGCAGCTAAATGCCAGTGCAGTTTGTACCTGACCTAACTGCGCTCGGGGGTAAAGGAGCTCAAATTTGTACACTTGCGCACACACAAACAAATAACATAACATCGATCTTTGCTAGGGCAGTGGTTTCTCAGTAATGCCCCCTCTAATAGATCACTCACAGTGTAGTGACTCTCTCTCTCTCTCAGTCTCTCTTATAAAACACACTCTTACTCAAACATCAGGACTCTTGTCACAGCTTTGTTTGTTTTTTCTTAGAAGTAGTATCTACTAAACAAGTTTTCCCAGTACGTACAATAGTCTTACTGTGTCTATTACATATGGTTAACATAGTTACATGTTTTTTTCTGTTAGTATCATTGAATGATCCATATCATTAATCATATATCTGGAAATTATATTAAATCCATGTTCTCTGAATATGTTCGTTTTATGCCTCCAATTAATACAGTGGCCTCAAAACATTAACACACTAAACCCACACTTAGAAATGCATGGATTTCAAAAATATATAAAAAACAAATGATGCTAGAGCCTTTCTGAGATATCAATAACCCACTGAGATTCTTGTCCTGGTGTGAAACAGTTAAGCTCTGACAGGGAAGGGTTAATACATTTTACATTCTTGAGTTTTAAAGGTTGCTTTCAACATTGAAGTGCATTAGAGAGATCGAGGCATAATGTAGCTCAAAACGCAAAAATTCTCATATAGAAAAATCCCTGTTTGGTTATCAGTGAAGATTATCAAGTCCTGTGCTGGGCACATTGGGCAACAAGCATCTTCCAGCATATTCGATCCGTGGCCACGTTCTCAACATCTTCCCATGGGATGCTGACGTACTTGGAATGTCTGTCTCCATGTCTTCCTTGGTCTTCCTTCCCTGTCTCCTGCGTTCTCCTGGTGATGTCCAAATCATAGCTGTCTTTCGGTGGCGATGTTTGGACATGTGTAGCATAGAACATGTCCAGTGAGGTGCACAGTTCACTCTGGCCTATCACAGTTTCTGATAGTCTTCAAGTCCCTCTCCTCCTTAGGATCTTTTAGTTTGTGGTGTGGTATCTGTAGAACACCCTGAGTGTCCACCAGAGGCATTGTTGTTGGAACACATTGTTTTTCTGGGCCACTTTTGCAGTGACTTTACATGTTTTGCTGGTGTAAATTGCCACTGGGATGATGGAATTGAACAGTTTAGCCTTGGTCATTGATGGCCAACATCACTACTTGTTGCTTAGAGTCTGTCTCTGTTCTTACATCAGTGGCCACTATGCTCCCAAGATAAATGATCTGCTGCACTTCCTAAATCAGCTGTCCTTAAACCACCAGTGGAACATTAGTCTATGCACCTCCTACTTTCAGAAATTTGGTCTTTTATTCACTAATTCTCAGTCTGATCTTGCTGGCCTCTTTGTAAAGGCTGATATACATTTCTTGAAGATGCTCCCTTGTCTCAGCCAGTGCCTTGATGTCATCTGTGAAAACAAGATCAGTGAGGCAGGATTGGTCTTTCCACAGAATACCAACAATGGGCTGGTGCATCGCCTCCCTCACAGTGAAGTCCATGACCATCGGGAAGGGGAATGGCAACAATATGCATCCTTGTCGGACTCTAGTAAAAGAGACGGTATCCCCACCTTCAGTCCTCATGCAACAGTTGGATTTCAGGTAGAGGTTCCTGACGAAGTTGATGTTTTGGCCTTGTACGCCATCAAACCTCATGATGTTTCATGGCGATTCTTGAATGGAGTGAAAGGCTTTGTTAAAATTTTTTAAGTTAATCGGCTTCTGGAATTCGATACTCTGCTTGATGATGTAGACAACATGAAAATCTGCTCACTACAAGAGCATCCATGTTGGAATCCTGCCTGCCAGTCCACTTCATTCTGCAACCTCCCAAGAAGAAGGATACACAGGACATTACCAGAAAATGAGAGGAAGGTGATGCATCTCCAGTTGTTACAGTTGTTGAGCTCTCCTCTCTTTGGTAGCTTAACAGTCACACTTCTTTTTCATTCACCTTGCCAGCACTTGTTCAGGAAGCCGGTCAGCTTCTGAGTCACAACGGCTCCTCCCTGTTTCAGGAGTTGAGCTGGGATCTGACCCTTTCCTGGTGCCTTGTTTTCAGTAAATTGGCTTGTCCACTTCAGCAGTTGTAATTGGACCCAGATTCACAGCCGGGTCCACAGCTGCTGCACTGCTGAAATCATGTGGATATGTTTATGTGGGCTGGGTTAGCATTTTGAAGTGTACTGGGCATCCCGTTCTTCCTTGCTCTGCAGTATCCTACCATCCTTGACTGTGACTGAGACATTAAATCTGCTCTTAGCGATGTTTTATTAACAAAGTTCGGGAGGAGCACATTCAAACGTAGTTTTTTTCTGCATTTGGCCCCGCCCTACATCCCCAACATCCCCGCATGCTGAGGCCCTTTTCACTTCTTTCTCTACTCTACCCATCCAATCATTCCTGCCATAGAGAAATGGACAATAAGCACCAAGCTTGTGTTGCAGGAAATGCCACCCTCTTTCCACGTAGGAATGAAAAAATATCTTCAAACATCAAACAATGATTACAGTATCAATCAGATGTGTCAGAGGTGAACACTTCGAGAAAGGCACTTCGATTCCCTTTGAGATAACCAGCGGAGAAAAAAAACCTCACTGCACAAGGTGACAGCCATCGTCTCATGGTGCCAACCATCCTCTCAACCATTGCATTCCCCATCTCAAACCCTGCCTATTGTGTGTGGCCTGCAGCTCCTAGCTTGAGGCTGTCTCTGCTTGTGACACAGGCCCAGACAACACTTCATTCTCCTCCTGCTGCCTGTAAACTTTTCCCCTACCAGTGGCCTACAGCTCCTTCAGCAGACCCTAGCATGAGGATGCCTCCACTAGCCGTGCAGGCACAGTCATCAGTCTCAAAGTCTCTTTTTTGTCCTTGGCCTACAGCTCCAACCATGGACCCTAGCATGAGCCTGCCTCTGCTTGCAGTGCTGGCCCAGATGACCTATTTTCCACCCCAGCTTTCTTCTTCCTTTACCTTTCCCATTATGACCTAAGTCCCAGGGGCCAACTCAAGTGTGAGGCTGCCTCCGCAAACGACTTTGGCCCCAAAGCTTCCCCCTCCTACCTCTCTTCATCTCAGACCCAAATCATTGTGGTCTTGGTGTATCTGGTTATAAACAGGCAGTGAAGATGCAGTCTTTGATAGCCTTCCATCCTATCAATGCCTGAGTCACTTCTTCACTCATTACGAGGCCAACTCCATGGACATGCTGGTTTTGGTGGCTGGAGTAGAGAATGATTCCTATCCATGACATCTCACTGACTCCGAAGATGGAATCAGTAGTTTTTAAATTCAGGCCACAATTGCCATACTGGTACAGAACATCATCTTCACAGTCCAGGTTCCGATTCTTGTGGTCAATAGAGCACTCATGAATGATCACCGCATCAGGTGTTGGGTGGCCTAACGGTTTTGTGCTGACACTGTCATGAATGAAGACCCTCCGTCATGCTGTTGATCATTTAATTGATTTCTTCTTGCCATTTCTGTAGCAATAAAAATTCAATTAAATTCCAGCTTAACACTAAATTAAAGTAGATATTAGAGGACTTTATCCAGCATACTCAGAGGGTTCTTAAAAATATGTTTCCCATTAGAATTCTTTGGGATGGGTTGCAAAATATGAAAGAAATTTCAACAGGAACCCTGTACACATTCCTTTAAAATTTTTGACTAGAATGGCAAAGATATTAGGCATTCATTCTCACAAATTTCAATTTCAGTGGCATACAGAGGTGTCATGCGATTGAGGAATTTGAACTTTCCCAAAGGTTGACACATAGCTGCTGGTTGGACTACTGCCTTAGCCTTGCCTGTGGCTGTTAAATGCAGTATGTTACAGTTGTATGCTGGTAACACATTTTGCCCACCTGTGGCAACCATCCTCCAATATTGAGTGCACACAATTAAGGAATAATGACATACAACTACCGATATTTATAATATCTGATTTTCACAGGTTTTTTATATTGTGTTATGATGATTAATCTTTTATTTACTTATGTAAATTGTTTGATGATTCATTCTCTCATATCCATTAAAGGATAAAACCTAATTGGATAAAACAACTTCTGGATATAAGCCAAAGAGGGGCATGCAAGAGTGCTTGTGTGCATTTTTCATTGAGGTTTTTCGTTACTGGCTCTTCTTAGTAATGGCTTGTTCACCTTTATCACCCTGTTAGCATGCTATTAACAGATGACTTTTCTCTGGCAAATCAAGCAACTGGCATTAAATCCAGCTGAGTGCCCCTCAGTGTTGCAAATTGCTTGCACCCAGTTCAACCCAGTTTACCCTACCTAATTAGAATATATTTGAGGTAATGGTGTGATCAAGCACATGCAATTATCAACCATTCTTTATCAACTGCCCAGGCTTCATGTTTGAACCTGGCTCTAATGGTCATATAGAGATTTTATGTATGAATGCCTTATAGGAAGCAAAAGCAATTCTACTGTACAGATTTCTCATCCTTTACATTCATTTACACATTAAGGTAATTGACTACACAACAATAGATTTGCACATGAAATTTCATTGCACTTCACTGACCATATGCAATCCAGTTTAACAAAGCTCTAAACGGACTGAAAAAGCACTTTGCCATTACTATTCAAATTGTCATTGTCATTCTTTTCCATGAAACCATGCATGATTAAAGCTTCTCAAAAACAATTTGTCTGGCGCGCGGCACTATTACTGCCCATGGAAAGCAGGCTTTTTTTTTTAAAAGAGATGAATTTGTACATTTTCTATTGATAATTGCAGCAGTAATTCACTAAATGGACATCAGATGATGGAGGAAAGTGTCAAAACCAAGCATAGGTTTAAGAGCACAGACATTAACAGCTCAGGATCCAAACATTCATTGGTAAGGCAGTCATCTTCTGTTGGCTAAATGGCATCTCTTCATGTTTCAACATGCTGAATGGACTACAACCATACCAATGTTCTCACCTAATTCTGATTCAGAGAAATCTGGATTGAGCTGGACAACATTGTCTTCAGTAGAGTTCTTTTGAAGACATTTTTTTCCCCGAAATTGATGATCTTTGCAACATTGATACTGTTATTGAACTGAAATGAATCAACATTGAGCTGACTTGAACTGAATTATGACACTATTGTACTCCATAGAGCTTCTTTATAGCTGAACTGAATGCTTCATAATTGATGAACTTAACAACACTGTTACTGAACTGAACATTGAACAAATTTGAGATGAATAATTGCACTTTGTCTTGTGTAAATCTGCTTTGCAACTGAAATTGAAGTCGTTCCATAATTGATGAATTTACATTAACATTCTTTTTCATTGCTGCTTTGAAATGATCTGTATTGTATAAAGCACTATATTAATAAATGTGACTTGATTTACATTCATGATTCATAGCTTCACATAGTGTATGAGATTTGTCGTACATGATATACATGAATATTGTTAAAAAAAAAAGAGTTGTACAAACATGTAAATGCAGAAGTAAATCTCTGTAATTATGGTTCCATTTGTGTATAGGAATATACAAGTTTTTCTGTTGAATTGCTGTAATTATAAGTAATTCATGTCTTTGTCATGTCACTCCAAAAATGGTGATTAGCATAGCAACATTTTCCCGTTTTGATTGTGTCTGTGATTAAACTGTGCAAGTATGATTAAATCTAAAAAAATGAACAAGACATGCTCAAAACTGAACAGTTCCCTGCTACAGTTGGTTCAAATTCTGAATTTTGTGTCCTTTTCTATCCATGATTGAAACTGAATTAAATATGCTGTAGTGATGGGAAGATTGTAACATTTTTCTGACTTGGATCTTTTATTTTTGATTATTTATTCAAGCCATGTTTTCATTCTTTGTTCATTTTAAAAGCACATATTGACCCTTCGCAAAGACCTGCTCCCTTTAGAGATCGCTGTAGCTCCTTCAAGCGGCTCGTGAACCGATCATCTCTTCATACTAGTTCATTTATAGCATCAAATAAACATGAATGAACATCAGAAGGAATGTTGTTTCAAGCAGGGAAAGACACAATTTTTCAAGTTCAAGTTCACCAACGTTAATCTACTAACTCCCCTGACTGCTTTGTCAGACAAAATGGAGGATTCAGGGTTATGGTTGGTCAGATCGCCTGTCAATCAAACTATTTGTGAAGGGTCATTTCTCTGTATGAGAAGCAAAAATGGTTAGTTTACCTCCTGAATTGACCTCCGAGTCCAGGAGCTTGTTTTCCTCATGTGAACTTGCCTTATACCATGCTGAAAAATTCAGCATTGTTGGTCACCAGCATAAGATATGTTTTGCATGCTGGGACCAGCATGGGATGCTGGTTTCTGATTTGCCAGTTTGCTGATCCACAGTGTGGGAAGTGGGTGTACTGGTGGACCAGCATAAGGTATATTTTGCATGCTGGGACCAGCTTGGGATGCTGGTGGATTCTAGCATATGTTATCTTTTGGGTGCTGGTATGATCTCAGCGAGATCAGTATGTTACATATCATGTTTCTTAGTGTGTGTTCATAGTTAAAAAAAAAAGACCAAGACCAGTTTTTAAGTAATTTTAATAAAGAAAAACACATGTTGCAGTTTATATGTTTACTGGTACACAGCAAAATCCTCAGTGTTAAACAAACACAACTCAGTTTTCACGTGGTCCCAATCTATAAAAATTAAAAGTAACAGTGAAGCAATGTTGCAGTGAGTGAAATAAAGATGAACTCTACAGGTGATGATTGACCATTGATGACACATGTAGTCATGAACTCAAAGCAGAATCACTGAAGATAAGAGGAACAAAAAGAGAAAAGAACAAACAGACAGCACAACAACAATTGACTCACAGCCACACAGTGTTTAAAACGAAATCAAATGCAAATAACTCAGCAGAGGATGCTTAAGCAACTCCAAAAACATACTAACCATGCTCAGTTAATATAAACCAGTTTAGATTTATTTCTTTAATATAGTACACGAATAAAAGTTGCTGAAGTCTGTTAAGAATGTCTCCATTATTGTGATTGGTGTTCCCTTTAGTTGGGCTCTTGTCCCTTGATTTAGGTTGATTTTTTTTCCAACAATTGTTAAAAGTGCAGGCTGTTACTATTGTCTATAATATTTCCTGACTGCAATGACATACCATTTACTATGTGCACTTTTTGGAATCAGTGACTGGAGTTTGACACGTCAATTCCCTAATTAGCATAAAAGTATTTAAAAACAGAAACTATCAATTTTGAACTTTCAATAATATAATCAGAATGAAAACAATTTGTTCTACTTTCAACAGAGGGAGTAAAATAAATTACAAAGTTAAGATGTGTTAAGATGTAGAAATATACAAGAAAAAGCAATGCTTGGGCCGAACACTGCTTGCATACAACAGCTTCACCAGCTTCATTTTTCTCAAGAACAGCATTTCTATACTGGATCACCAGCTAAACCAGCACTACAGTACTTTACAGTAAAACATCATGGTCATCAAACATTCATTCATTTCACTCAAAGTTGATGACAGTTAATAGATAAAAGTTATGTGAATTCAGTAACTGATTATATAAAGTACCCACCTCTGATAACCAATCACTCTAATTTGTAATGTAGTCACAAGCATTTTCTATAAAGCCGCTTTGAAACGATACAACAAATAAATGTGAATTGAACTGATCTCAGACTGAGTAACAACAGATTTCCCACCATGCTTTGGTCTATATGGAGACTATATATATTTATGTGTTTTTCTACAAGATTGATATGAAGGAGTTCTGTTACTTTATGATGTTTAATATTATTTTATGATGGGATTTAAAGGAGTTTCTGTTTGGGGGGATACCATTGTGCTGAGGAGTAGAGGCTGTCAAGGATGGGTCAATGAATACTAAAAATGTGTTGCATGTTACTCTATTTTTGAAAACCAATAACTTTGCACCACATTATTGATCTTTCTCATTCTAATCATTTAAGTCATTTGTGTTTTAGAATGTATAAGAATAGAGTTTATAGTTATGTTAAGTGAATTCAAATGAAACAAGTTTCAAATGTACTCAGAAATGTAAGTTTAAGTTGGTTTAAATGAAATGACTTGTTGGGTTTTGCTTTTCAAACTCATGTGTTTTTCCAGTGTTGTTCACTGTAGACAAATTAATGAAGCTCAAGTTCATTTTCTAATTACTGCCGTGTCCACCCTACACCCCAGCTAAACCACTTATCAATAGCACACTTCCACTCTCTTAGAGCCATAAATCTCCAGGCTAACTTCTCCATCAACCTCCTGACCTCTGAGCAAGATTGTTAACAACTGCTTCCAGCTTTGTCCACATGCCACACAGCTATGATGGTCCTGGGGTTATGAAATGTAGTTTTGCATACTGAGTGTACACATATTTTTACTAAATAACAAGGGAGCATTATATAAGCACTATATATATATATATATATATATATATATATATATATATATATATATATATAACTTGCCATGACATATCTTAAAAGATGCCAGTGCCATTGTTTTGTCTCAAGATGTACACCAGTAATGTTTTTAACGCATGTTTATAAAAGCGGCTTAAATGTCCTAATTGACCCTTCGCATACAGGTTGATTGACAGGCGATCTGACCAATCATAACCCCAAATCCACCATTTTGTCCGACAAAGCAGTCAGGGGAGTTAGTAGATTAACATTGGTGAACTTGAACTTGAAAAATTGTGTGTACTCACGTCTTTCCGCTCTTGAAACAACATTCCTTCTGATGTTCATTCATGTTTATTTGATGCTATAAATGAACTAGTATGAAGAGATGATCGGTTCACGAGCCGTTTGAAGGAGCTACAGCGATCTGTCACGACACATTAAAGAGACACTATACCAGTGCTTCCCCCGGTGGGCCGTAGTGGTATTGCAGGGGGCCATAGCTAGTCCAAATCAATATATATTAAAATAATTAAAATATTCCAATTGTTCTAAAATTTGATTTTTTTGAAAGTATGTAAGGTTAGTGTTATGGATTTAAATATATTTGTAAAGAATGTTTACATCATAGTTCTCATAATTCACATGAAATTCTTACAAACTTGGTAATAAATGTATTTGTCGGTAAATGTTGGTATATATAATTATAATTCTCATCGAAACAATGTGCTTAAATTTTATGCTTTGTGTGGTCCGTTAGGCTGCCTTTAATAATCTTCATAACTCAAATATTGTAGAACAGTTGTTTAGTAAATGTTAAACTTGTATAATAGTCAGTGGTCTGTTGTGTTCTCTCTATTATGGGAGATTTCGTGACAATAGCAACTGCTTCTCTATTGCCGTGTTTTACCAGAAAATATTGCGAAATGCTTAATATAAACACTTAGGTAAGGGTGACAGTTAAAACGTTTGTTGCAACACTCTTAAAGCAATCCCTTGCCTCAACGATTTTTTCCCGTCAGGGATACCCTTACTTAGGTTTCATGCAACCGTGATCAGGCCATATTCTCACAATCCAGTGTTTATTGTCTTTATTTGTCATTTCTGCTTTTTATTCAGCTACATCTATAGCTGGATGCCTTTTATAAGGGATTTTTAGGAACATCATAAGTTATTACTCCAAACAAAATCATAAACCTACATGGCTTGCCCTACTGTCAGATGGGGTGTTGTTTAATGCATTTGAGACACGTTGTCCTCAGCGCACAACTTACATCTTAGGATTGTATGCTTACTTGTAAATGTAACAAGTTAGTAAGTATTTCCATGACGCATTTAGGATTATCCTGACAGCAAGCAAGTCTACATTTAACTTCACAGACTTCAATGAATGAGAACAGGTGTCAGATTGTGCTACCAACCCTACATATGCAATGTTTTAAGGGTAGGTTTAGGGTTTGGAGTAAGTAGGAATGTTGATAAAGCCTCAAACCACGTCACGCCACATGAATGTTACGCACAATCTGATAGGAAGCACAAATCATCGGAGCACCGGCGCGTGATAGACTGAGTGGATTGCAATGGGACTTCTATAATTCTAACCTAATTCTAAAATATTTTACTTATGTAGCAAACCCATTTTTGTGTACCGTCACACCCCTATATAAATATGCATGTTTATATTTATGCAGGTTAAGTTTGAAGAAAATTGTTCATACAATTCTATAGATATTTCTGACTTAAGTACAACATAAAATAAAGGGAAGTAGTTTTGAGTATGGCCAAAAATACAATGTGCAGAACATTAATATCTTTTCGCTGTCTCATATACAGAATAAATTCAAACAAAGACAAAGGGCACCCCACTTCAGCAGCCAAGAGTGGAATACCATTTCTGTGTGTGGACAGACGTACTGTATATTTCTCTGTGGGATTGTGTTGGGGGTTGGGGAATGAAAAACAGAAACAAAAAAAGAGAGTAAGAAAGAGTACGACAGATTCAGTGCCACATACAGTCAATGATGCTGTTATTCACTGAATAAACCTTCCGGGTTTCACTTCTCCATGTCATGAATTTGTATAGTGTTGTCATGGTATATGGTAAGACAGTAAGATGTCCCTGGGGCAAGATGACCCAACCCCCCCACCTTATTTTTTTTCCCTCTCTTGACCATAGATGGCACAAAATCTCATCTCAACACATTTATCTGAATATCAACATTTCTTTTATGACAACCCTCATGACAGAACTTTGTATTTGTCAGACTAAGATTTAGTCCGTTCGCAAACAGTTTGATTGACAGGCGATCTGACCAATCATAAACCCGAATCCGCCATTTTGTCTGACAAAGCAGTCAGGAGAGTTAGTAGATTAACATTGGTGAACTTAAACTTGAAAAATTGTGTGTACTCACATCTTTCCACACTTGAAAAAACATTCCTTCTGATGTTCATTCATGTTTATTTGATGCTATAAATGAACTAGTATGAAGAGATGATCGGTTCACGAGCGGCTTGAAGGAGCTACAGCGATCACATTAAAGAGACACTATTCGCTATTTATTGTTTAAACTTCTTTAAAAAAATCTAATATTTTAAATATGAAACTGTTTCATACATTGTCAGTGTCCTCTTTGCTCCATGATGTATTTTTCACTTCGTGAGAACATGATGTGTGGCGTGAGAGTGCATGGGTTGTCGGACATAGCAACAGTAACTAAAGGGGGCGTGTCTTTGTGAAGGGTCAATATTGTATTATGGCCAATATTGTATTATGTTGAATGTCAAAAATTTTGGAATTTGTGGGGCAAAAAATATTTTTGTTTGTAAGTAAAATTAGACCTTTAGGGCAAGATGCCCCACAGAATTGTTGTTACTATGATTTTATGTTGTGAATTTGGGTTGTCAATTGTGAGCGTGTTTGATGAATCCTTCCTCCTTTTCTTGGCATCAGCTCAGAAATTTCACCATTTTAAGAGTAAAGGGATTATTAAAGAAATAAAAATCATATAAATTCGAGGGAGTTTGTCATCTGACCAATCTGAGTTATTAAGATATTCATACACCTCATCAACTTTTTTTCTTGCTACGTCTGCCGTCTTTATATCTTCACATTTACATTTACGGACACATTACGGATTTTCCTGACGTTGTGAAGTGCAAATCTGCATGACCGCGTCATCTGTGAGATGTGGTCTCTGAAGGTCAGTTGGTCATCGAAAATAACTCCAATATTTCTGGCCGAATTTGATGGGGTAATTGCGGATGTACCTAGCTGGATGTTTAAGTCATGTTTTAGAGTTGGAGTGGCAGGGAAGACTAAAAGCTCAGTCTTTGCCAGGTTGAGCTGCAGGTGGTGTTCTTCCATCCACGTCGAGATGTCCGCCAGACAGCTTGAGATCCGTGCAGCTACTGTGGAATCATCTGGTTGTAAGGACAGGTAGAGTTGTGTGTCATCAGTATAGCAGTGGTAGGAGAAACCATGTGCCTGTATGATGGGACCCAGTGATGTAGTATAAATGGAGAATAGGAGGGGACCAAGAACTGAACCCTGAGGAACCCCGGTGATCAGTTGATGAGGTTTGGATCTGAGGTTTCTTCACTGAGGTTATTGCAGTGGATTTAGTATTGCAAATTATACATGCAATGCAGCCTGAGAATTTGGTTAAAATGAGGCATCTTAAAGCTGCATGATTATGCTGCCTACCAACTGTTTACAAAATTTCCATCCTCTGATGCCTTGAAATGCTACTTTCTAGGTTTTGCAACAGAGCATCTGTTTACTAATCTCATTATAGCATTCATACAAATTAAGGGGATTGACATGTTTTGTGTGTTATTATATCTTCATTTGCTTGGTTCATAAAATCCTGGAAGCAAGAGTGATCTTCATAATTCTGACTTTACAGGGATGTGACAAGATTGAGCATATCAATCAACAGAAATGAAAAAATAATTGATTGAATTTGAATTGAATTGACAGATTTTTTTTTTATTATTCCATGTAGCGAATTTTTGGAAATGTTCTGAATCAAAATAGCATCAGTGTGAGCAGCTCTCAAAGTTTCTTTTCCATCATCCAGATGTGTGTGTTGTTCATTGTTGTCATAGCGACCAAACCTTTTCTTTCGAAAAAGGGGCCTAGAGGCTTCTGAACTGCATATTTTAGGTGTGGAATGTGACTCCTCTGAAAGCAAAATGGGGCAAGAGTGTGTGTTGGGCAGTGAGGCAGTGTTTGAATGTTGCATGAAACCATCTTCTGATATCTGATTATTATTCAATACTAGATTTTTACATTTTCACAAATAAAATGTCAGTTGGCATGCCTGGAATGGATTAAATTGTCATTTTCTCTAAAGTAGTGGTACAACTGGTAGACCCAGAGTAGTTTTTACCCATTGTCATGGTAATCTTAACAACCGTCCCTCCCCCTAACCTATATGGCTAAATGACTGAAACCTCCCACTTACCGGGTCTGGTCCATTTCAAGACTTTTGAAAAGTTCCAATGGTGGAAACATGATTGTATCTCTTGCGGAGGTTGTAAAAATTCATGTTGAATTTTCTCATGTCAAAGACCCATAACTCCAAATCTGTTGTTGTTTCAAAGAACATATAAAGAAATCTCCAATAGAGGGGAAGATTTTCAAAGGCTAATGACCTAATTTTATGTCTAACCCTGTTTTATTAATTAAAGGGACTGTATAATGATGTTTTTTAATATATATTTTTTTAAAAATTTTATTAAAGTTTTATTTTGGCAAACTGGGCTGGAAAATTTTAAAAAAAATTTACCATATTTTTGCTGTATTTTAATAATTGCAGTCTCAAAGACATGAGTGAAACCAACATTTACAGGTTAATTTCAGACCAGTGTTGTTTAAACAGAGAGCAGTAATATCATAATCCTTGATTTAAACATATAGAAACCGGCAAGAGAACTTTCTGTGCTCACCAGCATATCTGGCACCTTACTACTCGTTCACATTCTTTAAAGAAGTGAACCATTCCAGTACTGAATGGCCCTACAGCAAGGGCCAAAGCCAAGAACTGACTTATTGTGTAAATAAAGTCTTGGAAATTATTTCCAGACTTTCCTGGTGTCAGTGTGTGTGTGTGTGTGTGTGAGAGAGAGAGAGAGAGAGAGAGAGAGAGAGAGAGCACGTGTACCTGGCATTCCCTACATCATGGGGACCAAATGTCTCCATAAGGATAGTAATGCCAGCAATTTTTGACCTTGTGGGGACATTTTTTTGGTTCCCATGAGGAAAACAGCTTCTAAATATCAAGCATAACGTTCGTTCTGGGAGGTCACAACTGTCTACCTACAGGAATACAACGCCTATCACCGCATCCTATATGTAAGGTCATTCAGTATTATCAGCAGCTTTAATTACCCTCCTCCATCCCCAGCTCCTCCTCTCATCCAGACCTTCTGATATTCCTCTTCGAATCAGATTCATTTTTGTTGTACATTAAATTATTGAACATTAATATCTGCAATACATTCATGTTGGTTCTGTTCTGTTTACCCTAGGGGGTTATCGCTGCTCTCCCTGCTCTTATCCATGGTAGGCTCTGAGTACGTGCCCAGAACAACAGAACCATACTGCCAATCCAAATTTTATGCTAATTGTCAATCATCTTTGATGATAGAGGTCCCGACGGAACAGTCACGTCTTCTGGAAATGTAAAAATGCAGAAAGTTTTCTGTGATGGGTAGGTTTAGGGGATAAAATCATTATGACTATGGAATGTCCATAATGTGTGTGTGTGTGTCTGGCCATTAAAGGAAAGTGTGTGCATATGGTCCATTCCATAATGAAAGTATGCCATCTATCATGCCCCCATCAGAATCCCAAACCACAGCCCTTCTACGAGTCTGCAACCAGAAATGAATTTTCTTCCCCTACAATTTTTAAGGGTATTTTCAATAATTACCTTATTAAATGTATATTACAAGTTTTACATCTTCAGGTGCAGGAGGAGGGTGGATTCAGAGAGCAGGTGTGCAACTAAAGTATTTTTATTCCCAAAACAAAATGAAGCACAAGCAGTGGTGGAGCTAGGGGGTGGCCGCCGACAAATGCTGTTTCTGTCTGCTTTTTTCTTTACATGAACGCCGTTTATTTAACGCAGAACCGTCTCTTTAAGGCCACAAAAACAGGAGACTTGTCTAACACGCACTGGAATTTCACCTTAGTCAAAATGCGTGCGGAAAGGATACAGGTGCCGAATGAGCTTCAGTAGAACAACAGTGAACATTATATATAGCCTACGTCAATTTTCTAGTGGGTTTCAAAGATCGTTTTGCAACATAATAATGTAATACAACATAATACAACGTAATAGTCTGTTTTTCTGATGAAACTTTTATTTTGAAACACGTGTGTGAAAGCCGGTGACACTCCTTGTATTTTGTCGGTCTATATGTCAGTAAAACTCAGAAAAAAGCACTTTTCTGTCGTATCAGCCGTATATCACTTCACTAAAGCGTATAATAAACATGAAAAGAATGAAAAGTCGTAGTTCTGTTGTTAATTAAGTCATGAAATGACCAAAAGGACGATTAAAGCTGCGTTAAAACTGTGCAATAATCAATATTCAAAGAATCTGTATTCTGCTATGTGAGGTCACAATATAATAAATATTATAATAAAGTCACAAGCTGATATGTAATTTTGTAATGCATAAATAGATGTGAGCACTGTGCATTTGTACTAGAAGATGCTAATTTTGCATTAATTTATTAAGTACAAACAAAAATGGATAATGGACATTTAAATGGATAAAATAATTTTACATTCTGGCCGTTGACTTCCACCCTTATTCAAATTCTTGAATAAATGACAAAGTTAAACATTTAGTGCTTGCTTTAGTTGTTTTAGAAACAGACCAACTCAGAATTGTTGAAGAGTTCATTGATTACACATAAAATTCAATGATAAATCTTTGAACTACAGTATGTAGATATGCATGTCTCATCCATGAAGATGCAACAACGGAGAACACGCTACTGGGGGTTTTGAGAACCAGAACAAGCTGACTGAACAAGTTGAAATGTAGCGATAGTGTGAGCCCCTTTATTAACAGGTGAGGAATATATATATATATATATATATATTAAAGAGATATTGATCTAATTCATTACAACTCAATTACAATTAAGTACAAATTAACTGTATTCAGTTGTGTTGTAGGCAAAGTCCAGTACATTATAGATTCATATTTATGTTTTTAGACATCAAGATTTCTGTGCTGGTTGCTGGCCCCTGCCTGGCCACCCCTATGAAAAGATCCTGGCTCCGCCACTGAGCACAAAGGCTTTTCAGCATCAAATCCACAGTAGCTCCACAGCAGCACAGCACCGCTTGCTCTCCATGTGATCCCTCCCCAGGACAGGAGTTTTATTCCACTGCAAAAGTGATAACACCAGATAGGTCTCATTAACCAGTTACCAACTGAGTTCCTGATCTTTTTCTCCATCTGAAGCAGATGCTAAAACCTGCCACTGGAGCAGGGTAGTCATCCAGCCTCTCCCTGAATTCCTGAAGAGGAAGTCGGCCATAGCCACCATCCACTGTGGATCACCTGAAATTGAAATGGTTGTAAAGCTAAATACCATCAGGTGATACCTTCTCCCTCCAGCACCTGAGACAACTCAGCTCCCAACCCTCCTTCCAACATGTCCATCTGTAAAACAGAAAAATCAGGAGTGTGCAACAATAGCCCACCACAATGCAGCCTTCGTGTGAAGGCAGGAGTGTGATTGTATGGAGCAGCATGCGGTGTTGGGGAGATGACATTTATAGATTGCTCCATGAATGCCTGTGGATGTTCAAAATTCTGGCTGACAAGATGACTCCTATAGTCTCTAAAAGCTTGGCAGAAGAGGGCTATTCCAGCATGATAACGATCCAAAGCACACTGCCAAAATCACCTAATAGTTTATAAATAATAAAAAAAGAAGAAGAAAACTCTGACCGGGCCAAGTATTTACCCGACTTAAATCCAGTAGCACACTTTGGGATATTTTAAAAGGATAGGTAGAGCAACACAACCCTGCAGCAAATAGCTATAAACAAAATCTCTTCATAAATGCATGTAATTTTGGTATCCACAGAGGAGGATTGAGTCTGTCATCAAAAATTAAGGTGGATATACAAAGTATTTAAACAATAAAAGATATGAATCTCTCTCCCACTTACTGATTTTGAATCATATTGTATACTGTAAAGGTAATTTGACTAAAATGAGACAGTTTGGCATTATCTGAAAATCAAATCAAGCTGTATTTATATAGCGCTTCATACCATACAGATTGTTTCAAAGCATCTTTACAGTGATAAACAGGAAGTCAATGTAAACAGAATTCAATTCTGCTGTGAAGCAGCTCTAAAAAACACAATGGTGTCATCATTCAGCTGAAGTCAGTTCAGTGTTGATTTAGTTTGGTTCGATAACTGTGAAAAAGTTCATCAATTATGAAACGAGTTCAATTTAACCATAAGCAGCTCTACAGAAGACAGTGTCATTATTCAGAGTCAGTTCGGCATTGAGTCAATTCAGTTCAATAGCAGTATCGATGATACAAAACTCGTCAATCGTGAAAAGAAGTCGAATCGGCTATAAAGCAGCCTTGCAGAAAAAAGTGGTGTGATCCAGCTCAATTCAGTTTACGTTTCTGAATCACGTTCGTTTGAGAAATTATTGTAAGATCAAATGTAGGATGGTTTCTACGCAACATTTTATAAATGAGGCCCCAAAACTCCATCATGTCACAGAAATGGAGAAATCAGGCTCAGTCTTTTCTGGCCAAATGAGTGAACATGGTATATTTATGAATCCAGGCTGCATCACGAGTCAGATTGTGGATTAATATCATTCAAAATATTTCATCCAGCTCCTTCTGCTTGAAGATCAGGATGTCCCGTTTGATGGGAGGAGTTATAGTCTGAAAATGTATCTGGATGTATTAAATATTGCAGTCGAGAAAAAGATAAAGAAAAGCCTATTAATCACAATGATTTTACTAAGACATAACACCACAAATGACCACATTTGTTCTGCTGTGATCAAGATGTTAAGTGCTGGCTATAATCCGAATGTGTGATATGATTATGTTTGTGCATGGAGTCTATGTAAGAATCTGAACATCACTAGGTGAGTCTGTGACACCTCCTAAGCCAATTATAACTACTTCCTTGCATAAATGAAGAGAAAAAACTCTCCATTCTCTCTGGGGTAGGCAATTAATTAAGCAAGCATTCAAATCCATTGATGTAGCTACTGTAATTGGGCATGACCAATATATTTGAACTTATGCAAATGACAACACAGCCTCCAGGCGCAAACAGGGGTGGCAGTTTTTTGGGGCATTCCACAGATACATAACCACCATGTCTAAAAACACGAAAGCTAAACCTGGAGGAAAATCTGAGTTTGCAAGATTAGAAGCATAAGCTGCTGTCATGTTCACACAAGAAAAGGAGAGTACTCGTGGTTTGGGGCTAATACAGTGTGATAAACATTATCATCATGTCTAAACAGTGTTACGTTTCCAATCATATTTATTTAGTTTTTTTCATTAATATCCAGGGTGTATATGGTAAAATTGTCTGTGTGTGTTCTATGCAGTGCTTGTGTCCAAAATCAATCGTGCAATCTCTATACATACAAGCAGGGTTGGGGAGTAACGAAATACAAGTAACTTAGTTACGTATTTAAAATACAAACTTTGAGTCACTGTTTTTCATTACAGTTACATTTTAAATGGGTGGTAATCAGATTACAGTTACATCTGAAAAGTATTTTAGATTACCAAAGTGATTACTTTGAATTTTAATGTCATTTAAACAGCAATTGGTGATTCTCTGACTCTGACAGTCTGAAAAAGAGTTAAATTTCATGTTTTCGACTGTTTTCATGTTTTGTGATAGTTGTTTGTGAGTCATTTCATAATTCACTGGTCACTGCAACTTTTTCTCACAATTTGTTTTCCCCTCACAATTTGCATTTCACAATTCTGACTTCTTTTTCCTCAGGATTGTGAGATTTAAACTCACAATTACAAGTTATAAAGTCAGAATTGGGAGATATAAACTTGCAATACTAACTTTTTTCTTGCAATTGTGAATTTAGTATGTGAGTTTATATCTCATATTTTTCACTTTTCTCAATATTGTGAGTTTATATCTCATAATTCTGACTTTTCTCAAAATTGCGAGTTTATATCTCATAATTCAGACTTTATAACTCGCAATTGCAACTTTATATCACACAATTCTGAGGGAAAAAGTCAGAATTGTGAGATAAAAACTTGCAATTACCTTTTTTGTGTTTGTTCCACACTTATTAGTGTTCCAAAGTATTCTAAAGTATTTAGATTAAGTTACTAAACTTGAGTAATGTAACGAAATACGTTACAAATTACTTTTTAAAGCATGTATTTTGTAATCTGTAGTGAAATACATTTTAAAAGTAACCTACCCAGCCCTGATTATCACTCAAAATTTTGGAATAATTAGATTTTTTTTTTGATGTTTTTTGAATGAAGTCTCTTATGGTCAACAATTTATATGATCAAAAATACAGTAAGAAGAGTTATATAGTGAAATATTACTACAATTCAAAATATGAATTTCATATTTGAACATATTTTAAATGTAATTTATTCCTGTCATGGCAAAGCCAGGGAGACATGGCTCTGGCCTACTATACAACTATACTAAACTATATACAAAACCACACAAACGGCAATGATCAGTGTTCTGGGTCAGAGTCAGTGCTCTGTCTGATATGCCAAAGCATTGTCTTTTCCTCCAGCAGAACTTTTTTATTTGTACTTGTTTATTTGTAGGGGTAATTCATGTGTATTATCATTGCAAGCCCATGCCTCCTGTCTTGGAACTGGCATGGTTCTCAGTTTCCTCTGAGGAAGGAAACACACGATAGGAACAAGGCCAGAAACTCAATGCCAAAAGAGATAGACTCACACTAAGAAATATAAATATGCAGCTGTTGAAGAAATGAAAATGAAAATTCTGTCATTATGCATCCTTGTTATTCCAAACCTGAAGGCTGTTTTTTTTAATGGAATAGAAATAGAGCCATTTTGAAGAAATAGATCTATATGTTATTTTGAAAAATATAGAAGTTATTTAATGGTATGTAATGTAAATTATTTTATTATTTGTTCCAAAAGCATATGGCTTTCTTCTGTAGAGCATATAAGGAAATATTTGTAGAATATTTTCGCTGCTGTTTTCCATACAATGAAGAACACAAATGAATGGAGGGGCTGTCAAGCTCCAAACATAATAGTCCATACAACATGTTCCAAGTCTTCTGAAGCTAAATGAGTAACACTTTATTTTACAATGTCATGTTACACGTTACATTAACTATAAATTATGCATAATTACATGCAATTAACCCTAAACCAGCCCATATTTCTAACCCCAAACCTATAATGTAGATAATTATTGCAGTAATTATAGTATTATAGTAATTAAATGTCTAATTACACTGTAACACGATCACCTTAAAATAAAGTGTACACACTAAATGTAAAGTAAATCACCGGTCATTGAATTTAAGTGGAATATGGAGTTTCTTTCTTTACAGTCTGAATCAAAATCTGAATCAAAAAAATTCTGACGCACTTCTGCATATTCTGAAGAAAAACGGTCGTAAATGCTTTTGGTGTAAAACATCCCCACAAAGATAGCGACATATGAACTGGTACAGACACACACTCAGGCAGACTTCATTTCCCTCTTCTAATTTACTGTTACACACATGTGAGTGCTCTCTCAGCCATGGAATCATCTATCTCAATCAGGGCTGATGATGCTTTATTAAGCACTCAAGCAGTGGAGTGTAGAGTGGAGCAAAGAATAGAGACACACAGGGAGCAGGTGGTTGCAGAGAGATCTTTAGTAATCATGTCATGGATGCAACGCCAAGGGGGCAACATGCTATAGCTTTACGCAGTTCACTTCAAAATAATGTTGGGTCTGCCTTCTCCCATTGACTGTCCAATTAAAATGTATTTCTCTCTCTTTTTCTCCCTCCCTCCCTCTTCAGCCAACAACAAATTCATATGATACAACGTGGTACTACCTTCTGTACAAAATAGCACTGTAATAGACTCCCTGTGTCAATGTGATGTGAAGCTTCTTCCCTTTGTTCCTCATTTCGTTTCTCTATCCCCATTTAGCAAGAAAATAAGATATGTAGTCCTTACTCTTCTTATTGAACACCCACAAACATACTCTTATTTTTTCTTTTTTAGGACAAATTCCTTTAGGATGGTAGCTTGTCATTAGATGGTCTAAGTTAGTCATTGACTGGTTGACCACCATGTTCTAAAGATCAGCTTAACTACTATTAAGCTAAACTGGTATGTTCGTCCAACATACTAAATCAGGTAAAAAAAAAAAAACCCACATAAGCAAACTAAAAAACAGCAATACATTATGTCTAAAACACCAGCAAGACACCCAATATGTTATAACAGGGTTGGGCAACTCTGGCCCTCGAGATCTACTGTCCTGAAGAGTTTAACTCCAGCTCTAAATCACAACACACCTGAACAAGCTAATCCAGAATTACTAGAAATGCTTTGAGCTCAGCTCTGTATTATATCAACCTGTTTGTCATGAGAGCTGAAATATGAAATGCTAAGATCCCACATGAGCTACCTCATTTCTCAAAGCACATAAAATGACAATAATAATGAATGTAAACAACTTAGAGAGCTTGGTAACTGGTGTTGATACTGTTGACATGGAAACGCGGTTAGGATGTCACAGGTTGTCATAAGCTCGGTAGGAACTGTAAAAAGGTGGCTGCTGTTGGTTTGCGATGCTCCTTGACTCTAGTGTGGCCCAGATCCGGCCCATATCTGGTACGTGTGGTTTACATACGGACCAGATGTGGGCCGGATCTGGGCCGACACTATGTTGCTGTCAGGGTGAGGTCTGCTTGTAAAAACTCTATATAGCATGACATGAGCTGATGACATGTTATGTCAGCGCGAACAGGGTGTGCGAGGGTTTGTGAAAATGGGCAGGAAGGACATCGTATTATTTCATTCAGGCTGAAAACAATTATTGGAGGAACATTTTATGGTCCTACGGTTCCACAGACGATATATATTTATAAAAATACATTAGACCGTTTTAAATAGTGATTACTATTAAGATATAAGGAGATTTTCAACCAGTATAACAAAAAAAATGTTTCTGTAGAGAAAACTTTTCATATTTCATATTAATGTATTAATGTCTAAAATACAGGCTCCACAAAGTCAGTATACCAACGGTCAAACATGGGTTCATGAGTTCACACTCGACTTAAATGTCAGGACATCATGCTTCGTGCAGATGTCAATCACAAAATCACGAATCCACATTTGTCAGAAGCGATGGTTTATAGTGTAGAAAGTTTAAAATATTTGCATTTTTCTCACACACCTATCGTTTTGCTTTATCAACTGGGGTGGTATGGATTACCATAATGCTTCTTTTGCTTGGACCTATCCACTTGCACTATAAGGACTCACACAGATTGATCATTTTAAAAATCTTAATTTGGCTTCATGAAAGCAAGATATATAGATCTGGGATTGCATTAATTTATTACTGGCTGAAAATCTTCCACCATAGAACTCAAATCAAAACCGTATAGCTTTTTTTTCTTTTCAGTGGTACAATGCTGACACATTTGTACACTAATAAACAATCTAAAACTAAATGTCCTCTTTTTTTTCTCATTCTCCCCATCACTTTAACTGACAGCAAACCTACATCAACTTGCCCTTCTATTCATTGATTTCAGAGAGGTGCAGAACAGTCAGCAATGTGACGTTTCAAGGTGACAGAACCCCGACTACACCCTCCTACTAACAGTACATGGCCCTTCAATTACCTGTCAACAAGCCAGCACTTCTTAAGTAAGCAGCCTAGGTTGTCTCTTGAAGGTCTTTCCTTGAAGAAACTTGTGAAGAACAATGAAAGTGTTAGAAAAGATCGAGGTTCTGCTTACAAGGGCTATTTCCTCAGTGCAACATTTGGCCACTGACATTAGTAGCATGTTAAGACGCCTCTGCATGTCTATTCTTGTCCGTTAGATAGACCAGCACCAAAGCAGACCTGATCAGCTTGTAAATTCATGCCTTTTCATTAGTGATATTCTGTTACCTATGTTTGGTAACACTTTATTTCGATAGTTCACTTTAAACATTCTACTAACTTTGCAATTTACTACAGCCCAGAGGAAATACCCCAACCACCGCAAGTTCACACTCTCGATTCCCAGCTAAGGATGGGTAGAGTACTCTTGGTACTCTTCGCAAACAGTTTGATTGACAAGCGATCTGACCAATCATAACTCAGAATCCGCCATCTTATCCGACAAAGCAGTCAGGGGAGTAGCCTATAGAAGATTAAAGTTGGTGAACTTGAAAAATTGTGCGTACTCACATCTTTCCACGCTTGAAACAACATTCCTTCTGATGTTCATTCATGTTTATTTGATGCTATAAATGAACTAGTATGAAGAGATGATCGGTTCACGAGGAGCTACAGATCTGTCACGACACATTAAAGACACACTAGACGCTATTTATTGTTTAAACTTAAACTGTTTCATACATTGTCAGTGTCCTCTTGTATTCGTCCTCGATGTATTTTTCACTACGGGAGAACATGATGGGTTGTCGGGCATAGCAACAGGGGGCAGGCTTTGCGAAGGGTCAATTAAAGTGAAAGTACCCTTTTGATGAACAAATGAATAAGATTTCACACAAAAAGTGATCAAAATGTACAAATAAGGTTGTCTAGTGTGCTTTAACAAGAATTGGAGTATGTCAGAAAAGAAAATTCAATAAAATATTAATAGAAAATTATCCATGTAGCTTGTTTTTCAGTTGAAAGTATGATGAATTATTTTAAAACAAAACAAAACAAAAAAACTAAAGTAAACCGGCCAGAAAATATGATATATTAACATTCTTTTCCACATACAGGTAGCCTATATCTAGCACTACTAAAATCGAATCAAACTACTCAAAAAAAAAAAAAAAATTTGCAGCAATGACACAAGGTTTCTTGTTTGTTAGTTTGTTTGCGTTTGCATGAGAATGTTGTACACATCCCTATGTTAACAAACTTTCAAGACTATCAAGTTTATAAATGACCAACTGATGCTGTACAAACGTTTCCGGTGTGAATACTTGCACGTCTACGCAGCCGCAGTTGACAATGTAGTTGCGCTCACGCTTGCAGTGTAAACCAGTGTGAGACTTAATAATGGTCCTGTGCACAGCCTGGTTGATTAGTCTGATTATGATGTCTCATGGATAAATTGATCTGGGCCATTTTTCCTAAAAGTATCTTCAGCTTACGTAGAATGAAACAAATGGACAAAAATCTTAGAATTACGCAAGCATTTTAAGTAGTATTTGAAAATAGTCGTAGATCTACGAGTGCTTTGAAGTAGTCTTAGAGTGCTAAAGAGCATCGTAAGAAAAGCATGTGCAGCCACCTGCAGGACAATTGCAAATTTACATCTCAACTTAATACAGATATGACTAGCACACAATTATAAATACTAATTTTAGTTAAATCAGTAATTAAACATAGTGAAAATGGTTTACAAAAAGTGTGCATGTTAAGTATTTTATTGAAACTTTAATTGTTATATTAAAGTTAAATATTACTAACCTAAATTTTACAGATTAGTACTTAAATATTATATGTATATATATATATATATATATATATATATATATATATATATATATATGTGTGTGTGTGTGTGTGTGTGTGTGTGCGCGGGTATTCCCTACGTGTCCCCACAGGTATAGTAATACAAGTAAATGTCCCTTGTGGAGACATTTTTTTGGTCCCCATGAGGAAACAAGCTTATAAATCATACAGAATGATCTTTTTTGAAAATCTAAAATAGCAGAACATTTTCTGTGACGGGTAGGTTTAGGGGTAGTGGTAGTGTAGGGGGACAGAATATACAGTTTGTACAGTATAAAAATCATTACGCCTATGGAATGTCCCCATAAAACATGAAAACACAACATGTGTGTGTGTGTGTGTGCTCACGTTTTTGTGATGTATGAGGACACACATTTGTATAATGACATGGGTATGACTCTAATATTACGACGTAAACATGAAATATGAGAACATTTCATGAGTAAACAATGTTTTATTAAAAATGTAAAAATGCAGGATGTTTTCTGTGATGGGTAGGTTTAGGGGTAGTGGTAGTGTAGGGGGAGAGAATGTACAGTTTGTACAGTATAAAACCCATTATGTCTATGGAATGTCTTCAGTAAGATAACAAAACAAACCTGTGTGTGTGTGTGTGTGTGTGCTCAAATCCATTGTTAATGGGAAATGCGATCATATACGATGTGCCTGTGGTAAACATTTCAATTACCTTGCCCTCATATAGCAATCAATCAGCTTTCTTTAATAATGCAGCTCATTGATTGGTTTGGCCCCTGATTAAATTGACAAATTATTCTAATTGTTATTTATCACTGAGGTGTTGAGGGGCCTGGATTTTCTTCTGTGCTATATTCTCCTCTGGATTATCCTATTTTGAAAATGCAACTTGAAAGATTCACCTTTAATGGCGAAATGATATTTATATCAGCACACTGATATATGCAATGTAATTAATTTTGGGTACAATAAGTTTAATTGTGATTTTCAGGTGAAATATTTTGATTTTGAATAAGTTATGACTTGTGTGGAGGAGTTTAGCGAGGGAACGCCAAAGTGTTCTTTAAAACCCTTTTCTGTTTCCAGTGTTTGTGGAGATGCTATAAGTTATGTTTAGTTTCTTTGTGTTCTTGTGTAATTCTCCCTGTGCTCATTGCCTGTGTTCCTAGTTAGTTTCCTTGGTTGTTAATTAATCCCACACCTGCGTTCTGGTTATTTAACTGTACCTGTGCATTTAAACCCTTAGGCCTGGTTTCTCAGACAAAGATAGGCCTTAGTTCAATTAGGATATTTAAGTAGCTCTTATAAACTTACCCTAGAAGAAAAGAAAAAAATTACTTGTGTGCATCTGGAGATAAAACAATTTAAAGATATGCCAGAACAAGCTTTCAGCTTAAACTAGGACTAATTTAAGCCTTGTCTGTGAAACTGGGGGTTAGTGTCCTTAGACCTTTGTTCCGGTATTGTCTATGTTATATGTGGTTGTGTTTATTTTCCCTAGTGATCGCCTTCAAGTGTTACTTGTTAACCTCATGTAAGCATGAACGCTGCTTTTGTTTATAGCGATTAAAGAATGAGAAAGCAGTTCAACACACCAGGGTTTCTGTCGAAAAATGTGACTTGTGTGTCCATGTAAACACAAAAGCATGTTCTTACAGGTTTTTGAAGAGTGCGCACTTCATGTATACACGGTTACTATCATAATAGGCCTATAGTGTATGATACCGTATAGTGGCTCTTTAATGTGTCGCGACAGATCGCTATAGCTCCTCAGTTCAAGCGGCTCGTGAACCGATCATCTCTTCATACTAGTTCATTTATAGCATCAAATAAACATGAATGAACATCAGAAGGAATGTTGTTTCAAGCGTAAGTACACACAGTTCAAGTTCACCAGCGTTAATCTACTAACTCCCCTGACTGCTTTGTCGGACAAAATGGCGGTTATGATTGGTTAGATCGCCTGTCAATCAAGCTGCCGGCGAAGGGTCAATTCAAACAACAGAAAATTGATGCTAATTTGCACTTTTTAAGAGCAATAACTTATAACTTATATATCCTAAACCTTTTTGTTCTGAACATCACTACATTATAAATGCTGCCCTGACTTATTAATACCCGCTTTTAAGTGTTCTTACTCAGCATCAGAAAAATATGAATAGATAAATAAAAGTCCAAGAAAAATAGACATTATGTTGTTTTTGAAATGCCTTCATTTTCTGTACTCATTAATATGGTGTAAAAAGAAGTAGTGAAAGTCAATCCCTCCAAAAATCTGCCTATTCTTCCCATGAGGACCCATCATCAGCCAAGCAGCAGATGTAAATTAACTCTCCTCCACTTCAGTGGTTCTAGGAGAAAGTGTGGGAAAGGCCTATTAGACTGTTGTTAAAAGCATATTGTAGATTTTAAGATTGAGTCACTGGAATACATTTAATGTGGGTTAGAAAAACAATTTGTCATACTTTTACTGATGCATATGAAGTGGTGTGTGTTTGTGTGTGCTTCAGTCATAACAATATTGTAATATCTATTGATTGAAATTTGTGTAATAAGCTTTCTTTTATTAAAAGACGATAAAACAAAGTCCTTTAATGCAGGTCCCCATCCAAGTAGCCAGTTGATGAATCACGGAAAAACCACGGATGAAGACGGCCTCAGCGAACTGCTAGAGAAAGCGTTACTGGGGTTTTTAAAGGAAGTGACATTGTGATTGACTGATAATGGATGGATCATGTCCACACATAATTATCGATGACAAAATCTTTAGTATGGCTCTTAATTAAGAATTGGCACATTTAGCGCATAGTTTCATTTGGATCATAACTAAATCTACACATTCCAATCACTGAAGTCCTTTGAATGAAGTAAAGGACAGCTTCTGGGCCTCTTGAATTAACTTGCTATAGTTATGTTGAGAGTGCGCATTTAAATGTGTGCGCAGTAATGGAGTGATGAAGCAAAGTGAGGGGGAGCAATTAAATACAGTCAAACCAGCCATATTTTGCAAAGGTTGTCATGGTTATAGCTGCTGTGTTTGTGGATAGGAATGTGAATGATGTGCTTATGGTGAAGGGCTGGAGTTTAACATTCCTCAGTGCTGCTTTGCTGCTTCATTACCAAGAAAATATGAAGACTTATGAAAAACAGTTACTGTGCAGAGAATTGGTTAAAGGAAGGAGGTTCGAGACTGACCACTGAGCTGGAAGCTATATGTTTATGTTCTTTATATACTCTACAAGTCATATTGTGGATGTTGTTCAAAAGGGGAAAGTCTTAGAAGAGTTATCTTTATCACCGTCTTTCTCATTAATTACGAATAAATTATTATTTTGTTGTTGTTATACATTGAATGATTACTTTCATAATGTTTTCTGTTTTTTCCTCTTTTGTGAGAATTTTAGATACAGATAAAAGGCTATTGCCAAAAGATAATTTACTTGTTGCATCCTTTTATCCCCCACACTGCATTGTAACAAACTCTTTAGCCAAAGCCCACTGTAAACGAGTTACATGAGAGGAAATGGTCGCATTATCTGAGAATGCTAAACTTGGAGGTTGTCAACATGGGTCAAATAGGTAGAACATATTCAGAAAATTGATGAAATATTTTGTTTTCATAGGTTTACTTGATGCAGCATCAGTAGCTGCCTCTATGAGAAACCTCCCAAATGATAAATGACCCTTCGCAAAGACCCGCCCCCTTTAGTTACTGTTGCTATGTCCGACTAGCCATGCGCTCTCACGCCACACATCATGTTCTCACGCAGTGAAAAATACATCCTGGTGCAAAGAGGACATTGACAATGTCGACTGACAAGACAGAGCAGGTTGATAAGAAACCAAATTTCAAATATTGAATTTTTTTTAAAGAAGTTTAATCAATAAATAGCGTATAGTGTCTCTTTAATGTGTCGTGACAGATCGCTGTAGCTCCTCGTGAACCGATCATCTCTTCATACTAGTTCATTTATAGCATCAAATAAACATGAATGAACATCAGAAGGAATGTTGTTTCAAGTGTGGAAAGAAGTGAGTACACACAATTTTTCAAGTTCAACTTCACCAACGTTAAACTACAAACTCCCCTGACTGCTTTGTCAGACAAAATGGTGGATTCGGGGTTGTGATTGGTCAGATTGCCTGTCAATCAAACTGCATATATATATATATATATATATATATATATATATATGTAGCTTATTAATGTAAACACACGTTGTCGGCTAATGGCTTGAACAACTACTAGTCGAATAGAAAATTCTTTAGTTGGGGGCAGCCCTAGACATCTGTAAACAAATAAATTGCATTAATTTGATAAGAAATATACATGTTTCCTCTATTATGATGGCACCAGTCTCTGTGAGGGACATTCAAGCAATAAGTGGACTAGTGCTAGTGCAAAATGGATCATCGGTGAGAACGAGGAGGATCTAACACCGCTAGTGCCTGAACCATCAGCCACGGCCCCAACGGTGAGCAAGCCAGAGCCCACCGCAGACACAGAGCCCCGGCCCACCGCAAAGCTTATGCCTGAGCCGATATTCCATCAAAATGTCCTACCAGGTGCGTGAGCCAACAGAGTGTAAATTCTAGACCGTTGCTCAATAGCTAAAACATCTTAATACATTAAATACATTTGCTTTTATCCATTTGGCAGGCACCTTTTGTCCTAAACGACTCATTTCATTCAAAGTTCAGGCTATCATTGGCTTGCAGTCTAACCCATGACCACATTTCTGCTAGCCCCTTTCGCTTTTTTAATTGTTTGAGTCTGTGAAAAGGTACATGACACCTCATTACTAAGAATTGTAGTTAAACTTATGGTTTCACTGTTTGTTGTGACACTGACCAGCACTGCTTGTGCGGTTATCTTGTTAGAGCCGGAATTCAGAAAACACTTATCAGTCAAGCGCCAACAACACTTCCTGACATGGAAGAGAACACGTCTAATCCTAATGTGCATAACTTTATTTATATGTATATTGGAGAAATAAATTCAAACCAACTTCCAAACATGTTATGAGACAGAAAGCCTCCATCATCATCCCAAAACTACTTACTTGGGTGGCTGAGCAATTCACACGTTTTAGCAGTTACTTCTCATTACAATAAAATTCCACTCCCATTAGAGTTAAAGGAAAAACACTGTAATTTTCTCACAGTACAGGGTGTTACATGTACATTAAACCACAGTGAGAGCATTCCACTGCTATGACTGATCTACTTCTGACTACTAGGTCAAGTGTGAACAAGGTGTCAGGATAATCGCACATGTCTCAGCCTTCACACCTGTGTGTGTGTGTGTGTGTGTTAACTACAGTCTTGACATATCTAGAGAAATGGCACAATGCAATAGGCATGCAGCAAGGGGCTTTACAGGATAACTGTGTTGAGCAATATGATCACCATGGAAGCCTTTCAAGTTGTTGGGGGATATCAGTATTCGATTGGTGTTTGAGGTGAACATGCAGAAACACATTCTACAGACTAATCCTAATGAAAATAAAGTTTAGTGGCATATTAAAAGTGTTAATGTCAATATATAATTGGTCACACTTTAGTTTAGGGTCCAATTCTCACTATTAACTACGACGTTTGTCTCAAACTCCTAATTACTGCTTATTAATAATTAGTAAGTTAGTTGTTAAGTTTAGGTCATGCTAATAAGCAGCTAGTTAATAGTGACAATTAGAGCCTAAAAGTGTTAACAGTAATACAGATATGTTGTAATTATTCAACTCCTATTCGAAAATGCTGTTTTTAAATCACTCAGTATGTTAGGGTACACAATGAAGCCTTTAGTAACTTTATAACGACACTTATTTCGACTGTTTGAATGGATGAAAAAGGATGGAAGAGACAAAAAGTAACATTAAGATTACATTAAAAAAGTTTTTACTTTTATAAAAACATGGTTTTGTTAGCATTTCCTGAACCGAAGGTTTAAAAAATAAAGTGAGAGCTATTCGAGAGCAGTCAGCCGGCTCATTCTTCGCAGTTTCTCCATGAGCTCTGATGATGACAGCGGTTTCACAATTGGCTGAATTCAACGAAACACAACAATGATGTGTTTCATGATTATTATGAAACCTGTTTTGCTAATGCTCAGAAATCCATGTTTTTATAACAGTAAAAACATTTGTAATGTAATATTAAAGGGTTAGTTCAACCAAAAATGAAAATTCTGTCATTAATTCCTCACCCTCATGTTGTTCTACACCCGTAAGACCTTCGTTCATCTTCAGAACACAAATTAAGATATTTTTAATGAAATCCGATGACTCAGTGAGTCTCTGTTGCCAACAAGGTAATTAACACTTTCAGATGCCCAGAAGCTACTAAAACATATTTAAAACAGTTCATGTGAGTACAGTGGTTCAACCTTAATATTATAAAGTGAGAAGAATACTTTTTGTGTGCCAAAAACACAAAATAACGACTTTTCAACAATATCTAGTGATGGCCGATTTCAAAACACAAGCTTTATGAATCAGTTTCGAATCAGTGGTTCAGAGCACCAAAGTCACATGATTTCAGTAAACAAGACTTCGTTACATCATAGTTCACGTAATTTTGGTAGTTTGATTTGCATGTGGTTTTAAAGGGCGATTCCATCTCTACAAGCTCTTTCTTGATGACTTTCTGCATGTATTGCCAGAAGAAGATCCCTAGTGAAGTCTGTAGTGCTGCAAGACCCTGATAACCATCTCATCAAAACAATATAAATAAGGCTCACTATCACACCTTGTGCCTCCCTCCAACTCAGACATCACAAACAGCTCTTATGGGTGCTTATGAAAGTGAAAGTCATGACATATTGTCAAGTATGGTGACCCATACTCGAAATTTGTGCTCTGCATTTATCCCATCCAAGTGCACACACACACACAGCAGTGAATAGTGAACACGTGAGCAATTGCTACAGCACCAATTAGGGGTTAATTAGGGCACTTTAGTGGTATCGAAGGTGGAGAGAGTGCTGTTCATTACAATCCCCACCTTCAATTCCTGCCGGCGTGGGAATCGAACCAGCACCCTTCACATTACAAGCCCAACTCCCTCACCATTAGGCCAGGACTACCCCTCATTGTTATGTCTCAACAGGTAAACATAGGCTACTTTCAAAAAAGTCCATATTAGGAATTACTTTAGCTATGTTGCTATGTGTCATGAAAGCAATTGAGTAGGAAAACACCCTTTCTAGAGTGAATGCGATAGTCTTGCTCGTCGTAATAAACCCATCCGGCATGTCTGCAACGGAGACGTTTTTTGACATGACATACCACAGCTGTTTGAGGCCATCTATACTGGACACATCAAAGAAAGCAGGTTCAGTCTTTCTGACCGGACGCATGACGATGTTGTATGCTATCGAAGTGTCCATCGTACAGCGTTGCATAGCAATGCCCTGTTCGCTTCGACATGCTCATGACCTGTTTAATCTTTCTGCACATCTGTAACGGAAACTGAATATCTTTTCCCATGTAATGTGTCGGCAGCAGAGCCTGCTACAGAAGCCACACCCCAAACTCTCGCTATAGGTTGAGCTGGAAAGAGATTGATGGGTCTGAGAGGACCACTCGTCCTGGGAGGCTAAATGTTTACACCTTTGAGGAAGATTAAACCTTGAATTACGAACTAATAGTAGTCAATGAACAATAAACTGGGTTAAGAGAATGTATTTTAACATAAAAAAATCGTACATGCTTCACCTTCAACTGAAAGTTGTTTATTTCTAACAGTGTTATCCAAGTCACATAGTCTGGTCTCCTGTTACCCTCAATTTAAAGCAACTCCACTAATAGAGAGATGTAACTGTTTCTCCCCTTCTCCCTGGAACACTTAAAAATGGGTTGGAATTGTAACCAGAGAAATTCCATTTTTCAAAGCACAAATGGTTCATATTTACTCTTCAATCCTCTGGAAATATGTCAGTAAACTGTGCAGGGTGGGGTCGGATATATAGAGGAGGAGAATAGATGTTAGAACAGCGTAACCAGCGGATCTTTTGGCTCTGGAGTTTCAAATGAAACTTTTCTTCAGCTTTGATCCAGGGAGGGGTATTTCTTTACAGGTCAGCTGCAGCATTCCCCCACTTTTGAGACAAGAAGGCTGTGTCCAATTGGTCTGATCCTCTTGAACTTTAACCCTTGCCAGAGGAGAGACAGAGAGGCCATAGTTGTACTTGTTTGGAACTCCTGTCTGATTTTTCTTTTTTTTTTTTTTTTTTGGAGAGAAGAACATTTTTAAAGGCTTGAAAATTTTCCACATGCGTAAGTAATTAAGCTCTGTGATGGACTCCTCCAAAGGGAGACAAACCCAACTAGATCTCTTCAGATTCTACTCACACACAGCACATGTGTACATGCATACTTTTCTCTTCCTCCATAAATGCAAAAACTTTTAAAAATCTGTATTTCTGATCTGTAGTTCTTGACTTTTTACTTTTTTAGTTGGCTATCCCTCATGCTCAATGCACAAGACAAGCTTTCTATGTGACTTCTTTCTTGTTTTCTTTTCTTTTGGGGGGCTGTAGCCCCTATTGTATTTTTTTTTAGTGGTCCTCAAAAGTAAATTGACCAATTTTGGGCTCTCTAGGGTTTAACAATTCTCTTTTCTATTGCTTATACCTTTTGAACCTTTTGTTCACTTGAATACTCATGATGATTGCATCTTACATTAAGACTCCACCCATTACAGTAGTCACCATTTGTACTGTATTCATTTTGTTCTTATTATGCTGCTACTTCATATTTAACCTCATTTTTCAAAATTGGCTCAGATGGACTGTCTGGACTGAGCTGCGCAAAAATAACTGAACAGAGTTTTAATATTCATCTTAGTTCAAAAGTTATGAACGGTGAAAATTGAATGGTGAATGGTGCATCTCGACAATACTGTGGTCTATCAAAACGAGACTTGGTATACTTCATAACTTGAGGGTACCTGCCAAATTTGGGAACAGTGCCACCTACAGCTCAAGATCTGAAAAATTGCTCTTGTTGATCATAGCTTGTGAAATGTTTGCAAGAAAAGTGGTCTCTCCATCTATCGATTCCTTAGGTCATGCTGAATCCATCTATACCGATTTTGACGAACCGCCCGTCTGCCATTTTGAAAATCTTTATAACCTGCAGTGTCTTTTAAACGATTTGACATATCGGCACAAAATTTGGTAAAGATAATTGATCACATGCCCTGAAAGTACCTGAGAAATTTGAAAACAGCACCACCTAGTGTTACTGAGATATAAGGATTTTTTACCAAAACACATCATTCATTTCATGTCATTCATTGGTTTATGCCAATTCGGACGACACGTCATTTGTAATTTCCCTTCATTTTGAAGTAAATTAAATATTTCTTTCACTACTTCTACAAATCATGTACATTTTTTAGTCCAAAATCTACTCAGATCGGCACCAAAAGTATTCACTACCACTCCTGAGAAATACCTTCATGAAATTGCCAATGCCTGTGTTTGCTGTTCTATGTTAATTAGGTAATTGGTAAGCATTGCTTTTGTCTGTTCCCTTTAACCTTTGAAGGTCTTCTCGGCATCAGGGTAAAAGTGTGTCTTCTATGTGGCACAGTGTGACAAGTGGTGAACACTCAACCAGAAGATTTCACGCTGTGCATCAGTGCAGGTCATGTTGTGTGAATTCTGTTCAATCTAGTTTTTAGAATGCAAAACCCAAATAAATGCTTTTGACTGTTACCTGTCATCTTGATAGTGTGTCTAATTTACACTTAACCAGATATAATTTGCTTTAAATTCAAGAATTCTCAGGACTGACTATCCCCTCTTACACTACTCAGATGTCCTGCAGGAGAACATCCATCTATATCAAAACACAACACTGCTCTGAAATGTGAAGAAGAGATTTCACAATGAAAAGATTTAGAGAATATATCTGGTTGGGGATTAATTTCTTGTATTCATTAATTCCTAATCCTGCACACCATTTGCTGCTCTAATAAATAGGTCCAGAGCTTGCTGAGCAAGCAGTCTATGTGCCATTAGTGCTTGCTGACCACTGCTCATGCATGACACTAACATTTCTAGTTAATTAGTAAGAGTGATGTGGGGAGCACAGGCAAAAGCATTAAAACGCTGCCTTAGAGAAACATTTGGCAAAGAAGGCAAGGTTTATACACACTTAATTAGTGCTGTTTGTGACACAACAATGCAAAGTTAGGGCTAAAACTTCAACATTGCACTTACAACATGTTCCTGGATCAACATCTTTGTTGATCTTGGAACAAAACAACAATCGACCAATAAGATTTGAGGGACACGTTTACTGTTTATGCAAAGTATAGGCTTAGAATCAGGGTTAGGTGCATCTACATCAGTGTTATTCACCTATCATTCCCCTCTTTAGTAATCACTGCGTGGGGTTAAGTTTAAGGGTAGGGATGGGGTTAGGATTAACTCAGAAAGGCACTAATTTGCAAATCCCTTATTTTAAATCTGTTCATTATGTAAAATGATCTAGTCTCTTAAGAAAAATTGGATTAAACCACTTGACGCATATGGATTACTTTTAGAATATCTTTTTGGGTTGCACTTTATTTTAAGGTTCTTTGTTACACTGTAATTATACATTTAAATATTGAGTATTATTAAGTAACTACATGTACTTACTATAGGGTTAGGATTAGGGTTTGGGTTGGTTTAGGGCTAGTTGCATGTAATTATGGATAATTTATATAGTAACAACATGTAACATATGTATCAATGACACTGTAAAATGTGTTACCTCTTTTTGTTTTTTTTGTAGCATTGAAAACTGTTGGTTGCTTTGACTTTCATTGGATTGGCAAATGATGAGAATATGAAATATTTTACTGTAATTATTTAAATAAATAGTGTTCTGAAGTTGAACAAAAGTCTAACTGGTTTCGAACAACTTGAGGATGAGTAAATTATGACATAATTTTCATTTTTAGATGAACTATTGAAAAATTCATGAGGGGTCAGCTACATGATTCCTCTTTCTCTTTATGCTGGTTTAATTATGTAACCTAGAAATTTTTGACTTAATGGCCAAAAATATCTAAATGTATTTTAATTGAGAAATACATGTTTACTATAAAAGTCTAGTATATTGTCATTGTCATTATTTATGAATTGCATTTTTTTATATGTAAGTGCATTTTTGAATAAACGAAAAGTTTTACTCGGGTATCAGATTTATTATCAGAATATCATAGAGATTTGGGAGTGGGCGTCTAGCTACCTAACCACCTGTTACGACTAGGTCTAGGGGTATGATTCTCGCTTTGGGTGCGAGAGGTCCCGGGTTCAACTCCCGGACGAGCCCCCAATTTCTGTTACTGCTAGGGACAGCCGTAACAGAAAGAAAGCGAGTCTCAATACCAGAGAGATTTCCAATAATAAGACTTTTATTTACAACAAAAATAAGGAGTTAACGTCAGGGGCAGACAAGGCCAAAATAACAAACAAAACAATCTTTTTTTTAGAAACTAAATTACCTCAAAGGAAAATAAAGAAAACGAAATACAACTTAACTTACCTACCTCCCTACAACCATAAACATAGTGAAAATAATATCAAATAAAATGGCGTCACACCCCCTTCCTCCCTTAAAGTGAAAAATATTTACAGGAGTTTTGTACAGAGATATTTACAGTTTTGGGCAAAACAATATCAAATTCTGCATTCAACTCGTAGTCGTATAACAGGCAAGGATCAAGTAAACCAGGAAGTCAGAATTAACAATAAACAAACAATCACAATCTTACTAAACACTCGCAATCTCTCTGATATGACACTCTCAAACAAACGATGACGAAACGAACAATAATAATCGAAATTTGCGAAGAACAATGGCGGAAGCACAAAGTCAACGAGGCACATGGCAAAGAATGAGTGTTTGGGGTGTTCCTTATATACGTGTCAGGTTTTCGGCTGGACCAATCAGGAGGTTCAAATGAAGGCCACACCCACCTGTAACAAAAAACACATCTACACACATGGAGAGAGAGAATAGACAGACAAAACAGATGAAAACAGACAAAATATCTTGGGGTCTTAACACACCGAACAATGCAACCATGCACAACACCCCTGAGCAAACCTTTGCAATTGCATTTCAATGCCATTTTAATGTTCTAACCATCATTACTCGACTTATAATACTGACCCGTATTGCTATTGTGAAGATATTTTATGTGTTGTGCATTCTTTAAATGTGGATGCATGAGGATGTCAATGGATGTCAAGGCTCATCGCAGGAGCAAATCCAGTCTGACGGTAAATTGTGACTGTAAATTGTGTGTGTGTGTGTGTGGTCACTTGCAACAGCCCTTAATCCAATTTTTCCATATAAAGCTCTATTTCAAACACTCACTGAGGACTATAATCTTCTGCCTCATTTCTAATCCTAACCGCTACCGGACTGTTTCCCCCCTAATTGGAGTGACTGTGTGTGCACATTTTGGTTTTGTGTGGCGTGTGTGAGAAAGGGAGATGGTGGGAAACCTTTCTCATTTTGTGAGGGCCTGTTGTGCTTTTATCAACCCCAAAAGTGAAAATACTGCCATCATTTACACTCCAAACCCTCCTTTAAAAAAATAAAATAAATAAAAATCCATGGAGAAGAAAAAATAAAGAGCATAATAGTGTAATGTCAGTGCTGATTTTCCCACTCTGCAAAAGTGGATGAGAACTGGGTACTCCAAAAAAAAAAAAAAAAAAAAAAAAAAAAACTGTTCAATATAACTTATACCCTCAACTAATTAGTCAGTTTGTGTACAGCTTGTGTTCAGTTTCTCTCTCCTCCAATCTTATCATCTGGCATTTTGTTAGTAGTGGCAAAGATTTTGGTTTCACTTTATTTTGATGGTCCCTTTAACACATTCTGCTGACTACAAGTAACGTTACACCTACATGTTTACTAAGTAAACTTTAGTAGACTAGTAGGGTAAGGGTTAGAATAAGTTGACATCTACTTGCAAAGTTATTTATAGTCAGTAAAATGTCTTTTGGAGGAGAATAAAAATAAAGGATTAGCATTTAAGCAGACAGTCTACTAATACTCTAATGAGAGTTAGTTGACATTGTTGCAAAGTTACTTATAGTCAAAAAGTAGTCAAAAGGGACCATCAAAATAAAGTGTTACCAAGATTTTCTGTAAATAATGACTTTAATTCTTTAGAAGAATTGAAACACAGTATACAAGTCATAAAGACTACCTAGACTTTTTTACAGTCTCTTTTCACTTACATTGTCAGTAAGAGATTTTACAATAATAAAATATATTTCAGATAATCAACTTATTTTGTGTTCCACACAAAGAGCATCAAATGGATTTGGAACAACATGAGAGTAAATAAGTATTGACAGAGTTTGGGTACAGTTTGTATATGGTCTCCTTAGACATTCTAACTATAAGTAACTTTGCAACATTATTAGTATTAGAATATTAGTGGAATGTCTGCTTAATATTTGCTAAGACAATTTTGATGGTCCTCCAACAGACATTTTATGAACTATTAGTAACTTTGCAACTACAACTTATTCCACTAACCCGAACCCCAGGGCTGGGTAGGTTACTTTAAAAAGTATTTCACTACAGATTACAAAATACATGTTTTAAAAAGTAATTTGTAACGTATTTCGTTACATTACTCACGTTTAGTAACTTAATCTAAATACTTTAGAATACTTTGGAATACTAAAAAGTATGAAACAAACACAAAAAAGGTAATTACAAGTTTTTATCTCACAATTCCATGATATAAAGTTCCAATTGCGAGTTATAAAGTCAGAATTATGAGATAAACTCGCAATATTGTGAAAAGTCAGAATTATGAGATAAGTTTATATCTCCCAATTCTGACTTTATAACTTGCAATTGTGAGTTTAAATCTCACAATTCTGAGAAAAAGAATTCATAATTGTGAAATGCAAACTCACAATTGTGAGGGCAAAAACAAATTGTGAGAAAAAGTTGCAGTGACCTTGGATCATCCAGGTCCAGGTCCAGGTGGATCATCCAGGTCATGACAGGACAAGTTAAGTTGACAGTTGGGCAATTTATTTTTTTAATAAATTCAGTTCAGGACAGTAGTAAAAATATTAAAATTGTTCAGGACAATACTAAATAAAAATAACAAAATTTGTATGATCCCTCTTAAAAGTATTTAAATGTTGATGAAACTTAACTCCGCTTTTTCAGACTGTCAGAGTCAGAGAATCACCAATTGCTGTTTAAATGACATTAAAATTCAAAGTAATCACTTTGGTAATCTAAAATACTTTTCAGATGTAACTGTAATCTGAATACCACCCATTTAAAATGTAACTGTAATGAAATACAGTTACTCAAATTTTGTATTTTAAATACGTAACTAAGTTACTTGTATTTCGTTACTCCCCAACCCTGCCTAACCCTAAACAGTCTACTAACTCTCTAATTGGAGTAAGTAGACATGTAGTTGCAAAGTTACTTATACTTATCTCTAAAGTGTACTATCAAAATGAAGTATAACCTAGAGTTTGTATTATTCGGTGAACTATTGCTTTTTCTCTCAATGTATTTATCAGTCAGGGTTGTGCGTTTGAGACACTTGTGCCATCATACATACAGTTCTTTAAGGAAAATCTCACCTCTAAAATGAAAGTTTTGTCACTATGTATCTGTCACGCTGGGTGTGCAGATAGACACGAAGACGAAGATGACGTAAATAACAGGTAAGCTTTATATAATCCAAACAGGCAACAGGTAATCCAACAGAGAAACATCCAACGCATACACATACAATACCAGACAATGAGGGAAGAACTGAACTGAACTTAAATACACTGAGCACAGGGGATAACAAGATGAGTGATTGTGATCAGCTGTGGTGATTAGATTAGTGTCCATGGAAACAGATTGTGGCGGGAACTACAAACAAAGGAACATGTGACTGTGAAAATGACAACAAACTAAAAGTCCATGTGGTGATCAGGTGAGACGAGGTGTGACATAACGCCCCCTCCTGGAAGGCGCGTCCTCGCGCCGTAAAGAGGACGAAGGGATGAAGAGATGGGCAGAAGATGTAGGCGGTGGTTTAGGAGGTGGACGGCCGACTAGGAGGAGGCAGGAAACAGGAGTCCAGGGTGGTGTGGATGGTGGTGAAAGCCAGTCTGGAGCCTTGAGCAGAGGCAGATGGTGACATACCCAGGCCACAGCCAAGGCTGCGCCCCATGGCGGCGTCGCAGGAGGGAGGATCCATGGTGATGTTCTTGGTGACGCCACCATGGGGATGACCGGAAGCGACGATGCCATGGAGTAAGGAACCCACCGCGTAGCCGGAGTGCCGAGGTAGCGACGGAACCCCGCTGGCCTGGGCGATCGCGACAGAGCCGCCGCGATGACCCCCCGAGGAGGAGGCAGGGATCCAGAGGGCAGAGGTGGAGCTGGAGCGACCGAGGGCGGAGGAGGAGCCTGAGGGAGGGCGGAGCCAGCTGTAGCGGGAGGGGTGGAGGGCCAGAGAGCAGCGACTGGCCCGCAGGTCCGCAGCGGAGGCGTGGCGATGTCCGACCCAGGCGTAACCGACGTTCCGAGGGAGCCCAGCGAAACCGAATGCCCGATGGTTCCTGCCGACGACGAGGGAGGGAGGAGCATAGGCGAGGGAGCCAGATCGACGGGTCGAGGGGGGCTGGAGTGTTCCGAGGCCGGAGGCGGAGCCACGGGTACCTCACACCCAGGAAGAGGTGGCTCCCAGAAGTCCCGAGATGGACACACGCCACTGAGAGGAGGCTGAATGGGCATAGAGGGGCCGATGGGAGGCGGTGATGACTGGGTAACAGGCGTGGCTGGGGACTGGAACTCACTGCTAGACTCCAAAACTATACAAACAGTCTCAGTGATCAGATTCCGAAGAGGAGGTGGGAGAGGGAGGTTGGGCGGGGCCGAAGATTTAGGGATACAATGGACAGGTTCAGATGATGATATAGCTAGAAGCAGTCTCTCTTCTTCGAGAAAATTTTCCCCAGTGTTAGCCCCACACTCACTCTCAGTGGCGGACGGGTTGGTATGGCTCCCTTCCATTCCCTCGTCTGCCACTAGGCTTCCCTCGGCGAAGGCCGGTTCCGCCGGCTCACACACCTGGTCAGTCCAGTGTTGCTCAGGCTCCGTGGTGATGTTCGGCTCGGTCGCTCTTGCTTGCGGCGGCTCAAACATCATTCCCACGTCCTTCTCACGGGCTGCGGTGGGCTCGTGCTTCCGGTCCTCGCCGTCAGGATGTTGTTGGCTGGGCACTGGGTAGATTGCGGGGCTGGTGTCATCCACTGTGAGCGGCGAATCACATGACACCAGCACCCACTCGACGTAGTCCTTAAAGCTCCCCCGAGGCCCTTCCCCGGACAACTGCTCTTTCGTGGCGGAGTTGAGACCAGCATAGAGGAAAGTACAGAGACAGTCGTCCGGGAAAGTTGTGGCTGGAACCAGGTCGAGGAAATCTTCCAAATGTGCCTCGAGGGAGCGGTCCTGCTGCTCAAGGCACAGTAGCTTCATTCCCAGAAGTGGGTCCATGGTGCAGGGGGGAAAAGAAAAGACACGTACACGAAAACAATAAAAAAAAGGCTACAAATCACGCCACTAAACTTTGGGTCTGGTATTCTGTCACGCTGGGTGTGCAGATAGACACGAAGACGAAGATGACGTAAATAACAGGTAAGCTTTATATAATCCAAACAGGCAACAGGTAATCCAACAGAGAAACATCCAACGCATACACATACAATACCAGACAATGAGGGAAGAACTGAACTGAACTTAAATACACTGAGCACAGGGGATAACAAGATGAGTGATTGTGATCAGCTGTGGTGATTAGATTAGTGTCCATGGAAACAGATTGTGGCGGGAACTACAAACAAAGGAACATGTGACTGTGAAAATGACAACAAACTAAAAGTCCATGTGGTGATCAGGTGAGACGAGGTGTGACAGTATCTTAGATTGTTGGCAAATTGAGATTAACTGAGGATGGGGTTCCTCTTTTCTGTAAAGCTGCTTTCAAACAATGTGTATTGTGAAAAACACTATACAGCACTGAAAAAAAAGAACTTCTGGAAGAATCTTCATGCTTGATCCTTCTCTTGTCCAACATGCTATAGACCTTATATGAGTTGAGAGTTACAGGAGAGAGGGAGGTTTCAATGAATGAAAAATCCATGTAGCTAAAATGTTTTTTGGCTTATAGAACATTTGCTTCCATGCAAGAGTAGAAACCCCTCAGACCCTTTATTTTTCTTCTGATTTTGAGCCAAATAGGCACAGAGGTCTAATTGTTAAGGAATTCACAGGGGTAGCCCCATGATCAGTAGGGGGCTTTGGGTCAATTTCCTGATGCTTTCCTTTCCAAATAAACACAGATGACTGACCTGGCAAGCGGAGGTCCTCAGAACTCAAACATTCCACATAGTGTAAACCTGTGTGTGTGCGCGCATATGGCAGTGGATGGGGGAAAGAGAAGGTCCCCTTTGCTTATTTAAACAAAATAGTTTGTGAAAACTGCATGTAAACCAGTTCTCAAAGACATTTGTTTCAAAATAAGCCTGTTTTTCTTCAGGCCTCCAGCCTTTGGTTTGTCAGATAAGCTTGATGATGGTAAAGCTAGGACTAGCTTAGATTCACACATTTTATTTATTTTAGTCCTAACCAAAAGTTAGTGATTATACATATCTGCCGCTTTTTCACCATTTACAAAACAGTGTTTTTCAGCTGACTTTGCCTCAATCCTAGAGTGTACACTGGACATCAAGTTGAAGTGTTCGAGTCAGATAATTCAAAAGAATTTTTATTATTTTGACAATTAGGTCACACTTTATAGCATGTGGCTTTAACTACTGTGTATTTACATCAAAAAATAAGCATCATTGTGAAAAATAAATTATGAATTTAGTCCAAACCTAGAGATCTCCCCATATCCCCAGCGGAATGTGAGGGACGGGGTGGTGGAGGGATGCAAACTGTCGAGGTAACTATAGGTGAGTCGTCTCTCGTCTGTGTATATATACCTCCTCTTGAGCTGATTAGATAGACCGTTCGAACACGCTCCTTTGTTTATAAAACATAATTTGTCGCTTGAATTCTTCATTCTCTCGAGACGCAGACATGTAAGAGCCTCACAATTAACTGAACATATACTAGTTTAATTAGTGACACTTAGCCTACATTTTAAAACCTTTATTTAAATATGGTGACATTTTTATTTTAAACTCTTTCTTTGCATGTGGCAACATTTGTATTTTAAAACTTTATATGGAAACATGATACCTCATTCTACAATACTTCTATAATTAAATCGCCGACAGAGACTTCATGTGAATATCCATGTCAATGACTGTGTGAATAGTTAATAAGCGTGTTGACATCATCCATAGCAACAAGGTCAACCCCGCCCTTACTCTTAGCTTAAGATTTCTCTCTATTCCTTTGTATAAGTTTGTCTCAGAAACTTTGAGAATGGGTTTAAGAGAAAACTCTAAGAAATTTTACTGCAATTTAGGTGAACTCTTAGCTGTAAGACAAAACTGTGACGAGCAGGGCGGGCGAGAGCCGTGAGGGAACGGCGAGAGGCCGGTGACTTGATTGATCATGAGCGTCAGCTGCTCGGTGCACCGGTCTCGTATCTCTCACGGAGGAGCTCCGGAAGCATAAAAGAGGAGCGACGACAGTGAAGGACGAGAGAGGACCAGGCCTGGACTTTATGTTGTGTTGTATTATGTTTGTGTGGGCGGCAGTCTCCGTGAGAAACTGGCGCCCTTTTACTTTTGTTTTGTGGTTTATTTATTTTGGATATTAAAAGTTATGGTTGAACTTTCACCGGTTCCCGCCTCCTTCTTCCCATATTTACGAACTGTGTTACATTGAGGAAGGAGGGACATGCTGTCGAAGAGCCCTCGCTGCTGAGGGGGATCACGGTGCTGAGGTGGTGGTGCTGGAGCGACTGAGCAAGCGGTGGGACGGAGAGCTCGCTGCCGTGCCCCTGGGATGAGCGTTCAGGAGGGAGCGGAGGAGTCTGTCTCGTTCTGTCTCCTTTTCTCTTGTCTCGTTTGTCCTTACCCCCAGGTGCTGCAGCCACTGAGACTGGCCCCCGGGGGGAGTAAGAGCAGTCCCGTGGGTACCCCCTGGCCTGCGAGGGGCGATGGGGGTATGTGACGAGCAGGGCGGGCGAGAGGTGTGAGGGAACGGTGCGAGGCCGGTGGCGCGAGTGATAATGAGCTTCAGCTGCTCGGCGCACCGGTCTCGTATCTCTCACGGAGGAGCTACGGAAGCATAAAAGAGGAGCCACGATAGTGAAGGACGAGAGAGGACCAGGCCTGGAATTTATGTTGTGTTGTATTATGTTTATGTCTCCTCACGGAGACTGCCGCCATTTTACTTTAGTTTTGTTGTTTATTTATTTTGGATATTAAAAGTTATGTTGAACGTTTGCCGGTTCCCGCCTCCTTCTTCCCATATTTATGAACTGTGTTACAAAAACGTTTTGTGAATATGGCCCACTGTTGAGAAATACCAGGCTTGGAGACAGCAATATGGTAGATTACAACACAGGTTTATTGCAACATTGCAGGAAATGGAAAAGCAGGTGAGTAGTAGATATTTTTAGGATGCAAAATTAAACAGAGTCTTTACTGTGTTGCAGGTGTTTTTGGAGATTGTGGATTTGTGGATGGTGAACAGCACACACTTCCAGGGATGGTCCAAACAGAGGAGTATACAGGTACAGGAAGTGGCGTACTGGCAGATGGATCATTAGTGAATCGGAGAACAAGGAGCAAGTAGGGGAGAAAAGTTGGAGGTAAGTATTTCACTGAGTAGTTCATAGTCCTTGTCATAGACCAGACCCCGACTGAATGTGAAGTGTGTGCTTATAGTGCTCTTGATGAGGGTGCTGATTGCCAGTCGCAGCTGATCAGAAATTGGGTCATCGTGAGGGCTGCGAGTGTGTTGGAACAAACAGGCAGACAAAGGAACTGCGACAGGCACTTGGAATAAAATGGGGGAACATTTCAGAGGGTATAGTGTCAGCCATCATCTATTGAATTGAACTAGGTCCAAAATGAAACGGTATGAACACAAAGTGGTCCAAAGAAGTAGACCAAAGAAGGATCTGAGTCCTCTTTCAGGGACAGTGTGAACTTAAAGACCCACTGAAGTGCCTTGGAACGTGCAGCTTTATTCATTGTGTTGACATAATTTCACTGAAACAGGAAGATAGGGCGGGATATATCAAACGGCTCCTCCCCTTTTTTAAAATTGCCAATAGCGTTTCATTTATATCACAGCTCAGCAGCTGTTGAGCTTGCTAAAACCTCATTTTCCTTCTAATCTCTAACCGATTCTCCTCCTAATCTCTTCAATAACGCTTTAAAATATCGCATTCTGTAAAAATTGAAATGGGTCCGATACGTTTTATGGTCTACACCGCATATGATCCACTCTGTGCTTTTGTGTCTGCAGTAGTTCATGTGAAACCAGACTTCATTTGCCTTATGGAAAGCATATTTACATTTATCTTAATTGTTCCCTATCCCCTGTATAGCGCACTATGTGCCATTCACCATTTAGAAAATAGTAAATGTGTAAAGAAGTGACTGATTTTAGCCACAGCTTCAGCGCCTATTTATAATGTAGAGGACGGGACGCTATAGATTCTAGAGAGCATTTGATTGGACAGAAAATCTGATGAGAAGCTGAAGTGCAGCATGATGTCATCAAAACCGTTGATCCATATTGGCGGAAGTGAGAGACTGTATGCTTTGAATGCTAAATACAAATTTTGTCATTGTTTTGGAGCACACTAGCTTATAGATAACAGTAAGGCTAATATATTCATACTAAAAGTCAACTTTAAAGATAACTGAGCTTGAGTCCTCGATCTCCTTCATCCAACCCTAACAGAAGTATCTCTTTAAAGAAGACTTTTTATCTAATGTGAGTACATGTATATTTGCAGATGAATTTGATACATTTCTGTATACCAATACACACTGCACAAACACAACCACTTATAAAAACACACACGTTAAACTGGACAGACTTCATGGCAGATCTCACTGAGCGGGCTCGTGGAGGTCAGCGGTTGACTCCCACTGGGCATAAATGTTGAGTCTTTTGACCTACTTCAACCACATTTAGAGCCAGAAACCAGCTGTTAAACCCTGCATTTGTAATGAGTAACCATGAAACCAAAATTGATGTTTTCCTTGTGGTCGATCAATTTACTACAAAGCCTCTTAGATTCAAACCTTCACCGGAAAGTTCTTTCCTGATTTTGTAAGATGCTTTGTAGAATGGGGGAAAAAGTTTAAATATAAATATATATATATATATATATATATATATATATATATATATATATATATATATATATATATATATATATTTTTTTTTTTTTTTTTTTTTTTTTATTATTTTTTTTTTTTTATTTCATTTTATCTATTTTAATAGTTCAAGAATAATAATTTAATTACAGTTTAATTACAAAATGAGCTCCAGGCTAAGGCAGTTTTTTTTTTTCTTTTTTTGGCAGCCTAAGTAGGAAGGGAAAGAAGTTCTTTTCCTTGGCATCCTACACTCCACTTGCAGTGTCATTTCTCCCCTACAGGATGCCTGGCAAACATTTTTGCCATTTTAACACCTATTTCTTAGTCATGATTTGCTGGGGAATGTGCCAGGTGTGCAATGTGTTTGAAAAAAATTGTGAGTTTTAAATCTTTCAATGCGAGCCTCAATCACATCATCACATGCTATATTACTTTGTTGTGTGTAGAGGGTTGTAGTGTGTTGTTATGTGGTTGCTAGGTTGTTCTGGGTGGTTCATAGGAGAATTCTAAGTGGTTTCTTAATGGATGTTTACTAGTCCAAATCTAAAGGGCCCACTCCCAAGTCTTTAAATTCTGGTCTCTACATATGGTTCACGTCCCTTGTTCAATGTGGCTGAAGCCATACAATAACTGTGTGAATTTATTATTGTTATTTGATACTAACCTTCCCCTCCAGGGAGCTTTTACTCACTGTGACCAGTGAGTTGATGCCATGATTTTCATATCGGATCAGATTTTCATTTTCAAAAGACTTTAAAGAGCTGACTGGAAAGTCAGTTACTTTGGTGCTTTTTTACTCGTTTTGGAGCTTTACAAACCTAGTTTCTCATTTACTATCATAATATGGAGAGAAGGAAATAGAGGCAAAGATATTCTTTAAAAATTTAAACAATACGATAGAGGTTTTGCATAAAATGTGTGTTTTTTTTTTTTGTGAAATAATGCTTAGCACACCACTTGCTTCCCTCTCAAAGCAAAGGGAGAATAATTAGCTTATTTTGTCTTAGGTTATTTACACGGACCACAATCATGTTACAAGATTTTCTCTCATGCTACACACACACACACACACACACACACACACACACACACACACGCGTGCGCAAAGCCATACATAATTGTGTGCCAGTGAACCCCCAAATCCCTCAAGCTACTTTCTTACTAGCTAGCTGTAATATTTACATATCATTCCATGCCAGTTCAAACATCCAGTGTCTGCCAATACTGAATCAAAATAAAATGAGCTGTTTTTCTAGACTATAACTCTGTACTAGCCCCCCCCCCAACTCCCCTAAATAAAAAAAAATGGAGTGGGGAAAGCCTTGGCAGTAAAATCAGTACAGTGAAAGTTGCCCCACAAAGGTTAACACATCGCTGTCTGGGATTATACAATATGTATGTGCGCTCATGTGAGTGTGTTTTAAGAAATTTGAGATCCTGCAATTCAGATCTTTTCCAAAAATTTGACACACTGACTCTTTGAAGTAATAATGAGCTTTAGTGATAATAAGAGTAATTGAAAACAAAACGGTAACACTTTACAATAAGGTTCATTGGTTAACTACAATATTTAACATGAACTAATAATGAACTGCACTTTTACAGCATTTATTAATCCTTGTTAATGTTATTTTCAACATTTACTAATACTAAATCTTGTTAACATTAGTTAATGCACTGTGAACTAACAACAAACAATGAACTGTATTTTCATTAATTAACGTTAACGAAGATTAGTAAATACAGTAACAAATGTATTGCTCATTGTTAGTTCATGTTAGTTAATACATGTTAATTAGTTAATACAACTAATGAATCTTATTGTAAAGTGTTTCAAACAAAACGAAACAATCTACCAGCTTGGATTGTGAATGGGATTTTGCTTAATAATAATATTTCAGTTCAGACATATGAATGCACAAACTATTTAGGCAGCTTGTAAATAACAATAATAATCAATAAACAATTAGATACTACTGACTAACAAAAATAATCAATCAATAATCAAAGCATCAAATGTTCAAGTTACTGCTGCAAGAAACCAAGGCTAGCAATGAATTTTGGAGAATCCTTTAACACAATTATGCATTGATTATGTGTTGATTACTTGATCAACAGAATTTAAGTGGATTTTTTTGACACTGTAGTTTTTTATAGATTGTTGTTTGCTGTTTTGAAACTTTAAACTTGAAACAGTGCTGCATTATATTTTTTCTTGGTAATTTGGTGTGCAGTTTTCATATTCTATGCTTTGCCCACCCTGTTTTATGAAGGCAGACCCGCTTAAACATTTCTGACCTCTCCCCGGCTCTGCTTACTGATGAGAGAAACCCACACTGTTTTATCTATTCCAGTATCTTTGATATTACTTTAGTAATATTATAACCTAAATATGAACATAGAAGCATACGTAAAGTGCAGAAATAATATAAAAAAGTAAACTTGTAAATATGATAACTTAAAGAAAACTTACAAGTAAACTTGCAGTGTAAAACTACTTGGCCTGTTTACAGAGAACACTCACAAAAATATTTCAGTCTAAAGATGTAATTTAATTACATAGCAATTTTCCATCCATTTGGATTACTTAGTTTTAACATAAACAAACTAATAAACTTAATGTGATTCATATTTGTCAGTCATACGTAAATGAAATAGGTAAGATTTATGTAATAGTTCACAGAAAAATGCCCAGGTTAATGAACACTGTTTAGTGGTCGTGTGTGCACACTACTGAGTTAAAGTGCCATCGAAGCAGTGTCAGAGTTAATGAGATCATTAAGTGATGATTGAGCATTAATGATGAACACCTGCTGTTAACAAGCAGAATCACTGAAGGACAGATAAATTCATATTCTCTTACAATTCATATACTCAACTATTACATAAATCATAACTATTTCATTTACATATGACTGAAAAATGTGAATCACATTAAGTTTATTAGTTTGTTTATGTTAAAGCTATGTAATCCAAATGGATGGAAAATTGCTATGTAATTAAATTACATAAAACTTATGTTTAAACAGAAATATTTTTTTGAGTGTATACTTCAAAGTGTACTTTCATAAACTAAAAAATGTGCTACAAGTATTAAAGTAGTAAACTACTAGCATACTTACGAGTTCACTTGTAGAACAGATTCAGTACAAATAACAAATGATATAGTTGTGAACTAGTTTTGTACTTAAAGTTTACTAGTGTTACACTTAAATTGCACCTAAACGTATATTTTAATATACTAAAAGTGGGCCAATTTAGTCCCAAGCATTATTGAAATACTACACTTACAAGTATACTTCTAGTACACCAATATTGTATACTTTCTACATAAAGTATATTAAAACATATATTTTATATATATATATATATAACAATACTTTCATGTTATTTTTTTTTCACCAGTGAGCTCACTCCTACTATACAAAGCATTTATTGCTAATGACGACTAGCATGTTTTGCTCATGTCAAAAAAACATATTTGCATTTCCAATAGAAGATGTTTACTGTCAAACCCTCACAGGTGATTGGTTGTTTGTCCACTATGCTTCACATACACTCTCATGTGGGAGTAAGCAATCCCATGCCAATTTGTGTATATGTGTGTGAATGGGGATTTGTTAGAAGTCCTTTCATGCCAGCTTTCCAAAGTCTGCAACAAGGCCCACAGGGGATCCTAACATGCAAATCAGCTGTGGTGAAATTGAAATGTATATGGGATTTATTTCCTCTCGATAAATGATAAAGCCTGCCTCTGATAAATAATAGATGGGACATCAAATATTCATAGCATGCAGCAAGTAGATAGAAACACAACGATGGGCCACTGCTTACTTCCCCATGCTTTAATATAAATAATAAAACAATAGTGCCGCAAATCCCAGTAGTCCAATTAACACTGTCCAAGAGGAAAAGCTAGCAGAAGAATGACGGGGACTGTGTATGTGTGTGTTGGGGGGGGATGATTTGGGGGGCTTTGATTATACTGCTTTGGAGCACATAGACACACATTTTCGTTTTTTTCCTCAACATGCGTGCCACTCACATATAAACAAATGATGTTGCATCCATTTTTTCACGAACACATCAGTGCTGCAAGTTCACGCCACACTCCTACATGTATCCTTACTCACATAAACACAACACAGTCTCTCTCTGATGAGCCACAAACAGTGGCTGTCAACCATTCCTCATGCTGACAGCCTTGCTGGTACAGCATGCGCTAAAAGACATATAGCTTTAATTTGTGTGCATGGAATCTCAAGTTTACCCTTTGTCTGTAGTGACAAATACTTCTCCTGAGAAGGATGGCAATGGAAGGAAAATATGCCTGCATTAAAATTAAATGTATTAAAATAAAAAAAATGCATTAAGCAGGTCTGCAACTTCATTCAAACACTGAAACATGTTTATCATTTGCCATTAATATACAAATTATACATAAGTATATAGTATTATACATGAAGTATTAGATTATAGAACCATAATGTTATATAAAACAAGTTCTATGATAAACTGTGAGTTTTAAACATAATTAATAATGATTTTAATATCATAACCAGGGTTGGGGAGTAACGAAATACAAGTAACTTAGTTACGTATTTAAAATACAAAATTTGAGAAACTGTATTTCATTACAGTTACATTTTAAATGGGTGGTAATCAGATTACAGTTACATCTGAAAAGTATTTTAGATTACCAAAGTGATTACTTTGAAATTTAATGTCATTTAAACAGCAATTGGTGATTCTCTGACTCTGACAGTCTGAAAAAGCGGAGTTAAGTTTCATCAACATTTTAATACTTTTAAGAGGGATCATAAAAATGTTGTTGTTTTTATTTAGTAGTCCTGAACAAGACAAAAAAAAATAAAAAATGCCCAACAGTCATCTGTCCTGTCATGACCTGATGATCCACGACTGTTTTCATGTTTTGTGATAGTTGTTTGAGAGTCATTTTATAATTCACTCGTCACTGCAACTTTTTCTCACAATTTGTTTTTTCCCCTCACAATTGTGAGTTTGCATTTCACAATTCTGACTTCTTTTTCTTAGAATTCCAAGTTATAAAGTCAGAATTTTTCTCTCTAGCAATTGTGAATTTAGTATGTGAGTTTATATCTTATAATTATGACTTTTCTCAATATTGACAGTTTATATCTCATAATTTTGACTTTTCTCAATATTGCGAGTTTATTTATCATAATTCTGACTTTATAACTCGCAATTGCAACTTAAAAAGTGTAAAAAGTGTAAAAAGTCAGAATTGTGAGATAAAAACTTGCAATTGCCTTTTTTGTGTTTGTTCCACACTTATTAGTATTCCAAAGTACTCTAAAGCGAGGTTTCTCAACCAGTGGGTCGCGACCCACTAGTGGGTCGTGGAACATTCCAGAGGGGGTCGCGAGACTTTTACTTTGTTCTCATATTTTCAAATGTCGTATGTTTAATCATTATTGTCTTAACTTTCTAACGCTATTTATAAACCGTCCTATCACAATAATTTATCACTGCAGCGAACGGCTCTTATTGGACAAGGTCCTACTCTCTTTGCGTAGGCGGTTTACTCCGTTGCTTGGTAACAACGGCGCAAAACGGCATACAAAAAAAAAAGTGGGTCGCAATAGGCAAAAGGTTGAGAAACCCTGCTCTAAAGTATTTAGATTAAGTTACTAAACTTGAGTAATGTAACGAAATAAGTTACAAATTACTTTTTAAAGCATGTATTTTGTCATCTGTAGTGAAATACATTTTAAAAGTAACCTACCCAGCCCTGATCATAACAGATATGTTTTGTTTTCCTTAGTTCCCTAGTTAGTTTCCCTGGCTTTTAATTAGTTCCCACATACCTGTTTCTGTTCTACTAATTATCTCTCTGATTTATATACCCTTAGGGTGCGTTCACACTTGTAGTTCGGTTGGTTTGGTTCGTTTAACCCGGACCAAAAAACAAAAACAAAACATATAGTTCTGGTCCGCTTAGCGTTCACACTGACATTTTTAACAGCGAACCTTAAGTTACCGAACCAAAGGCATAGGGATACGGTCACAACCTGATTGGTCGGCTTTTATGACGTATATTTCGCGACGGAGTTCGCTTACGAACATTCAGAACAATGCTGTGAGCTGGATTAAACGCCATCATTTTATGCGTGTACATATGCTTTATTTTTACCAGCTGAGAACTCATGAAGAGCTCATAAAATGTTCAAAACATTCAAAACAGCACCAGGATTTCCTCCGTTGTATGCAGAAACAAATATTGATGAGGCACTTTACCTCCTTGTTGCTCCACGTTTGCTCTCGACTCATTTTGGATACACCGATCTGTAGCGTCGCATCTTGTGACATCACGTCCTCTCTTTGGTTCGTTTACATGTTTTTTGTCCGTGTTGCGTTCATTTATCAATCGAACCGCACCAGAGTTCGTTTGGAAGCGGACCGAGACCCATCTTTTTAGCGGTCTCGGTCCGCTTGTTTGGTCCGCACCAGGGTTCGGATGGCAGTGTTCACATTTGTTCAAACGAACTGCACTAACTGAGCAATCGCACCAGGGTTCGTTTTAATCGAACTAAACATGACAAGTGTGAACGCACCCTTGGTTTCCTCAGTTTCTTTGTCTGGTGTAGTTGTGGTTCTGATACTCCTGTGTGTGCTCCTTACTTAAGAGACTTCATCTGATCACTTCAGAACATTGGACCCCCTAAAAGGATTCTTTTTTTTCCCCCTTTTCTCACTTATGGACCTCCCCACCATCAAACTACTCTGCCTCAAGCAGGAAGATTTTTTGGACCTTGGCTTTCAAATTCACTATTTAGACTGCTCACTTTGCATTTTTTACATCACCAGACTGAGAGAGCAATGCAAGGCAATCTTCCAGAGAACGGCGCTTGAGAGGATTTTGCCGCTTTTGTGGTGCAAGTGTTGCTAAACAATGGATCTGTGTTCATTAGCCCCACTCTGGATCCAGAGCCCAGCCAGACATCGCCTTATTGCACTAATACAACGCCTGATCCCACCGCAGATGGAGAGCTCGAGCAAGCTGCAATGCACAATTCAGCGCCAGTGGAGAAATTGACTGAGCCATTCATTGCCTCGGAGCTCGAGCCTCGTGAAACATCTGACCAGGTGTATGAACCGGCAACACCATGACGCCGTGGGAGTCCAGTTCAGAATCTCCTGCATCCCTGATTCTGTCCAGGTCAAATTCTCCTGTGTCTCTAGAATTCCCTTCAGCCCCTTGGCTTCTCCTGTAACGGCAGTCTGTTGTGTGTATTTGCCTTCTGGTCTCCAGCTCTGCCAAGTCAAGAAGATCCCTCATCACCTCGGCCCGCTGAACTGTCGGCTCCGCCTTGGCTCCTCCCTTCTTTGGCTCCACCAGATACCATCGCCCTTAACCCTTTTAAACCGGACGTGTCGGAGCCAAACTGTATTCATGTCACCATAACTCTTCAACCGTTTGCGTTATCATAATATTTAAAATTTCTGCAGACAGTTTCAGCAATATATGGGTTATTACGGTAATTTTGTGCTTTCCGTCAGCAAATGATTTGAAGGAAGAGATACGGAGCACAGCAGATTAGGGAGTTTTAAATTACTTAAATGATAAAAGAAACAAACAAAAACCTGGCAATGAAGGAGTACACAGCACAAGAGGCGATTGGGATGATTTTTGATGAGACTTGGGAGGAGGATGAGTGAGACGAGTGCATAATGGATGAGTGCATAATGTGTCCGTGCGTGCAAATGTATGCGTGCGTATATGAAAAAAAAGTCTCCTGAATGAAAACTGTGCAACCCAGTGTCACAAAAAGACCTGTATATATGTAATATAGTTGGATTTCCAAGTTTGAAGTGTTGAATTCTTTCGATCATGATTTTTCTCGTAAATAAAAATCAGAAAATGTAGTCCTGGTTTTTTAAATTTTTGTCTATTTACAAACTCACCATACATATTAATTGTCAAGAACTGTAATTTATTGAAAGCCAACTGTTTTTGAAAAAAAAATAACACCTTGCATTTGAATATATCACATTGGAATAGAATTTTATACCCGAAAAACAAAATATGTGAAAGCGGCCAATTTTAGCTTCAGGTTCTAAAGGGTTAGGCTTCACTGGGCTCCCTAATCCTTTCGGCTTCGCCAGTCAGACATCGCTCGAGCTGTCCACTGCACCCCCCCCCCCCCCCCTTTGGCTCCGTCTTCCCTTCAGCTCCACCTTGGTCCTCAGTCCCATTGTCTCCACCTCAGACACTCATCACTGCGGCTCCATCGGTGTTACCCAGTCCTATGGCGTCTCTGTCTGCATTCCCCTGGTGTCGACAGCCAAAACTCCACCATGGTACCTCCCTTCATCGACTCAATGGTTATGCTCTGTTATGTTCTATTTTATTTTTGCTCATTTACCATTTTCATTAGTTCCTTAGTTAGTTTCCCTTGAAGTTAATTAGTTCCCACAAACCTGTTTTTGTCCTACTCATTTCCCCAGTTTCTTTCTCCGGTATTGTTTGTTTATGTGTAGTTGGGATTGTGTTACTCCTGCGTGTGCTTCTTAAAAGACTCTTTATTTATATCTGATTCGTGTGTGTTCATCTAAACTTGACAAATATGATGTTAAAGGGGTTTTAGGCATTCCATTTCATGTTGTGTATAAGAATATCATTTATCTTTATAGAACCATCAGCAGACTAGAATTCAAACGAAGTGATGATATGAGAGTCAAAATGTGGGTTATTTTCATCTATTGTGCAGGCTGATAGTGCCTGAAGTCTACGCTAATAATAAAAATACTCATATTTGTTCTCAATTGACAACAGGCAAATATGCATAGAATAATTTTTAAGCTATGACAATGAGCTTATGGTGTTTTGTAAAAATGTATTTTATGAAAATGGAGTACATTCTTTCTTTGTTTGCTTTCCATTTTTTTTTTGTCTGTGTCTCATCTTCTTCACTTCTTTCCCCAGTGAAGTGAAATGGAGAAACCAATCTAAAATCCATCAGGATCTTCCCAAACCTGCCTACTCCGCCCCCCTCTCAGGGATGTGGCGGTGTGTGTGACTGTGTATTGTGACCGTCTGGGAATTGGATGAGATTGCGTGTTTAGCGGGCCAGCTGGCTTGGCTGATATGAATTGCATCCCCCCCACCCCCCTCTCACGCTCACAGTGAGAGGTCATGACCTTGCGTCTTGACGGACTGCATCAGCCTATTGTGGGACACTTTAATCCATTAAGTGACAGCCAATGGCAACGTAGAAGGGAGAGGAGAGAGAGCGGGAGTATGAGGCAAGATGCAATTCACAGGCTGTGAGGGAAATTGGAAATTGAAGGGAAAAGGAGGAAGATTTGAATCCATTATTGATCATAGGCATGGAAAGCCTCAGGAATGTGACATGGCTGCTTCAAAAACCAAGTATTACAATTCAGGCTAAATCTTTACGATTACACAGATAAAATAGTGATTTTAAATTACATTCAGGACTTTTCCATTATACATTAATGGTTACATTAATTTTTTCAAATATAAGAATGATAAATGATGAATTCAAAATGTATTTATAATGTATTGGGCACATATTTTTATGCATTAAATAATTAATTTCAAATGTATTGTAACCATGTTAATATTCTCTTTATATGTCATGTGAAATAAGGAGGTTTCAATTGCGAATGCAGCAAATATCAGTTTATTAAGAAAAATTGATAGCAAGGGTCAGACGTTGTGGATACAAATGGCAAAGTATTTCTTGGTAGCGCAGAGACTGCAATGGGCAAACCAGTCCTCTGACAAGAATCCAACAGGTAATCCAAAATGGTCTTAATATCCAGAGAAGGAAAGAGGAATAAGAGACTCTTAACACTGCAGGAACACACCAATGATCTGACAACACAGGGAAAAATGCCTTTAAATAGGGGCGCCGATGAGCCCCTGCTGACGCTGATCAGCTCATCAGCAGCAACACACACTCACAGAGAGACAGACAGGAAGTATGTTCAAGTACATTGATCAAACACTTTTTCCCACAAAAAAGTACTTTATGTTAAAAGTATACTTACTGTTAAATTGTGAATTTTAGTACACATTTAACTTGCATGTTTTATTTTTCATGAAAATCCTTTAAAATAGAACTTAGTGACAGTATATATAAAATTGAATGTCATAGCACACTTTTAACTAATGCACTTTTCTTTATATTTTGTTTACTTTATCTACACTTAAGTTATCTACACTTAAGTCTACACTTAAGTTTTAGTGCTAATTAGTGCATTTATATTAAGTGTACTTAAGTACCAGTTGGGAAAATGTACATTAGTAATACATTTTTAATAAAATCAATTTAATTTAAACTCAGGATTGCCGTAAAAAATGTAAAGCGATCACAGCACACTTTTAAGAAATATACTAATACAACTCTGTATATTTTTTGGGGGTAGTATATTTGTTTCAATGCACTAAAAAATCAATTGAGATATTAGCGGTATTTAGTATACTTTTTTTTAAGTACTGAAGTAAAAAATACTTTAATTACTGTATTTATAGTGTATAACTTTTACAATTTTATTTAGCACAAAAAATAAGAATGTACTACAAATGTACTTGTATTTAAGTTTTGTTTTTTTACCTGGGAAACTAAAATTTTTTGGAATATTGACTTTTATGAAGCAACATATTATATATTATAGCTACTCTTAGGGTTTTGGTTCCATTCTGTGTGGATCTCCTGTAAATTAGTTCTCAACTACCAAACTCTCTATAATAAAATATAGGTCGCTATTAAAAGAAAATTTGCACCACTGCTTACAGTACATGTTCTTTGACACATTAAGCTGTGAGGCTCATATTAGTGATGCAAGTTTTTATGGTATTTCTTGATCTCTTTTCCCCTCAATTTCCTGTCCTCCCTCTCCTCTTCACTTTTTGGCTTTTTATTGGATAGAGAAAATCTATTTAAAAACAGGCATACTTAACAGGGGGTTAAAGAGTAACTGACCTCTAGTGTCAGTAGGGTGACAGTATCTTAATCACTGAGAAGCCCAAAGTCATTACATCTGCATTTGGCCCATCCTCCACAGTATTGATCCTGGTCCATTCCTATTACCAACCACACCTACCCAATGAGGTCTTGCATGCCTGCAGGTATCCTCAACATTATGGGATCAAATGTCACCACAAGGATAGTAATACCAGCAAATTTGAACCTTACGGGGACTTTTATTGTTGTGTGTGTGTGGTCATGTGTGTATGTGTGCATATGTGTGTATTTATTTGAGATGGGTATAGTAGCGTGCATGTGGGATTTTATGTGTGTCAAAATCTGTATTTCTACCTTTAGGAACTCAGGCATATTTCCTTTTGACAAGAATCCCACTTTTGACTTCTGACATGAAGTGTGTGTGTCTATGCGGACGTACACGTTCAGAGCGTCTGCCTCTGGCCACTGCAGTCATCTGAGACATATTCCTATCATTTGATCAACAGTGGATGGAGCAAAGGAGGTTAAGGTTAGAAAGGGATGTGATCCACTTGTGATCCACAAAATCCCATAGGCTTCCTATTTTTTTCTTCTGTCCTGTCTTCTAGTGTTTTAGTCTAATGTTTCTATTAAAGATATAAAGCTTATCAACTACTGAATTCATTGTGCAGTCCTTTTACACACTCTAACACACAAGCTCAGACGTGACCCTTTAATCAAAACCTTTTTGCTGGGTGAAAATCCACCATTTTGCCCGGATACAGACTGGATTAGGCTGACAACAACTGTCACAGAGTCACACACAGGAATACCATAGGCGTGAAGGATAAATCTATGGCTACGTTCACACTGTCGATGTTTGGGATTGACAACTGCATTTACTTCCAGGTGTGAGTCTCGAAAATGTCCAGTTCACACATCATCTTAAAGTAGTGTCTCGATTACTGTCTGTGTAAACGTGCAATGGGAGTATTCTATTCGTGACTATCAACTTTGTGAGAGTAACCAAATTAATATCAAAGATGAGCACACGGGAAGACCGGACTGAGGGAGTAAACACAATGGAAAACACACAATGAAGTAATCCAGGTGAGTATGTCTAACAGGCAAAATTGATAGGTCTGAAAAGTCTTTGGGTAACACAGACGAGAGTGAGAGTCGGGAGAAGTGTTGGATGAAGTGTTGGAAGAAGTTGGCTGAGCAGGAGAGCATGGTGGAGTTGGCGAAGATGGATACAACCACAAAGTAACCAGTAGAGTTGAGGACCAGGATGGACCAGATGGAACTGAAAGAGGAGTGACTGGGGCTCTTGAGAATGGAGAAAACTCAGGATTGCCTTCCAGTCCGAGGTGAGGGAGCGGCTTTCGTGGCCAAAATAGGGATAACCGAACTTGGGACCACCTGGACTGCCTGAATTGACACCACCCAGATCACCATCAGACTTGGTATCATCCGGGTACAACTTGGGAGCTCTGGGACCACTGAAATTGGGAGTTCTCCAGAGTCTTCAGAGCTGGACTTCTTCCTCATTTGCCTCCTCTGGGGACAATGGGGTGCCCGGACTGGAGGATGGAGAGCTAGAGGAGTTAACAGGAGGGGAATCTAGAGTGGATTCTGGAGGTTTGGGAATGACTGGAGAGAACTTTGGAGGCTCTGGAGAAACTGGATCAGTGTGGCTGAGGTCCTCCTCCACTTCTCTCATGGTGAAGTAGGATCAACTCAATTGAAGTGGCAGATCCTGAAACTGGCAGAACATCCCTCGAGGACCACTGGCAGGCAGCAGTGATCTGAGGGGTTATTTAACTAATTCTCACAATTCACTGCATTAGGCTGAAACAAAAAACACACACAAATGCGTTCCTTTAGGGAATGGCTGTACTGGTTGAGGTTAATGAGGCTGAAATCTGAATTGTGATTGTGAATGTGATTGTCTGGTCTTCTGCAAAGTATATTGATAATGGGTGGAACAACACTTAACATGAGAATGTTAACAGCTAATGTTAACAGACGAGCACACAAGGAGACCAGACTTAGGGTACATTTACACGAAAACAATGTACTAAAAACGGAAAAACTACATTTCTTTGTAAATTTGACAACATTATCAAAACTATCCCCCTTCACACGGATCCGTGAAAATGACTAAAAACGCTGTATTATACGTACCAGACAAGTAGTTGGTGATGTCACTTTGTAAAGCAAGATTACGCACCTGCATATGTGCATTCTTATACAGAGCACTTGCGCCATGCCTATCCACCTTATTTTTTAAAATTTACTGCACATATTCTTCTCATTATTTCCCTACAGCCGCTAATAATTTGGAAATCTTGCACATTCACAGAAATACCTTAATTCTGCATTGACAAATAAGGTTAAACACGTATTACGCATGTGCATGCCGTCACCGTCTTTGCAGTTTACAAGGAGATGACAACGGAATCATTTTTAAAATCTTGCATTTAGAAACCCGTTTTCAAAAGTTTGCATTTTCAGGCCACCAAAACGCTGTTGTTGTGTAAATTAACGGCTAAAATGCATAAGAAGTGTTCTGTTTTTAGTGTAACAGTGTTGTGTAAACAGTCACTGAGAGAGAGCAGATGATGGAGCAGAAGATGAAGTAATCCAAGCGAGTATGTGAGTATGAATTCATAAGCGAGTCTGAACAGTCTTTGGGTGACACAGACGAAACCAGACAAAGAATGTGCATGTGAGCAGAGAATAAATGCTGTCATTGATGTGCAGGTAATTGGTGACCAGGTTTGTGCAATCAGAATGAGAGTGAACGTGTGACTTCTCAAATGGAAGGCTGAATCCTAGTGAGGTTCCTTCAGAGGCTTGTAGGCTAGAGTCTTCCTTGGTATTAAAAGCAAGAATGAGAACTAGTAAGTGCACATGGCTATACCATAAATGCTTCCGCCCCTACAGTAAAATACTATTAAAGTAAAAAAATTCAAAATGGCAGCCAAGATATGCAGCGATTAGGACGTAGCCTTCTGATTCAGAAGCACGCTATGATGAAGAAGAGGGAGAGCTCGGTGTAGACATGACAATTAAGTGTGAAAATATTTAAATGTGTGTAATTGTAATGTTTAATTACATGTGTAATTATAAAATGTCACCCACTCCTCCAAATGGAAAAAAAAAAAAAATCTCCCAATAGGAGTTATCTAATTTGTATATCTTATCACATATAAAAAATACTATTAATAATATTTATTATATTTATAATATTAATAACTATTAATATATAGTATCTATGCACTTTACTAGATCTGTGAAAAAAAGTCCTTTTCACTCTTCAACAAATATTTGGTTTCTACACTCACAATGGTTTAAGTCATCTTGCAATATCTAAAGATAAAAAAAAAATACTTTTTCCTTAGAGAATCACACACACAATTTACTTTTATTTCATTTATATTTGTTTTTGTTTTCTTGGTTTTGTCTACTGACTTCTAAAAAAGTCATACCCCTTGCATTATCAAATTCTTATACAATTACTATGAAGTACGTCAACCTGACCCTATTTAGATTAAGTACAATTAATCAAAAATCACAATAAAAACAGTAAACCTTAACAATAGTTCTCACACATTTCAAAAACATGACAATATATGATTGTTTAAAACTGAATTTAGAAACTTTTTATTACATGCAGTTACTGTAGTAATAACTAAATACATGTGACTAAAAATAAACCAAACCCTAATCCTAACCCTATAGTAAGCACATTAATAGTTATTACTCTGTACTTAAATATATAATTATACGGTAACACGGACACCTTAAAATAAAGTGTAACCACACTTTAATTTACAGTTCTGTTCCCCATTTACATACTATGTACTATGAGAAATTATAATAACTAGGTATTAACCCTAAACCGACACATAAACCCTTATTGGTAACACAGAGTCATTGTTACACATGTTACATGAAGTTATTGTAGTAATAACTGGACATTATGCATAATTACATAAAATTAACCCTAAATCAAACCTTCACCCTAACCCTATAGTAAGTGCATGGAGTTAATTATTATTACTCAGTACTTAAATGTATAATTACACTGTAATACTAACACCTTAAAATAAAGTGCAACCCCCTTATTTTACTCAGTATTTCTCAGTATTTAAGTACATGAAAGTGCACGTACTGTAAAATAAAGTGCATCCCATTTTAACAATGTAACCAAAAGTAAGAAAAACGTATTCTGTGCTTTCCTGAAGCTCAAACAAAGTAGATTAACATGCATTAACTGATAAAAATGTCTGGCTTCAATGCACTTTTTTTTTCATTTGTTAAATGCATAAATCTAAATGAAAATACCCTCAGAGGGCAGTTAACGATATGTTGACAATACAGAACTACTGTATCTACTAGCAAGCAGTGTTTGTTCAAAGAATGAAACATGACTGCCCCCTAATGATTAGGTCTTTTCTGCGCTGCAGCATGCCACATGATTCCTCATGATCCCTAAAGATCCTTCTAACCCCCACATTTAAACCTAACCATACTGGGGAGTGAGAACAATAACAACCTGGCAAGGTTTGGGATTTGGGCGAAACTCTGGAATGCACACTACCAGAGTGTTGGTATACACACTACCCTCTCTTCAGCCCCTAAGCCGAAAACCCCTGGTTAATTTTTCACCACTGTTCTAAAGGATATTCTCATTATCACATTAATGTAGCAGTAATTACCCACACTTGCAGAGGAATGTCTCATGTTGTGACTGAGGAAATGAGAGAGAGAGAGAGTGGTGTTAGGTAAAACAAGCCGCTTTTTTGTTTTCAGCTCACATTTAGGTTTTGATGAAATTTTGTGGGTTCAAGTTAAAAGGATAGTTCTCCCAAAAATAAAAAAAAATAAAACTTACTCACCCTCAAGCTATCCCTTATGTATATGACTTTCTTTCTTCAGATAAGCACAAACAATTTTTTAAGGAAATAATCCATCTCTGTGAGTCCATTTATGCAAGCGAATAGTTGATGTGACTGTAAAAATGCAAGCATGGTTGTTCACTTTCCATGTTAGTCAGCTAAACCCTTCGAATCAAAGAGTCTGCAATAGACCAGACTTTATGCAGAGTTAGAGTCTATTCAAAACTACACCTTCATGTCTCACGGCTGGTTGAAATGCAGGAAGAAAAGGTGAGCAGGATCTATTTGCAGCAGTTCTTTATTAACAAAACGCAACCGGTACAAAACTCTCTGAACACTCTATGACACGTACGGAACAACCAACTCAGATTCCCAAAAAAGGCTGAAGGAAAACAAGCTCAATATAAGCAAGACCAAACCAATCAACCAAACAAGCCACAGGTGTACATAATCAATCAATGAGAAACCAAGGAAACAGACATAAGAAACAAAACCAAAACATGTGTAAAACCCACCCAACAAAACCGCTGTTACATTATGGCACTAGTAGGATTTTCTTTCCAGCTCCAGATGTGTCATTTCTGTTCTGTAGATTTGAATGTGATTATATGTGTAAGAGAGTATTAGCTTTGCTTCATTTTACTTCACAAAATATACACACACTTACATGTCTCCTTCAGGCTGGATATAAGCGCGCATTTGCCCTTTGAGGATTTTTGTATCTATGTATGTGTGTACGTTTAACAAAGCCCCACCTACCCCAACCCTTTCAACCATGTCAGGCACAGCTCTCTCTGTCTGCAGGGGGAGGGGGTTGGGGTGTAGGGGGGGTGAGATGTTGGCAGGCGAAATGATGATGATGAAATTAAAATTCTGCAGCCAGCAGAAGGGGCTCGCACGATTCCACCGCCGGGCCGGGCCACATCGATCCGTTCCAGCATTTGACTTTCAACCATGACAAAACTGTGGGCAAATTAATTGTTCTCCAGGATATTAAGCATCAGAGTCCATTAATCCTCTTTGGAGCTGCACGCCGTTCGAATACTAATCAGCTGCTAACACTCATCCATATCCCTTCTGCCTCACTCTATCCCTACCTCCCTAACTTCATAACTCTCCTCTTCTTTATCTTCCTGTCCTCTCTTTCCCATCTTCTCTATGTTTCTTCTTCCACACACACAGACACGCGCGCACATATTTAGAAATGGAAACAGATCATTAAGACAGAATTAATAAAATCAACTGATACCAATCACTCCAAGAGCCTGGATGGATGTTTTCCGAGTAGAAGCATCTCTTTACATTTTCCTCTTCCAATGTAGCCTTGAGGATTCCGAAGAAAATTATTGCAAAAAGATCTAAATTACCTTATTAACAGTAAGCCTGCATGCACAGCTGAATTATCGTTTTATTGCATTTTTATTGTCATCAAGTACCTATTGTAACAGTGATCACATATTCATGCATAGTGTGCATGCAGTGACTGCAGCTCTTCATTGTGTACGCTTGTAGAATTCAGACTTTACACTACATTTCGTTACACCTGTATAATGAAATTTGAGAACTTTAAAAATAGAACATAATTACAGTGAGAAATACTCAGACATATTGCTATACCCATCAATTTCCATAAAAAAACGCCCCCTGTCATCTCGAAAATTAACCCAAAGATGCCACCCAAAAGTCAAGATATATGGGGCAAAAATATCCCTGTATGAGTTATTGTTTTTAATATTTATAACATGATAAATATTGCAGAATTGCAAATGTTATGGCCTATTGATTTCATACAACATTTTAATAAACAAGAAGTTAATGTTAAGTGACATTAATTTTAGACTTACTTCCAGGTGTGAGTCTCGAAAATGTCCAGTTCCCACATCATCTTAAAGTTGTGTCTGTATGAACGTGCAATGGGAATATTCTATTTGTGAATATCAACTGTCACCATTGTGACGGTGACTCTGTTTTTACTCTGTATCTCCAAGCAACTGAATGTGTCCATGTTTTGAAGGAATAATTTTACTGAATGATTAAAGGGTTAGTACACCCAAAAGTGAAAATGCTGTCATTAATTCCTCACCCTCATGTTGTTCTACACACGTAAGTCCTTCGTTCATCTTCGGAACACAAATTAAGATATTTTTGATGAAATCTGATGGCTCGGGGAGGCCTCAAATGCGCAGAGAGTTACTAAAACATATTTAAAACAGTTCATGTGACTACAGTGGTTCAACCTCAAAATTATAAAGCAACGACAATACTTTTTGTAATCTTTTCTTCATTCTGAAGATGAACGAAGGTCTTACGGGTGTAGAACGACATGAGGGTGAGTAATAAATGACAGTAATAAATTTTTATTTATGGGTGAACTAACCCTTCTAATGACTCACTCATTAAGAGAATGATTTGCCGCCACCTACTGGCAATATTGGTTTCATTACATTTTTCCCTATTGTTTTATTGTCTATATTTATATCTCGCACCTGTGGCTGATAAAATCATAACTGCAATCCACCATGCAAGAAATACTGTCCGCACTTGCACAGACATCAATTAAACATTATGAGATCGTTTGATAAGGATAAACTTGTCAGAGTCGTTTGTTTGAAACAGGCCTCCGAAACTGCAAAGGAATGAGTTCGTCCCTACCTCACCAACCTCATGGAACACATGAAAAAACATTTTAACCCAAAAATGAATCCGATAATGTAGTATTTAAGTATCGTTCAGAAAATAAATAAATAAATAAAAATAAAAATATTGTAATTTTCATTTTCAATTTTCATTTTTCAGAGCAGTCTTAACTCAGCTGTGTAAAGATGCCTTTAATCTATGAGTAAACTCAATCAAAGACTATTTGTTTCAAGAATTTCTATATAAATCATTCATATTTGCGCATTATTGCATTCAGTGAGATGGTGTTATGCACAGTTTATTCTATTTGTGTGTCAATATGGCCATGTGTGTTTTTTATATAATGCTTTTATTAAAAAAGTATGCTGTCATAAATGTCATATAATAAATAACACTTTTTTAAAAAAAAAAGGTTCTGACTCTGACAAAATGACAAAAAGTGTGTTGGACAAGTGTTGATACCATATTTCTCTAAATATATTCTTAATGCCAGAATTTCCTCCATGTAGGTGTAGGCAAAGGAGGCAATAACAAAATGTACAGGCAGCTCAGCTTTCACTCCGCTCTCCAAATTATAAAGAACCATATTTTAAAAGTCATACTGACATTCCAAGCAACTGCCAAGAACAACCTGAGCTAGGCTTATTTTGGCTCCAGATAAGAAAAAGGAGACAAGGAGAAAAATAAAGGAGGAAGAGAGTATGAAATAAAAAATAGAAAAGAACCCTGCTATAGTCGCCCAGCGACCAAAAACATTTACACAGCTGAGGTACTGGAACTTCCAAGCTGCGTGCAGTTCCGAAGCCTGGTACTGTGTGGCTATAGAAAGGAGGAAAACCTCTTAAATGTTCCCTTTGTTTTGGAGAATTGTTGCAACAGATGGCTAAAGTAATTTGCATTTCAGCTGCAACAAATGTAGAAATAAGACATTTCTGTTCATTATATTAGATTCTTGTTTTTGTTTTTTTATTGCTGTTTCGCTTAGATTCCTTTCACCATGGTTTTAACCAAAGGTGGGCAGGCAGACAACACAATATTTTACACCAGTTTATATTTTGTAATTTTGAAAAAAGTGGAACTGTTTACCCCGGGCAAAATTTTGATTAATGTAACGGGAAAGAGTTGTATGTCAAACTTTTTTTATTTGCACATAAAATATGAGTATATTTTAATATCCATCCATGTGGCTGTGGAAAACTGAAGTATTGGGTTGTCGTGGTGGTCTAGGGAAACACTGAGTCACATGGTTCTGGAAGAGGTGATCCGAGTGGTAATCGAGTGCGGGAACGAAAAGGATGCCAAGCCGGCTCCTGAGGGGGCAGACTCAGTCTCGCTGCCCTCCCTCATTTTGTTTTTCTCATGAGATTCAACCTTTGCCTGGGCCAGAGAGCTGGCTGATAGTTTTGGAATCTTAAGAATTAGTTTAGAGGGGGAGAAAAAGAGAACGGTCTCTTGGGGATGCGATGCTTGGCCAGGATTATCAGGCCATGACTCTTTGAGGTGGTTTGGTTTGCTGGTCAGAAGTAAATTCAAATTAAAGATTTTGCACTTCTGGATAGTTATGGGTGGGATGGGATTTGAGAATTTTTTTAGTAGTAGAGTTAATGATGGTTGTTAGAATCATAAGACTTTTTTTAAAGGGGGGGGGGGTGAAAAAGGGAATGGTTTCTTGGGTGTATGATGCTTGGCTAGGATTGTCAAAACATGAATCCACAGAGAATGCTTTGGTTCGCTGGTCAGGAGTAAATTCAGTTTGAATATTTGTACTTCTGAGGTGGGAGAGGTAGGATAAGGCTTTAAGAAGGCTGGGTTTGGTCAAATTAACATGTTCTGATGAGGATGTAAAAACTGGAGTGAGATTACTATGATCTACTGTCATAGATTGCAAAAACTGATAAAAATAATTGTTCCAAAAGCATGGTCAGATTGATGCACAAACATACTAAAATGACCCACCACCTTCGTAATGAATGGGAAATCAAGGAAGAATCAGGGCTCAGATCCCTGCAGAAGGTAGCCAGATGACTAGGTGAGGTGGTAGTGCCAGCAGCCCAGACACCTACAACAGACTGGCAGTTGTGGCTCTGTGAAAGTCTGGACATCCTGAGGAAACACTATGCCTCAATCCAGGAAGAGGTTCTAGTACAGCTGAATAGAATTGATCTGGAGGAGGGGGAAAGAGCCCTGGAGGTGGCAGTTAGACGGGCCCATATGAACCTTAAAAACTTACAGGAGGGTACCGTGTGGGTGGCTGTAGGAGAGATCAGGCGACGGTGGGTCAGTGAGGGTTCAGGCGTGGCAAGGTCCCTGGTTCCTCCTACTGTGGAGGTTCCTGCAACTCCAGCTAGCGGCGCCACAGAGGGGGTTTGATTGTGAAGTTCTCCGGCACAGCCAAAGTCTTGGCTATGGGAGTGAAGAGAAATTTTGAGATGCTATTTCAGGATGAAACATTGAGGACACAGTACAGGATGGTGGCAGCATTTAAGAGGGGCAGAAATCTACAGGACATGTCAGTCCACAGTAGGCTGGGGCCGACAAACCAAAGACTACTGGTCAGAACTCATGAGACCATTTTGAGAGAAGGATGGACTGGGGTGTAAAAATCATTCCCTTGAATAGAAGAAACTGCATCTATCTCATTAGGTGTTCTCAGTGTGGGATGAGGTATGTGGGGGAAACTGGGAATTCCATCCTGACCACAATGTGGGCACACAGATACACCATAACATATATTGGATGCACAACAAAAAAAAGTGCATTGTGCCTCATTTCGAGAGGTGTGGAATCCAGAACCTTAAAATGTGTGGACTGGAGCATGATACAGAGTGGGGGAAGATGGACAGGTTGAACAGAGAAAATTTCTAGAACGGGAGACTGGGCACATTGTTTCCTAAAGGGTTGAATATGAGAAATGGTTTAGGGAGATAAAAAAAAATGTAAATATAGTGTGGTAAAACAATCTAAAGTTTCTGTAATGATTGAGGGGGGTCCTCTCCAAATACAAGAGTTAGTGATGGAGGATGAGTCAGATATAGTTGGAAAAGATAGGAGAAGATTGACAGATGAGGTAGTGGTCAGTCTGAGGGGAAAAGTGACTGAGAAGATCGGGACTCGAAAACATCATCAAAACTAATTTTGTGATTAGATGGAAGTTGAATAAAAACAAGTGGCTTGATGATGGGTTAGGAGGAGAGAGTGTGGACCAGAGGACAGTGAAAGGAAAATCTGAGTTTGTTGTGAAACAATATATATCTATAAGAATTATTGGATATATTTAGAAGAGGTTGGATGGTGTAGTGGTTAGTGTGAGTGGAAAGGGAACGGGGAAACCGGGGTTTGTGATTTATATCAAATCAAGTTTTTTCTGTTAGAAGAAGGTATGGATAAGTAGCAGGTTTGGTATAGGTTGGTAGAGTTTTGATTGGTAAAGGAAAATCAGAGTTGAAAACAACTAGAATAAGTGGATTTTGTATTATAGTTATAGTAGAGTACAAATTAGTGGGCAGGTTGGTCTTGGGGTCAGTGGGGGTGAGTTGGGTGGGGGGAGTGTTGGCTATCCTTGTACCTGCCACGTACCTAAACCTACCCCTCACAGTAGGGATACTTAATTCTAAGGAAACTGGACTACCCCTGTACTTACAACATACATAAACCTACCCCTGACAGTAGGGAGACTTGTTCCTGGTGCAATTAGACTATGCCTGTACCTGCAACGTACCTGAACCTATCCCTCACAGTAGGGAGACTTTATTCCCAAGCTTTCCCAAGATTTGTCGATTGTGCAAATTGATTGAATTGATTGTTGTTGACAAGTGGTGGGAGCCCAAGAATGAACAGGTGTCATGAATAGTATGGGAACTGATAAAAGAAGATTGAAGGATAGTTAGTAGATGGATTGAAAAAAGAAAAAGGAAGACTGAAATATTACACAAGGGGAGAGGGTAGCATTGAAAAGATTGTGAGCAGATACTTAGTAATTAAACCGGCAGATAAAGGAAGGGAAGTTGAAGTCATGGATAGGGTTAATTAAATAATAGGACAAGAGGTACTGAAAGGGAGGAAGTTTTATATTATTACAAAAATTCATAAAGATAAAGCCTCATGTCCATTTCCAGATATGCCTACAGGTAGACCAATTGTCTCAGACTGTGGAAATGAGTCACCGCCAATCAACACCACGGATCTATTAAGGTCAAATGGGAGTTGCAAATGGACAAGATTAACTTCTTAGACACCACCGTTTTTAAGGGCTCTGAATTTGGAGCTATGAAGAGACTAAACATTCATTGAGGTTAACTTCAAACCAATGGATACACATGCCTTACTGCATTACAATAGGGACCATGATAAACATGTGTTTAAGGGTATAGTCAAGGCATAACTATTACGATTTACGAGGATTTGTACACTTGATAAGGACAGAAGGGTGGAGAAGCAGGTCCTTTTCCAAACGTTAAGGTAGGGGGGATATCCGAGACAGATATTAAGACAAGTCAGAAAGGAATGTGCAAAAAAAAAAAATGGATAAGAGAAAGGGAGGAGAACCAAAGAAAAGCATATTACCATTGATAATGACATATTCTAAAACAACCCAACAATTGGCCAGAAATCTGAAGAATAATTATACCAAACACACTCAAGGTCAGGTTTTAGAACAATATAGAATGGTAGTAGCCCACAGGAGGGGCAAAAATTTGGGTGATTACTTAGGGTTAGGGTTAGGGTTAGTGACCTTCAAGATTCAAGGGTTAGGTGCATGATAAGTTTTCTGAACTCAAAGGCAAACAAAATAAGGAAAGGTCTCGCAGATATGTGAGAGGAGAAGGCGGTGGAGTGTTTGAATTACTATGTTTATTTGATGAGTTGTAATAAATGTGGGAATGCATTATGGTTACTCACCAGAACTGAGGATACATGGGTGAATTATAATGAGATTTCATGTGTGCACGGTAAATGGGAGAATGACGAATAGAAGCTTGGTGTGTAGTATTGAACGCATCCGCCTGTCACTTCTCCTCAATTGATGACAGGCTTTCTTTGGCTGTCTCTGGGAATACCTTGAGGTGTTAACAAGGAGATACTTGGGGAGCGAGGTAGGTATCCAGCCTCTCTGGGTCCATTAGGACCGCACACAGGAAAGGTGATCCTGGATTAAAGGGTTTTAAATGGTTTCCATTCTTCCTTCAGTGAATAGCACTGGAATTATTTTACAAAGAGAAAACCTTGGGAATAGCAGGGGTGTGGCAGGGGTGTCTTGGAATAAGAAAAAGTAAGAAAGTGTAAAGATACTTTGATGTAGTGGTTAGGGTAGTAGTCCTACACCTTATAATACATTGTATAAGAGTAGCCCTAAGGGAATTTACCCTTGTAAAAAGGTACCCATAAGTTATCCCTAAAATCAGAGGGGAATGACAGTTGAGTAACACTAATGTAGAAGCACCTAACCCTGGTTGTAAGTATAAACTTGACATAAACTGCAAACTTGTCCCTCAAATCTGATTGGTTGACTAGAATGTTGTTTTAGGCTCAACAAAGGTGTTGATCCAGCCAGGAATATGTTGTACTTGATTAAATCATGTTCACCATTTGACTGAGCAGTCACTGGGTGGCTCGCTAATGTACTGTATTAGACTTCTTCTAGTAATAGCACAGTTCTTCAGCAGTAATGTTAATGTGTCAGCATTTTAACTCAAAGTTCTGACTGTGTGACCGAGCTTTATAAGCTAATTAACATACAGAAGATATCAAAGTGGCCTCCTGAGAAGAATACAGCCGGTGACTCCACAGAAAAACCTTAGCAAATGGGATCCCAAAATACTGTAAAGACAACCCAACCAATAGCTGTGTCTCATTTTGAAGGCTGCACCCTCCGGAAGTCACATTTGTTGGCTGCATATGTTTATCATAAAGGATATCTCATTGTAGGACCTTAGCCATTGTAAAAATTTACTAAAATTTATATGCATTACAATAATGGTTCATTCAATGGTTTATGGTAAACATTTATATACCATTCCAAGAACGATATAGTCTTCTGGAGGCTTTTATTTTGAAAATAAAATGATCATGATGGCAGTGCGGTCTAAGCATTGGATATCTTTGAAATCACACAAAAGAGAAAAGGGAAATGTATTTTGCCAAAGAGAAGATTTTAAACAAATATTTGCTAACTTCCAATAGAACCGTCCCCATTAAATATTGGCAGTACACTCCAGTGTTTTTCAGTGGTAGGATGTTCTGCAGGTGACTCTCTCTATATCTGGATGCTCTTAAAAACTTAATTCATTGTAGTAGCTAATGTTTCATGATGTAATTTCTAAAAATATTCATTATAACTTTTCGACTATTTATCACCAAACTATAGTTACAGCCCTGTAGAAAAAACATGGCTATTTTAAATCTACACCTGCCATGGTGTTACTTATTTTTCGTCTTTGAGTTTGGTTGGTATCTTTAAGTTTGTCCTAAGCTGTGTTTGGTTATATCATGGAAATGGGTTGGTGGAGTTGGGATGTTATATCATTCCCAACCTGCGACTAAATACAAAAAGAGGTTTGAGAGCTAGGTTTATAGGTTTATAAATATTAACAACAGATATAATGTTCATAATTGAGACAAAAATATTTTGTTGCTATGCTACTAATTTAGAGTAAAAATGATTAAAACCCAGGCAGACTATATACCCACAATTGAACATAGGCAGAAATATCAAAGCAAATAACAGCCACCAGCCATAATACGAAACATTCATTTAAAAACCTCTATAAATATCAGTACTCAAACATACACTGAGGCAAGTGAATCATTAGCCTGTTTGTATGCTGTCTCCCATGGGAGTCTTGAAGAGTTACACAGAGCTCAAATGCTTATTTTTTTTTTTCTAAGAAGGGTCCTCCCCTCCTATTCATATCCTATTCACTAGTACTATTCATTTGTTTTGTTTTTTCTTCGTTTATTTCAGAGTGCTTCTGAATACTAAACATTCCAGTGTCATTTTACATAGATTCCATTTTTTAAATGTTCCAAAAGTATGATTGCAGTGGTGTCCAATCCTTCTCCTGAAGGGCCTCTGTCCTGCCGAATTCAGTTCCAACCCCAATTAAAAACACCTGAACCAACTAATCAAGGCATACTGAGGCAAGTTGTAGCTAAACTCTGCAGGACAGTGTCCCTCCATGATCAAGTTCGGAAATCCTTGGGCTATACCATTAGGTCCTGCAACCGTTATGAAAATTAACCATAGTTTTAATACAAAAACATGGTTATTGTAGTTAAATCATGGTAACCGCAAGGTTGGGGAGTAACGAAATACAAGTAACTTACTACGTATTTAAAATACAAAATTTGAGTAACTGTATTTCATTACAGTTACATTTTAAATGGGTGGTAATCAGATTACAGTTACATCTGAAAATTATTTTAGATTACCAAAGTGATTACTTTGAGTTTTAATGTCATTTAAACAGCAATTGGTGATTCTCTGACTCTGACAGTCTGAAAAAGCGGAGTTAAGTTTCATGTTTTCGACTGTTTTCATGTTTTGTGATTGTTGTTTGTGAGTCATTTTATAATTGTAAAAAAAGGTCACTGCATCTTTTTCTCACAATTTGTTTTTTCCCTCACAATTGTGAGTTTGCATTTCACAATTCTGACTTCTTTTTCTCAGAATTGCGAGATTTAAACTCACAATTGTAAGTTATAAAGTCAGAATTAGGAGATATAAACTTGCAATACTGACTTTTTTTCTTGCAATTTTGAATGTAATATGTGAGTTTATGTCTCATAATTCTGACTTTTCTCAATATTGTGAGTTTATCATATTTTTGACTTTTCTCAATATTGCGAGTTTATATCTCATAATTCTGACTTTTATAACTCACAATTGCAACTTTATATCACACAATTCTGAGGGGAAAAGTCAGAATTGTGAGAAAAAAACTTGCAATGACCTTTTTTGTGTTTGTTCCACAAATATTAGTATTCCGAAGTATTCTAAAATATTGAGATTAAGTTACTAAAGTTGAGTAATGTAACGAAATACATTACAAATTACTTTTTAAAGCATGTATTTTGTAATCTGTAGTGAAATACATTTTAAAAGTAACCTACCTAGCCCTGGTAACCGAAAATAACCATAGTTTAACCATTGTATTTGTAGTAAAACAGTGGTGTGCAAATGGTAATCTGCCAAAAAAAAAAACATGATTACTACACTTTTACAATAATAAAACCATTTTTAATTTCTGTAAGGGAGGATAGTGTTCTGCAATGGCCAGCAAAGAGCCCGGATCACAAACCCATTGTGGACAGCTGGAGCCTGTTGGATGAAAAACTGAGGGCTAAGGCCACTCCACCAAAAATGTCCAAAAATTGCAAATGCCTGGGTGGAAGAGTGGGGTGACGTCTCACAGCAAGGACTGGCAAGTGTAGTTCATGAGAAGGCTGGCCACACCAGATACTGACTGGTGATTAGACCAGAGCATTGAGATATGATGTCACATACTGTATACGCGCAGCAAATGAGAGGAAGAGAAATGGAATAGAATAGATACATTGAACAAATGAAGTCGGGGTCTATTATAGGGGCAAATGCTTGGGAATGTTTGTTCTGGCATCTTGCCCAGATGTTAGTCACTGAAACCCTCTAGCCTATATGTACACTGATCAACTTAATAAGCACATAAAACACGTGCAAGTATCCAAACAGACAAACAAAGCTACAAATTTTTAATTACAATGTTGAAATAAGCAAATATATACTGTTCTGTTTGTGAGCGGTGAAAGAAAAAAAAAGTGCGTGTGCGAGTGAGAGAGGGAGGGAGAGAGGGTATTTGTATGAGGGGAGGGTGGGCTGTCAAGATGTGCGAGGGATGTGTCTGAAAGTGTTTGCATGTCAGAGTTTGTGTGTGTGCGCGCGTGTTTGCGCTCTCTTGCAGAGTGGAGCCTGCCACAGACATCAGCCCCTATATTTGCATATTCATGGATCAATTTGCACTTGCCTATGCAAATGTATGCAAACATCATTTCAGAACATTTCAAAAATAGAAACCAGCATGCAAAACGGCACTGGGCTGTTTAGTATTCAGAACAACTCCAAAATTAATAAATAAATACAGAAAACACAAATGAAGAGGCAGAAAGTACTAGACTATAAATGTGAAAGTTTAGTTCTTATAAGTTAGTTTAGATCACACTGATCATGAATCAAGCTCTCGCTTCTCCATATGGTTTGATAATCTCGTGCTTTAAATCATTACAGGTAAATTCAAGATTTTTTCAAGCATGGGCTAGTTGTTGTAATATATTTGCAATAAAAATAATACCTTTTAAAACTATTTTTGGTTACACTTTATTTTAAGGTGTTACGGTGTAATTATACATTTAAGTACTGAGTAATAATAATTAACTACATGTACTTATTATAGGGTTAGAGTTAGGATGAAGATTTGGTTTAGGGATAACTGCATGCAATTGACCCTTCGCAAACAGTTTGATTGACATGCGATCTGACCAATCATAACCCCGAATTCGCCATTTTTTCAACCTGAACTTGAAAAATTGTGTGCACTCACTTCTTTCTGCGCTTGAAACAACATTCCTTCTGATGTTCATTCATGTGTATTTGATGCTATAAATGAACTAGTATGAAGAGATGATCGGTTCATGAGGAGCTACAGCGATCTGTCACGACACATTAAAGAGACACTAGACGCTATTTATTGTTTAAACTTCTTTAAATAATTACAATATTTTAAATATGAAACAGTTTCATGTCAAAAGTAACCTTCTCTGTCTTGTCTGTCGACGTGTTGTCAGTGTCCTCTTTGCGCCAAAATGTATTTTTCACTGCGTGAGAACATGATGTGTGGCGTGAGAGTGCATGGCTTGTCGGACATAGTAACTAAAGCGGGCGGGTCTTTGTGAAGGGACAATTATGCATAATTTATAGTTATCACTGCAGTAACTAACACGTCTAACAATGACACTGTAAAATAAAGTGTTACCCAATTTTTTTTTAGAAATTATAACAAAAAAAATATAAGATCTTACCATGTATAAATCAAATTACACTTATAGAGTTTTGATTCTTCTGCCCATTATTGTTGTCTTTGCTTCCTTGGATAAAGGTTTTCCCAGATCCTGAATGAGTGGCCATGTGGGAGGGCTCTGCGAAATCCCCTTTGCCCCCACCAAAACTCATTCATCTTTTGGCTAGCAGGAGGAGATAATCTGCTCACCTGGCGCAGCTGTATTTCTGAGGATCTCTGGGGGACCAACGCCGGTTCAACTGAGTTTTTATCTTCTTTCACTGGTTTTCAGGATAAACAGCTCCACATTGAATGCTAATCCCCTTCGTCTAAACCCCTGCTCTGTTTTCCTTTCTGTTAATGTTTCTCATGGATGCTTTCCTTTTTTCTTCTTCTTCTTATTTGTGGTTTTTAAGTGTGTAATACAGCTATAAGTGAGCCATTTGTAGACAGACATCCTGAAGAGTGCAAACATTTGTGACTTGGTTGAACAGACCGACATGACAAATAAACCAGCTTTTGATTGTGTCTATGCCACAAAGAGGATTTTTAATGCACATCAAACGGTCTTTAATGTGGTGTGCATTTCACAACACAGTTCCAGATGTAAAAGTCAAGGACAATCCAGTGGTCAAGACGTATTTTTTAACCTTTTTTTTGTTGTTCTTGTTTGTTTAATGCAATGATATTGGCTAAGGACCACTGCTGTTTTTCTAAATATCTGCACTATATCAATAATACTGCATCTTTAATTTTATTATTGATGCTAGATTAGTCAAAATTTCTTCCATGAGTACTATACTTTAAATTATCACCAGGGCTGGGTAGGTTACTTTTAAAATGTATTTCACTATAGATTACAAAATACATGCTTTAGAAAGTAATTTGTAACGTATTTCGTTACATTACTCCAGTTTAGTAACTTAATCTAAATACTTTGGAATACTTTGGAATACTAATAAGTGTGAAACAAACACAAAAAAGGTAATTGCAAGTTTTTATCTCATAATTCTGACTTTTTCCCTCAGAATTGCGTGATGTAAAGTTGCAATTGCGAGTTATAAAGTCAGAATTATGAGATGTAAATAGCAATATTGAGAAAAGTCAGAATTATGACATATAAACTCGCAATATTGAGAAAAGTCAGAATTATGAGATATAAACTCGCAATATTGAGAAAAGGAAAAAATATGAGATATAAACTCGCAATATTGAGAAAAGTCAGAATTATGAGATATAAACTCACAATAGAGAAAAGTCAGAATTATGACATTTAACTCACATACTACATTCACAATTGCAAGAAAAAAAGTCAGTATTGCAAGTTCATATCTCCCAATTCTGACTTTATAACTTGCAATTGTGAGTTTAAATCTCGCAATTCTGAGAAAAAGAAGTCAGAATTGTGAAATGCAAACTCATGTGAGGGGAAAAAACAAATTGTGAGAAAAAGTTGCAGTGACCTTTTTTACGATTTTAAAATGACTCACAAACAACTATCACAAAACATGAAAACAGTCGAAAACATGAAACTTAACTCCGCTTTTTCAGACTGTCAGAGTCAGAGAATCACCAATTGCTGTTTAAATGACATTAAAATTCAAAGTAATCACTTTGGTAATCTAAAACACTTTTCAGATGTAACTGTAATCTGATTACCACCCATTTAAAATGTAACTGTAATGAAATACAGTTACTCAAATTTTATATTTAAATTACTTGCATTTCGTTACTCCCCAGCCCTGATTATCACACACCATTTTAGTGTTTGTTGAGGTGTTGCCACTTTTCTAACCAACTCTCATTTAATGAGTTGACACTTTAAAATAATCAGATGGAGTAAAAGACTGTGTATGTGGATTTGGTGTGCTGTCCAAGGGAAGGGCTCCGAGCGCGTAATTTGGCCCAAACCCAGAGTACTCCCTCCATATCCCTGGCTGAGATAGGAACCAGCTGATAGTGAGTCATCAGGGTGGCGAAGGGGTGCAGAAAACTGTCGAGGAACATAGGTGAGTTGGCTATGTATAACATGTTCCTTCTGAACATTGTTAATTTGGCATATGACCAAAAAAGGCAGAAAAAACACCCTTACTTTTGTTTTTACTGAGAACAACGGATCTGAATTAACAGTGTAGGTCAGAAAATGGCCACTCGCTCTTTAAAATTTAGCCTTTAAGTGATTAAAATTGAATGCATGACTGCTATTTGTGGTATAATGTTACGCTTTAAGAGTTGTCTAATAGTTGCCACATGTGCACACATTCTGTGTGTATCATGAGTGCAGTGGGGTGGGGGTTGGGTTTCCAGCTGATGTTGGAGGTCCTGAGAAGACTGTGTGGCAAACAAGAAACTGATGTTCCTGCATATGTGCTTGCGATTTGAAAAAGACAGAACAAGAAGATCTCACAAAATCTGTAAGGTCAACCATATGAGATGACATCACTACACCGAAATGTGCAAGCCGGAGAAAGTGGGACAACCTTCAAATTTTCTGCAGAACAGTTAACATAGGGGGTTATTTTATTCCTTCTCCTTTAATCTCATGTTTTTGGTCATCAGTTTATTAAGAAATGTTTTTTCTTTTCTATTATGTCTATTATGCTGGGTATTATATTGAAAACAAAGGATAACATCTCTAGCATGTGTGCTCTGCTGTCTCTTTGTGCCTCTAATCGAAGAGAGGTAGCTTACTAACAACTAACAATAATAAAATGGATTGTTCCAGTCCTTGATTATGATTGGTCACAAAATTTGATTTGAAGCGAAGCTAAAAAAAATAATAATAATAAAAATGGAAAATCAGACAAAAAGACAAAACTGTGTACTTTTCAGCTTTAATGGGTTAAAGAACTACAGTCCCATGAAGCATTACAAACAGCCTAATCAAAATAAAACAACTAATTTAAAAATATTGATTATATTTATAAAAACAATATATTTTAAGTTTATTGTAAAATATGCATGTGTATACAAATGTTTAAGTATTTTGAGACTCAGTTGCGCACTTCATAGGAGTGGGCGGAGCTAAAGAGATCTTTTGCAATTTTGCTTGTTTCGACTGGAATTTGCTGAACAGCATCATGGGTAATGTAGTTTTCCCACTACAAATTCCACTGTTAAACACGAATATGTTAAAAATAAGTTTTAAATACATGTCAGAAATAATGTGGGCTGACGGCTTCGACAGAAGCAAATACTACTGATTAACCGCCTCGTAGCTCACAGCAGGTCTGTATTTAAAGATTTTATCACTATCGTTAAAAATCAATTTCCCTATGGAGAAACTGAATGGATATTTTACTTCCGGACTCTTGCGCTCTATAGCTGCGCCTCTGCGTCTGTGTTGCTTGGCAACCATTCACATTATATGGTGGAAGAATACAATTTTTTATCAAAAGCATTATATTTTTGTTTCTGTGTGTTTATTTTATGAAACCTTGCCAGGTATGTGGAATAACCATTTCATAAAAGCAATAAGCCTCGTGAAGCTGTGATTTACAGTGAATTTAGAATAGCTAAGGGGGTTTTAACAAAGCCCCTAAGCTGTTCTAAATTCACTGTTAATCACAACTTCACGGGGCTTATTGCTTTAGTATATTTTACAGTGGCCCCAAAACCACATATTCATAAAATGATGAACTACGCTGGTGGTTATTCTTTTAGGACACCTGTGTGAACATGATGGGAATGGACTTACATATATATATATATACATATACATCCATGAAATATTACCTTGGGACCAGTTGGATAAAAATAAATTGAAGAATGGCACAAGAAAATAGCAAAGATCTCTTGTGTTTAACCGTATAAAGAGTGTCCAAATTTTGGGGGCACTGTAAATGTGTACATATTAATTTCTTTGTTTAAAATGTTTGAAGATCCTTAAACTGTTTATTTTCCAGCATTCTGAATTGCAGATTTATAATATGTACCTCACAACATTTTATTCTCTCTATAATTAAATTTAATTTCAAATCATTCGCAAACATTTGTTCTGGAATATAAGTTAAAATTAATGAGTAGGCTGTAGAAATATATGCGTATACGGGGGGTTTAGAGGAGGCTCCTCACACTTTAATGAAGGTGGGCAGAATAAAATGAGAGTGCTGGGGTCCATCGCATGGCTTCCACTTTCCCTTCAGCCTGCCTTGATTGAAAACAGAACAGCTGTGATGATTTAATTTACATGTTAATAACCAACAGGCCTGCCAATAAACGCCTTTTTATCGCCGCTTACATCTCCTCCCTACAGAGGGAGGGTAGAAAGAGGGGAGTAGTGGGGGAATGAGGAGCAAGTAATTAATTGTTTTAAGAGATTCTATTAAAATAAAAATTTGTGCGATGAATGAACGTGGCCTTGCTGCAGACGGAGGGAGCAGAGAATGTAGAAAAAAACAATTAGAGGCCAAGATTGAAGATGGGGGAAGATTGTTTTGTTCCCTCCAGGTACACATTTACACATGTGTTATTAAGGGAAATAAACAGAAACTTTTGCTAATCTGTGGACAAAGGAAAAATGAAAATTCCTTTTACTAATGTGTATTAATCTTTGCAGTGAATCCCTGGCAACTTCAGGACCGCTGAAAGAGGGAGTGAAGGAGAAAGTTACGCCCACATCAGGAATTTTAAGGCGAGTTAATTAGTTTTGGCGTTGCGGATTAATTGCACATTAATGCTTGTGTGTAGACTAAACAAGAGTGAATGTGGAGTGAATACAGATGAGTTTGTAGAGGTCTTTTCGGGTCCTAAGTATGTATCCAACCGAAAACAACCCCAATCATTTCTTACCAGAACCCGACGTGCATAGATTATTATTTACAAAAATCTTGGCCCGAGAAAAACACGATAAAAGTAAACCCAAGTCTGAACCAACATGACAGACCCGAATGTAAATAGCAGCAATGTCTGCATGACCATTAGAGCAAATCGCACGTGATTTGGCAAAGACTGCGATTTTTTCATGCGCAGCTTGTCAGAGCTGTACGGCTCTGATCAGTAGTAAATGTCTCTCCATCTGAAAGCCAGAGGGCGCTCTTGCGCAGAAACTCAAAACATGCCCTGCAGCAGAAGAAGATCACATGCGTCATATCCCTGTAGCGAATAAACAGAGGATTGAAACGCTTTGATTGATTAAACATGACTAATAAACACACGACTGCATTATTCTGTTTAAGAATCACATCATCTCACAGAGGGAAGCTCAACTGTCGTTATGAAGAGAGTTTGGAGTAAAAACATCTTATTAAATGTTGTCTTTTGTTGGACAAGATGTTAATAAATGCTTCTCATCTCTGGAAAGATGTTTGACGCGTGTTGCTTTTTCAAAAGTACATTATAAGCGACTCAAACTTGCAATGCTTTCAGATGGATTAGCATTTGGAGCCGTACTTCACTGACAAGCTGCGCATTAAGAAATAATTGCAGCCTTTGCGAGATCACAAAAAAACGCTTTTAACCATGTTCAAGTTCAATGTTATTTTTTTTATTGTGCAATAAATCGTGGGATGACAGACCAAAATCAGACACAAATAAGAAACAGCACAGCAGGTGTCAATTTAAAAATGTGCCCATCTCCCTGCATTATGTTCATAATGTTTACCTTAGCATAAGTTTTTATCCCTTGTTGCCAGATATATTATATATTGCCCTATAGCCTACATTGTATATGTCAAAAACGTAGGAGAACATTTTTTCTGTAGATTTTCACAAATTGCTTTGAGGAAAAACATGAAATATACAGTTATGGTTTAATTTTTGTTAATTTGATTTAGTTGAGATTAGTTTGGCCCCAACTGCATTTGTGGTTTAGTGTAATCGATCTGGCAAGCTTCATCATTATTCCGCTTGGGCATGCACCTCCAAGTAGATAAACAGCTCAAGCGTTATGTTTACCTCAAATGACAAGGCAATTTATATTATGTTAATATTAAGAAGCAAATCCCCACATTCATCCTCTCAAATGGCTTAGGTATTGCAAAGCACAGTTCATGTGGAGCACACACCGCTGATGCATGTTGCATGTTGATGCAAAGTTTGGTCATTTACACAGTGCGTACTGACAGAGAAGAAGGGGGATAATAACGTTGTCATATAATTAGTTTATATGAATTTATTTTAAATAATAAAATATTGTTAAACACCTGAAATGAAAAGTGGAATGTTTTAAAATAATTTGGGTCTTGTTGGCTCCATTCGGTACAAGCACATTTCTTTCAAATTAGGTACCTGAGACCCAAGTGTTACATGTGTTTCTGTCCTGGACTTTGTTTTGCTGTCATTGTGTCACATGTGCTCTTTGTTTATGTTCCCGCTTTCATCATTAGTTTATCCCCATCACCTGTGTGTAATCAATTACCTCGTTTCTCCCTACGTTAGCCCATGTATATATTCCCTGTGTTTTCCCTCTGTCGGTGTCCGTTCCCGTTATTGTAAAGACGTGTTCTGTTTACTTGTTTCCCATTAAAGTCATAATTTGAATGTTTTCCTGCGTCTCTGCGCTTCCCTGGCTGCACGTAATATAACACCAAGCCTACTAATATCAGACCGACCCACGTCTGAGGCACTCGTCAAAGTTTTGGACCCAAAACCGCCTGTGTCAAACCTCGGGTTTTCGGATCCAAGTGGACCCGTGAAGACCTCTAGTAAGCTATGTAAGGGATGTATTATTTTTATGTTTAAATCAGGGGTGTAATGATACATTATAACATCAAGATATACAAATACAATGATATGAATTGATTCAAACAAGATGATTTGCGATATTGATTTAGTTTTATCCAAGGCTCAGTTTACTGTATTTATAAGGTATGATTCACCCAAAAATATAAATTCTAGATATTTTTATGAAACCTTCTGTCCCTTCATTTAAAGTCCATTCCTCTCAAACTTAAAAGAGCCAAAAAATGTCATAAAGGCATCGTAAAAATAATCAATCGAGTGCATTGAACATGCATACTGTAAGCACGCTCAAATCCTTGCGTGACGTGCGAAAACAACATGAGCTTGACGTGAATAAATTAAGAATTTTTGGATGAAGTAACCATGACATGCTTTCTTGTGATTACAACTGTGACTGATTGCACTGATCATCTGCCGGAACTCCACTCCTCAAAGTGAAAGATCATTAAAATCACCATATTACATGTAGTTTTAGTAGTATGATTACTCAAAGCATTTTAGATGGTTAGATGGTATAGTCCATTAATAGAGGAGAGGTGGGACATGAGCACAGGGAGTCTGTGTGTGTGTGTGTGGCTTTGCTGTGTAAAGGCCCTGATATACTCACGGCAAAGTTCTTTTTCATTCTTCTACTGTTATCGAACATGTTGCGTTTAGATGAAAATGTACATATGGGCTGTGCTCTTTCCTCTCAATGACAAGATGAACACAACAAAAATTTAATAAAAGCATCTGATCATAGCAATGTTGATATGTTTGTTTTGCACAAGCTCTGCAATTCGGCAATCTAGTAAAGTCATGTCGCATTTATTGATATAGCACTTTAAACAATAGAGGATTCAAATCAAGCAGCTGTACCATATTAAACATGAATTTCATGTCTAATTTCATTAAAAGTAAAACTTAATTTTCTACTATAAAGCAGCTCTCCAATGAGTTGATGTTTTCACTTGCGGATTGAACATGAGAAATGAAGCAGACAGAAGGCGGAGCCTCCACACATACCTACCTATTAGGGCTGCACGATTTTTCGTGATTAAATCGCACATGATTTGGCAAAGACTGCCATTATTTCATGCGAAGCTTGTCAGAGCTGTACGACTCTGTGATCAGTAGTAAATGCTTCTCCAATTGAAAGCCAGAGGGCGCTCTTGAGCAGAAACTCAAAATATGCCCTGCAGCAGAAGAAGATAACACGTCATATCCCTGTAGCTGAATAAACAGAAGATTGAAACGCTTTGATTTATCAAACATGACTAATAAACACACGACTGCCTTATTCTGTGTAAGAAGCCACATCATCTCACAGAAGGATGCTCAACTGTCGTTATGAAGAGAGTTTGGAGTAAAAACATGTTATTAAATGTTGTCTTTTGTTGGACAAAATGTTAATTAATAAATGCTTCTCATGTCTGGAAAGATGTTTGACACGTGTTGCTTTTTCAAATGTAGGCTACATTATAAGCGCCTCACACTCGCAATGCTTTCAGTTGGATTAGCAATTGGAGCCGTACTTCACTGACTGCGCATGAAAAAATAACCACAGCCTTTGCGATTTCATAATCGCACTAAAAAACACGTTAAAGAGATAATCGCGTTCAATGTTCAATGTTATTTTTTGTATCGTGCGATAAATCGTGCAGCCCTACTATCTATTATCTAATCGCCACGGACCAATGATAGCACAAAAAGTTTTTACCAGCTGAAGCAAACTTTTCTGGAAAGTTCAATTTGGCAAGCTGCTTCGAACTCCCAAATAAAACTACAAACGAAGTTTATTTTGCCCTGATTTTGTTCTAAATAATGCTGTACAATAGATGCCTCAATATAGCATCATCATGCACCCGTTCAAAAAGACAAATGTTTCAGTTAATATGTTTTTCTGTGGTGTATACATTTTAGATTGCCTCAAATAGTTGTGGCTCGTCATGTTAAAAATGCATCCAGTGCAGATGCGTAAAATGGGTTTATTACAAGTGAGGTGTGCGCATTCGCTCTAGACACAGTTTAGCTACTCAATTGTTTACTTATGACGCATAGCATCACAGCTATAATAATTTCTAATATGTTGTACCTTTTATTGAAGGTAGCCGCTGTGATGTCTGAGTTAGGTTAGAGAAGGTGCGACGCACGAAAGGGGTGTTCGCAAAATATGCTTTATGTTTGTAATTCCACTAGGTGCCACTAGTGTCACAGAAACTACATACTTCACCTTTAAATAAAGGCACCCAGCCACCCACACACTTCAAGATAATTCAGCCATTTTTGGGCCCAAATGACCCTTTGCAAAGACCTGCCCCCTTTAGTTATTATTGCTATGTCCGACAAGCCATGTGCTCTCACCCCACACATCATGTTCTCACGGAGTGAAAAATACATCCTGGAGGACACTGACAACGCATCGAAAAGCCAGAGCAGGTTACTTTTGAAGCAGTTTAAATTTTCTTTTAGACAAGTTTAAACAATAAATAGCGTCTAGTGTCTCTTTAATGTGTCATGACAGATCACTGTAGCTCCTTCAAGCGGGTCGTGAACCGATCATCTCTTCATACTAGTTCATTTATAGCATCAAATAAACATGAATGAACATCAGAAGGAATGTTGTTACAAGTGTGGAAAGATGTGAGTACAAACAATTTTTGAAGTTCAAGTTCACCAACGTGAATCTAATCTAAGCCGGCGAAGGGTCAAATCTATTCTTCCGACAACCCCAGGTAAAGTTCTGATGGTTCTACAGATTATCTAATCAGATTGTCCTGTGGTTAAGAGTGACTAAATCTGCTCGGAATTATGTCAGGGCCACACCAATCTCAAATCGTAATTATCTTATTTATACATCATGGGCTGTTGTCAGCCAATGACAATGTCGTCTTTGAATTACCTGCATCATACACTGGTCACACTGGAGGTGTTCCATAAAGTGTCTCGTTCCCCTTCTCAGGGAACCATGGTTACATGCATAACCTGAGACATTTTCTCTGCAAATTAAGCTAAGTCAAGTCAAGTCACCTTTATTTATATAGTGCTTTTTACAATGTAAATTGTGTCAAAGCAGCTTTACAGTAATAATTGGCAAATAATTTTGGCTGCACAGCAGCTCTAGAAGAAAATGGAGTCATTGTCCAGCTTAAATAAATTCAGTATTGATTCATTGTGTTGTAAAAATCAATAGTTGTTAATTTTGTTAATTCATCTATATATCAGCATTAGAGAAAACAGTGATGTAATCGTCCTGCTCAGTTCAGTTCACATACAATGGTGTCAATGACCATTCAAAACATTGTTGAATATGAAGTGTCCCCAACTAAACAAGCCAAAGCAAGGAATCCAAACTCCAACAGGTGACAAAAACAAAAACAGCGTTACAGGTCATAAGTCTAATCGGGATTGCAACAGTCAAAATATTTAATCCAGTTACACCTGGGGTGTGAGAAAGTATTTAAAGAAAAAAAAATACACACTTCACCTTTAAAGGAATTACAATGAAAAAAAAGTGAAACACTTAAGTGAATAAAATAGACCAAACATTAGATAAATTAGAAAGTTCTTTTTTTCTTATAATGGAATCCTCAAAGACAGGTCAACAGACAAGATAAAAATTTCACTTTCCATGAAGACTTGCAGATAGTTTTTCCAACGTGTTTGCAGTCAGCTTCATCGCAGCTCCTTCCCTGTTGCTCACCCTGCCTACGCACTTCTGCCACAACACTGTGGGTGCTGAGGGAGAGAAAATGGAAGCACAGAGAAGGCAAATTGTTTGTGCTGTGGGCCTTGACAGCAGTGTGGGGTGGCCTCAGTATTAGCTATGGATAAAGGTAATGGGATTTGTGGTGTGAAAACAGCATGTCACAGGTTGCTGTTGATGAGAGATAGGTAGCGGAAAATACATGCCTTAAAGAGCTGATAAATATCTGGGTGGGATAGAGAAAAGATGGGAACACATGAGATAAAAAAAAAGAGTAATCCATGTAGAAGCTCATCCAAAATGAAAATCTATACCACCATAAGACTTGAACCTGATGCAATTCATCCAAAGCTGCTGTTTTCTAATTGAATATTAGCAGAAAAATGAGATTTGTGGGATTTCGCAAAGAGGAAGATACTATTTTGAATGTTGGTCTGTTTCTTAGACAAAGCTGTAGCTGGAGAAAAAAAACCCATAGGAGAAAAAAGTTGGATGAAACAGGACCATCCTAAAGCAAGAGCAGCAATGTATTGGAAAAAGTACCTTGCTGTTGTAAAAGTTGGTACGGTTGCTAATTTTAGATATTTTCTACCCAACAGTCCCGAGGAAGAATATACTGTATAATGACAAAATATTTTCATTGAACTATACCTCTAATAAAGCTCTCTAAATTTATCAGGCTGTAAATATTTTAGGAGGGTCTATTTTTACGAGTGAAGCACATAGTCTCATCAATGATTCTCAGTGAAGAAATGTCAGCTACAGTTGTGTTTGAATTGGGCTGTTTATCAAAAGGGAAAGAAAATAAGGCAAGAAGAAAATTGTAGTCATGTCTTGTTTGCTTGTGATTTAGGCCACATAAATATTCAATGGAAAAATGGAACCCACTATGTCCAGTAAAGGTATCCGGCGTTAGTGAATTCACCAGAAGATCCAATAAATCTCAGGCATGAGCATCTTGACGTATCAGCTGGCTTCTATAAACACAGCCTGAGAGCTCTACCAGTGTCAATCGAAGGTTATTTTTGGAGCCTGACTAAAATGCTAGAAGAACTCAACTGACAAGAAAACCTTCGACTAGAGAAACGAAAATGAGTGTGGAAGCAAAAAGTAGAAGGGAAAGATGGGCAAAAAGGTTTAAAAAAAAAGTATCAAGAAAAGCAGCAAAGTGGCCAGGTGAGAAATCGAAAGTTAAGTAGCAAATAATGGACAAGACAAAATTATAGTTAATTGACATTCATTTTATATAACAATAGGATTTTGCTGAAATGAGGAATGGAGAATCTTTAAGCAAACAGGACACACACATACTGCATGTACTCATTTGTTTTGTACTTCAAACAGTGAATATTAAGAAAAGTTGAAATGCAAAGACCAATTCAATTGTTAATAAGGACCTCTCAAAACTTTTGAGACAGAGGCATGTTCCACACTTAATCTTTCTTCAGAAAAATAGATTTAACAGTAACCAGGCTTTGTGTGCCTTTTTAATTAACAGGACACCTGTGCAACACATACTTCAATCTCATCTTGTGCAATTACGGTGTCTGACTCCAGTTAGCTTTTGGAGAACCCAGAGGTTCACTTCCTTTATCCAGTATCTGTCAATAATCGCTCTGTATTTTCAATAAAAGTCAACAGTTTTTAAAAAGTACACATTATTAGTTCATTCAGATTCGATAATTGTGATTTAGATCAGTGGTTCCCAACTCTGGTCCTAGAACGCTGCACATTTTGGTTGTCTCTCTAATCTGACTCACCCATCTGAGGTCTTGAAGTCTTTACTAATGAGCTGATTACTTGAATCAGGTGTGTTTGATTAGGCAGACACAAAAATTTTGAATGGCATTCCAAAAGAAAATGGTCGCCTGACTGTCCAAATACCCACACTTGTGGTCTTTACACTTGACCACTTGTCTACTTACATGACGGATTTCCTGTATTTGGTCCAAGTGTTCAAGGCGGCGTGAAGACTGCAAGTGTGTATAGAAATTTTTATTACCCAATGGGACACACTTGTTGTGTTGCAAAAAATGCAAGTTCTAATCAGTGGTTTGGAGCATATGTGTTTCACAATTTCAATGGTTCACGTGACTTTGGCAGTTTGATACACAAACTGAACCTGATTCGAAACAAAAGATTTGTAAAGCTTCAAAGCAGTGCTTTTAAATTAGCCATCAGTAGATATTGTTGAATTTTTTTTTTTTTTTTGGTGCACGAAAAGTATTCTCTTCACTTTATAATATTAAGATTGATTCACTGTACTCGCATGAACTCTGTACTCGCACTGTACTCGCAGATGCCTTCTGGGCATCTGAAAGTGTTAATAGTCTTGCTGGCAATAGAGCCTCACTGAGCCATCAGATTTCATCAAAAATTTCTTAATTTGTGTTCTGAAGATGAACGAAGGTCTTACAGGTGTAGAACAACATGAGGGTGAGTAATTAATGACAGAATTTTCATTTTTGGGTGAACCCTTTAAGTCAAGTCAAGTCCTTCACTGTCGTCGCTCCTCTTTTATGCTTCCGGAGCTCCTCCATGAGAGATACGAGACCGGTGCAGCGCGCAGCTGACGCTCATTATCACTCGCGTCACCGGCCTCGCACCGTTCCCTCACAGCTATCGCCCGCCCTGCTCGTCACAATAAGCTTGGTAAATGGTGATAAGACAGAGTATAACATTTATTATGAATTTTATAATGAGAGATGATCGTTAGACAACCACTGATGAATGTTTATAGTCTGGCCTATCACAGTTTTCCTAATAAACTTTAATCTACCAACAACTTCTGTTTATGTGTTGTGTATCTTGTCTATGCGATCACTGTCTCCAATCAAACAGATTGGATTATCTGGACACCGTTCAGGTTATGGCTTACGTTTACACTTCAAGTCAACATCAAGTGGCTTCTGGATAACTGATTGGATCTGTTTCCAGTGCAATAATTAAAATAGGTTTGTGATAGAAAAATGGCCCCGGTGCAAATATCGTAAAACAAGGAAGAGGAGGTTGCAAATAAGAAAACATTGCAAAGATGCCACGACTGAAACTTTATAAGACACATATGGGTCCGAAATCATTGTCAGATGTGGTGGGAAAAATTCCACATTCTTTTATAGACAATGAGCGGCTGTGCAACTTTCAGGTGCAAAGGCAAACTTTCAACCATAACTGCGTTCCACTCCAGTCACCGTGATTTTGCCAAATAAGACGTTGTGACGAGCAGGGCGGGCGAGAGCCGTGAGGGAACGGCGCGAGGCCGGTGACGCGAGTGTTAATGAGCTTCAGGTGCTCGGCGCACCGGTCTCGTATCTCTCACGGAGGAGCTCCGGAAGCATAAAGGAGGAGCGACTACAGTGAAGGACGAGAGAGGACCAGGCCTGGATTTTATGTTGTGTTTTATTTTGTTGGTGTGGGCGGCAGTCGCCGTGAGGAACTGCCGCCCTTTTACGTTCGTTTTATTGTTTGTTTATTTTATGATTAAACTTGTTGAACGTTTGCCGGTTCCCGCCTCCTTCTTCCCGTTCTAAAGAACTTTGTTACAGACGTGTTCCTGGATCAACATATTTTGTTCATCCTGGAAAAACATTCTTGTCTGAAAATGTTGTCCTATCCTTAAATTTACCCCTACCCATAACTTATCCCTTAAAATCAGAGAGAAATGATTGGTGAAAAGCACTTATGTAGAAGCGCCTCACCCAGGTTGTAAGCCTAAACTTGACATAAACTTTAAACTTGTCTCTCAAATCTGATTGGTTGATTGAAATGTTGTTCCAGGATAATAAAAAAAAAGTTGATCCAGGAACATGTACTTCGTGAAATCACATTCACTATTCTACTTTCTCTTTGATTGATCATCAATACACCCAGCTATGTGCAGTGACTCCTGTGACGTGACGATGGCTGTATGATGGCTAGATTGCATTTACATTATCCAATCATAATGTGTTCTCGACTGCCTTTGTACCAGGACACACAGGTCAGATAACATTCCAACATTCACAAACACATTTACACTAATCTTTACTGTTAAATATTGTTGTCACCACAAGAGTGTGCATAACTGCTTATTTTTAAGAACTTGCTTTTCTGAAAAGTAGTTAACCAGTCAGCAGGGCAAAGTTTACCTTATGTAAATATTTCATAATTTCTAAAATATCATAAAAATTGCGTCCCTTTTATTTACAATTCAACGGAAATAAAATCTTTACGTTTTCAGCTTTCTGAGCATCTTTGATCAAATTCTTCTTTTCTTATAGCATTGCCCTCAGCAGAGCACCAGACTGCTGTCCATGTGACCTTTCTCGGTATCTCACCTGACCGTCTAAACCTTGAACATTCATAACCGAATGCACAGATATACCTTTCACTCACTTACCATGTCATCTCAGTGAAGCAACCTGACCATCATGTGCGGTCAAGCTCAGCTGCAGTGCCCCAAGAAATGTAGAGCACTTGATGAACCATTCAGTTTTTATACTTGTCAGATGCTTGAAATGAACACTATTTTTCCTTGAGTAATTTTGTAGGCTGCAACAAATCTGTACGGATATATAGATACACTGAGTGTGTCTTCTTTACACGGCAAGCAAAATGCATATCAACATTACTTATGCATTGTTATTGGCATTGATTGTTTGAAGCATGAGGTTTGATCCCATTAATAAATTGCTGTGCTTCTGAGACAAATTCCGTACCACCTAAATTTATGTTTTATTAACATAATCGTTTATAAATGTGAACTCATGAATGTTCATTCGTCTGTTCATGTGTTTGTTTTATTTAGTGTGCTATTTTTGTTATAGTGAATCATTTTGGTGTTTATTTTAACCAAACATCATGTAGTTCTGGGTTAATGTCCTTGTCTACTTTAAGAGAAAATATTAGATCAATAGGGAAATATTTATAAGTAATTATGATCAATAAAAAGAATTTGGATCATGCAACTTATGTGAGGGATTCTTCACAGAATATGCCTCAGGCATCAGACACACGTCCAGGAAGTGTTTAGTGAGAACGTCTATAGACAATAATATTACTTCTGATTCTCATTTCTAATGAGAAATTATTTTTTTGGAGAGAAAGTGCATTGTTATTTGTCTTATGGCATTGCACTTTGCATATTAAATTTGATTTGGTATTAAGTGATAAACAAGCTTCTACTACTTCAAGATTTTTTATAATACAAATATGTAACAGAGTTAGCGAAGTAGAATGTGGATGAATATATCACTGGCTGTGGATTATTTAGGAAGTGTCACAAATATTGTGTATAATATGCACTACTAGGTCTGCACGATTTATCGCACGGTACAAAAAATAACATTGAACTTCACTGAAACGCGATTTTTAGTGCAATTATGAAATCGATTATAATGTACATTTGAAAAAGCAACGCGTGTCAAACATCTTTCCAGACATGAGAAGCATTTATTAATATCTTGTCCAACAAAAGACTACATTTAATAACAAGTTTTTACACCAAACTCTCTTCATAATGACAGTTGAGCATCCTTCTGTGAGATGATGTGGCTTCTTACACAGAATAATGCAGTCTTGTGTTTATTATTCATGTTTAATCAATCAAGGCATTTCAATCTTCTGTTTATTCAGCTACAGCAATATGACCCGTGTTATCTTCTTCTGCTGCAGGGCATATTTTGAGTTTCTGCGCAAGAGCGCCCTCTGGCTTTCAGATGGAGAGGCATTTTCTACTGATCACAGAGCCGTACAGCTCTGACAAGCTGTGCATGAAATAATCGCAGTCTTTGCCAAAACGGTTGCGATTTAATCGCATAATTGTGCACCCCTTCCTGTAAATGGGTATGTACAGGTGCTGGTCATATAGTTAGAATCAAAAAGGTGATTTATTTCACTAATTCCATTCAAAAAGTGAAACTTGTATATTACATTCATTCATTACACACAGACTGATATATTTTAAATTTTAATTTCTTTTAATTTTGATGATTATAACTGACAACTAAGGAAAATCCCAAATAGGAAAAGGGGAAAAATAGGAAAGGTGTGAACATTGAACCTTTTCCTATCCCAAATAGGAAAAGGTTCAATATTGAAGACACCTAGTGCCACACTCTAATCAGCTAATTAACTCAAAACACCTGGAAAGACCTTTAAATGGTCTCTCAGGCTACACAATCATGGGGAAGACTGCTGACTTGACAGTTCTCCAAAAGACGACCATTGACACCTTGCACAAGGAGGGCAAGACACAAAAGGTCATTGCAAAAGAGGCTGGCTGTTCACAGAGCTCTGTGTCGAAAAACATTAATAGAGAGGCAAAGGGAAGGAAAAGATGTAGTAGAAAAAAGTTTACAAGCAATAGGGATAACCTCAACCGAGGATTGTGAAACAAAACCCATTCAAAAATCTGGGGGAGATTCACAAAGAGTGGACTGCAGCTGGAGTCAGTGCTTCAAGAACCACTACGCACAGACGTATGCAAAACATGAGCTTCATCTGTCGCATTCCTTGTGTAAAGACACTCTTGAACAACAGACAGCGTCAGAAGCACCTTGTCTGGGCTAAAGACAAAAGGACTGGACTGCTGCTGAGTGGTCCAAATTTATGTTCTCTGATAAAAGTAAATTTTGCATTTCCTTTGGAAATCAGGGTCCCAGAGTCTGGAGGAAGAGAGGAGAGGCACCCAATCCATGTTGCTTGAGGTCCAGTGTAAAGTTTCCACAGTCAGTGATGGTTTGGGGTGCCATGTCATCTGCTGGTGTTGGTCCACTGTGTTTTCTGAGGTCCAAGGTCAACGCAGCTGTATACCAGGAAGTTTTAGAGCACTTCATGCTTCCTGCTGCTGACCAACTTAATGGAGATGCAGATTTCATTTTACAACAGGACTTGGCACACAGTGCCAAAGCAACCAGTACCTGGTTTAAGGACCATGGTATCCCTGTTCTTAATTGGCCAGCAAACTCGCCTGACCTTAACCTCATAGAAATTCTATGGGGTATTGTGAAGAGGAAGATGCGATATGCCAGACCCAACAATGCAGAAGAGCTGAAGGCCACTATCAGAGCACTATCTGGGCTCTGATGGGCTCTAAAGGATTTCTAAAAATCCTTACTTTGTATTGATCTTAAGTAATATTCTAATTTTCTGAGATACTGAATTTGGGATTTTTCTTAGTTGTCAGTTATAATCAACAAAATTAAAATAAATAAACATTTGAAATATATCATTCTTTGTGTTATGAATAAATATAATATACACGTTTTTTTTTTAATGGAATTAGTGAAATAAATCAAATTTTTTGATGATATTCTAATTATATGACCAGTATACTTGTTCTTCATACCACTGCCAGTGCACGTTGGACTTAACATATAGTGTATGAAGTGGAGTCTCACTTAAATTGTGAAAGTCCACTCGTCCAAATTGAAAGCACACTTATCTCATTCCAATTGTTTAAGAACCAGTCCTGTTTATGTTTTAGCTTAAAGCTGTCTACACTGGACGTGACAAAGCGGCCGTTGCAAATCCATTCTTGTTCATGTCAGAAGTAGCGTGAACACTTGAAGTACATCAGAAATAGAATGGGGCTACAGCTTACTCTGGAGAATTTGTTGTGTTGCATCACTGATTATAATAGGTTGTATTTGGTTTTGTCACATTGCATAGCTCCGCTCGCGTCTGGTCTAGAAATGGTGTAACCGTTAATGCTAGTTAAATTATTACAAGTGTGGAGCCAGATGACGTCTAGCTGATCTAGTTCAGCTCCACCTCTATAGACATAGTGGGTGGAGCTTCAGCTAATTCTGTTTAGGGGTAGGATTAGGGTGTGATTATTAGACCCTCAAGCCCCACCCATTACATCCAAAGAGCGAGAGTTGGATGTCAAGCTCCAGAAGGTCAACTGCCCATTCCTAATTTCATGCAGAGACATTCTGAGTAAGACACACATGCGAGTCTCCAGCCAATCTGAGAGTAATGATGGTCTCTCTGTTTTCATGATTTACTACATTTCTTCCATCTCTGTGTGTGCTGTGGTGCTATGAGATTGATCTACAGACTGCCATGGAAAATAACTCAACTCTCATTTTTCTCTTTCAATTTTTCTCCTCATCTTTCTTTCTTTCTGAGTATGTGTTGGAGGGTTTGGATATCTTGTATTATTCATGAGGTTTTGCTTTGCATTTTATGCTCCCCATAGTTATTCAAATTTTATTTTATTCTATTTGGGATATTTCTTTTCATCTATCTTCATTTATCTATGTAGACTGAGGGTGTGTTAGTGTAACTCACAACTGCTACAAAATAAATCTGACTCATTGCCCCATCCGACCTTTACTCTGCAAAACTTTGCATACAACGATTATTTCTACTTCACCCAAAGTATACTTCATTTTTGACATGAACACTAGCACAACCAAGAAAAAAAACTGTTTTTGTTTATGTTTTAGTAAATTAAGCCAGAGACTAAATAGCCAACAAACATTGCTCCTCACAGTTGCATTGTTGAAAAGGAAATGGACTCTTACTGGTTGTAAGGGAATCATTGACATTGTCATTGCATAGTCTCATCCCTAGAGTTCACTAGCCGTGTCACTGTAATGCTATAAAGAGTTCACATTGTTCAAGCATAAGATCTACAAAAAGACAGAGAGAGCTTTAGTGATAACCATGCAAATATTGAATTAACACATTAGAACTAAGTACTCTTTTGGACAATGGCCAACCATTTTTTCTATCGTTAAACTAGCAAAAGTGGATTTGGATGATATTCATGACATCAGAATCTCATCTCTCATTCCCTTTAAAAGCCAGGTGTGCTTGCAACATGGCGCATTTCTATTTACACCCTCAACCTGACGAGTCATACATGTGATGTATACAAGTCATACATGTGATTAGTCAATTGACCATTCGCAAATAGTTTGATTGACAGGCGATCTGACCTATCATAACCCAGAATCCGCCATTTTGTCCGACAAAGCAGTCAGGGGAGTTAGTAGATTAACGTTGGTCAACTTGAACTTGAAAATTTGTGTGTACTCACGTCTTTCCACGCTTGAAACAACATTCCTTCTGATGTTCATTCATGTTTATTTGATGCTATAAATGAACTAGTATGAAGAGATGATCGGTTCACGAGCCGCTTGAAGGAGCTACAGCGATCTGTCACCACACATTAAAGAGACACTAAACGCTATTTATTGTTTAAACTTCTTTAAAAAAATATGATACATTAAATATCAAACTGTTTGATATTTCTGTCGACGCATAGTCAGTGTCTTCTTTGCTCCGGGATGTATTTTTTACTGCGTAAAAACATGATGTGTGGTGTGAGAGCGCATGGCTTGTTGGACATAGCAACAGTGACTAAAGGGTCAATTAAATTCATCATTACTGCAAATAGGTCATTCTGATACATGCACTGACTATCCATTATGACCATCCATTATCCATTATGTAGGCATTTCTATCTTTGTATACACAGTAATTATCTTTTATATTGAAATCCGTTTATTTTTAATATTTGGCGTTTTTGTGTGCTGCTGCACATTCCTGTGTGTGTAACAAGCAGAGTATATGTGCATTGTGCGCATATTACTAATGTGCCCTTTAAATAACAAAATAAATAAATAAATAAATACTGTGTCATTGACTTTAGAGCAGGTTTTTGTTGGTCAATGGCGCAGTTATTTTCAGTTGCCTCAAAATAGCAACTGAATAGCAACCTGAACACACGTCGTTTTCACACCAGCACGCCCATGGGTGAACAAATGAACGCTAGTGCATTGCTATTTAAATATTGTGGGCGCTGGATATGAAAATGATAACTGTATCGGCCTGAAAGTAGCAAAAAACACTTGCCTGGCGTCGCATTGTGGCGGGTGAATGATAGGACCCATAGTCTTAATGGTGTTCGGCCAATCGTCAGTCTAAACACAGGCTCTTGAACGCAATGGTAACCACAAAAACTCAGACATACCAGAAAACCTTTTAAATTCTAAAATAATAGAACATTAAACACTAACAGATCTCTGTCTATATTACTATTGACCAAAACACAAGAAATAGCATTTAATTTTAACATTTACTCTCCTTTAACAGTCAGAATCAAAGCATGCTGGGAACTAGAAATCTGCTGTAACTCATGCTGCCTTCAAGTGTTATCGAACATTTGATGATTCCCACTTCTAAAGTCATAATTATGAGCTCATCGTATTCAAGTTTCAAAATGGAAGGGCATTCATGTGCAGTTTTTATCTAGAAAACTCATATTTACGATAATTCAGAGAGCACGTAAAGGCAGCATTATTCTGTGAACGTGTGTATACGTTCACATTTATATGGGAACATGTAGGCTATGTGCAATATATGTACAAATTAAAGGATAAACTTCTTATGTTGTCTTAATTTCTAAATATTTTACATGTATCAATATATAGCAATACATGGTCAATGAATGTATTGCAGTATATTGTAAAATATAAGCACTAGTTTCCCATTTATGGAAATGTGCATTCCCATTCATTCTTGTTAAATAAGGGAGTAGCCTTTAGAATGTGCATGGATCCTCACTTGAAAAATCTACCTGAAATAATAGCCCATCTGAGGACTTTTGGCATATTCTTTTCAACATATTATGCTTTGGACACACTTATTTTAATCTCACATGAGTACGATGAATAGTATGCACTCTGGGATTGGGAGACAGGGATTGTGTCCTGGTGATGGGGTGATTTGGAAGAGGTGATGCTGATGATTAAATCATGAGATGCTCAGAAGAAATGGGAGTAAGAATGTGTGACTGCTGAGAAGGGAGAAGCCAATGTAGTTGACAGTAATAAGATTAGTGGTCAAAATATTATATACAAATGACTGGCTATGTGAGACTACTCTCTCATTGGCTTCAAAAAAAGAGAAAAAAAAAGTCAGAACAAAAATTTGGGTCTCTGTGAAACATTAATTACTAATTACGGTAGAAGTTATCTCTCTTAAGGTCCTTTCATGTATTAGTCATGCCTGTTTGGGTTTGAAGCTGTTGCCTCGTGCTTTATTGATGAGGCCTGCTCAGCTCTAATCAATTAGTAATTGGAGCTCCGCTTTTAAATAATGCACTTATTAGCCCTTGTGATGTGTTTAATGGCTGCCCCTTCGCCACGCAAATACGTTTAACAGAGCTTAACAAGGGCTTTAACATGACTTTTATGGGCTGTCAAAGTAAGCACAATTGCAATTTTAATTCCATTGTGTTCCCACAATTAGCCCTTGTTTACATTCCACAGGCCTTCATGCAAAACCAACATGTTTAAGTCACGACAAATTGTTGTTGTTGTCATTAGCTGCTGTTGTGTTCGCTTACATTTGTTATCTACGAGGAAGGATGTTTGTTTTAGTGCTGTAAAGAGTGAAGCTTACTGTATGATTAATAAATCAAATGGTAATAATCAGAGACACAGGGATGAAGGTCTCTAAATATTCTTCTTCTTATTCTTCTTCTTATTATTAAAATAATTAGTAGCATTTGACACATATGTCAACTAATAAGAAGAATGGAAAATTATTCAGTTCAACTGTAACTTTAAGGGTCACTGTTACAGTACCTGGAAGCTTCTACTTAGTAATCACTTTACTGTCGCTAACAAAGATATCCTCTATACGTTTCTTCTTGCAACTCCTTCACTGTTGCTGATATCTGTTAATCTGTTAATCACTCTAAATGACGGGGTGATCTCATTCATATTCAAAGATATTCATGTAAAATGTACTCATACATTCTTGTATGGTTGTGTAGACACTGAAATTTACAATATTAATGACAGCATCTAAAATGTAAACCATTTATAGTTATAAATATGCTTTGACAGAATGGACAGAATCCAGAATGGATTGGCAGAATACTGTCACAATAACAGAAGGAGAAGACCATAACGTAAACAACAATGTCTTTATTCACAGGTAGTTCAGAGAAGCAGTGTTGTAAATAGGTGAGTATTGAATTCAATGTAGATTGATTGCACTTACCATAAACAGTTCTGTGTTTGTTGCAGTTAAGTAAGACAAGTAAGTATCCAAGGTAGGTAGTCAGGTTAGTCCTTTCATAAGCATCGACAAGACCAGTCAAAGGTGCTGTGTAAGGTGTTTGTATATATAGTCCTAATGAGCTGGTGCAGGTGATTCGAATTCCCGCGACTATGACTGAGTGGGCGGAGCTGACAGGTTTGGTGCTTTGGATGGGACTGAGTCAATGACAGTACTCTGCTTTCTCTAAGGCCGTTGGTAAACTCCTTTGTGGGATCAGTTTACAGGCTTTGGAGAAGTGATCAACCACTGCAGGTGTAGGAGTCCGATTGTGGAAGATCAGACAAGAAGTATATCCCAAGGTATGACCAGGGCCTCCAAGTTATGGGATGAACCTCCGAGGTGTGTATGTGGAACCTTTGCCTTGGCGCAGACTGAGCATCCTCTGACGTCCTGGAAGACATCCTGGGTTATATTGGGCCACCAATAGTGATTTCTGAGGAGTGAGAGGGTCTGTTGACTGCCTGGGTGTCCAGAGCCTGGAGAGGTGTGAATTGAGTCCATGAGGAGCAGACAAATTGATGTTGGTACGTAGATTCGCCCTTCAGTACCTCCCAGTGAAGCTGGTTCGTTGAGAGTGGCCTCAGTAATCTGATCCTCTAAGGACCACTGAATTGAGCTGACAATGATGGCTGGATGGAGGATGGATTCTGGATGAGCTGGACTGGGTTCAGGGTTGTATATTCTGGACAGAGTATCCGCTCTTTGGTTCTTGCTCCCGGGTCAGTAGGTAATGGTAAAGTTGAATCGAGTGAAGAAGTGAGCCCAGCAAGCCTGTCAGGTGTTCAATCTCTTGGCGTCACAAAGATACTCCAGGTTACGGTGATCAATGTTGACTTCAAATGAATGTTTTGCTCTTTCCAGCCAATGAATCCATTCCTCCAGAGCAAGCTTAATAGCAGCAGGTCTCGGTTGCCGATATCATAATTATGCTCTGCCGGGGACAATTTTTTGGAAAAGAAGGTACATGGATGGAGTCTGGGAGGTTCACTCTGCGTTTGTCATAGAACAGCTCCTAACCCGGTGGTGGAAGCATCAACCTCAACGATAAAAGGTAGTTCTTGGTTGGGATGAGTGAGAGTAGGAGCTGTGCAGAAGGTTTTCTTGAGTGTATGGAAGGCTTTGATGGCATCTGGGTTCCAGGACAGGGACTATGAGTGAGGTGAGTGGAGAGCTGATCTTACTGAAATTGGCAAAGAATCTTCTGTAGAAACTGACTAACCCAAGGAAACGTTGTAATTATTTGATAGTTGTGTGTTGTGGCCAGTTCTGAACTGCTTCAACCTTCCCCTGGTCCATCTGAATGCTGTTCTTACTGATGACATAATCGAGGAAGTGGATGGTGTCTTGATGGAATTCACACTTCTCAAAGTTTCAAGTAGAGTTAGAACTCACAAAGCTTATGTAATACCTGCTTCATGTGGTGGCAATGTTCGGCCAGGTTCCAGGTGTATCAGGATGTCATCTATGTAGGCAATGATGGAGGTACTGCCAGAACAACCTTGTGCATGAAGCCCTGCAATATGGAGGGTGAATTAGCCAGCCCATATAGCATAACGATGTACTCATAGTGGCTCGATGGTGTTACAAAGGCAGCCTTTCACTCGTCACCCTCAAGTACCCGGACAAGGTTATATGCACTCCGCAGGTCCAACTTCATGACGATCTGGGCACCTCGTAGTTGTACCATGGCTGCTGGGACCAGAGGATACCAGTACTTTACGGTCTGTGAATTGAGAGTCCTATAAATGTCAATGGCACAGTCCCATGGCTATTGTCATGGTAGTTTGGTTGCCAAACTGAAGACATCCTGGAACGCCTGATATTCTGTAATTTTATGCTGTGTGGTTACCTCAGGACTGTAAGCAGTGGTGAAATTAAATAAGACATGTTCTGAATAGGTTGTGGTTGTTGGAAATGTGTGGATGCTGCTATATGACTTCTCAGGTTACTGGAGGGGGTTACAGATGATACAGTGGGATGCCTCTAGCATTGGAATATACTTTGCTGTATCAAACTACACATTCCTTGCTGAACTTCAGGAAGCTTGTCAGCATAGTCATACTATGTCTACACCATCATCTCTCAGCTTAATGTGCTGGAGGGAGCGAGAAGGTGAGAAATGGAATGTCTAAGTCGAAAAATACCACTTTTCCTCTTATCTAATGACCCATTCCTGGCGGACCACCAGGGACATTCTCACCTCTAGCTGTACTGAAGGGAGGGAAACCAAAAGAAAGGAGTTGCATTATCTTAACCATGACTAGTCACCTTTCTAATAGAATGATTGCTCAACACTCCTTCACAGCAGGGAATCATACTAGCAGTCTTATTCCGCTAGTATCACCTTCAACGGTTACTGTTCTTTTTTTTTTTTTTTTATACCAATGTTTATCATGACTATTCACTGTTCGCTTTACCCAGTCATATGCCTTTGCAATAGCAGGATGTGAATCTCAAGCAGGTCCCTTCATTGTGTAAGTGAGCAGACCATGTTTAGCCGGTGTGGAACCATGGCTGAGAAATTACATTACTCACATTCATCTTCAGTTACAGAAGTGCAAGCAAAACTTTGAATTTAGATTTTCAAAGATGAAGATGCAGCACACTACAATGGATACTTCAGTATCATTGTGCACCCATTTAGAAAGACAAATGTTCCAGTTTATAATGTCTACTTTGATGTGTCCAGTTGTAGATGCATATTATCTCATATAGTTGTCTAGTTCCGCAGTATCCCATCTTGATATGGGTACGGAAAGAATGATTTCCTGGTTTAATACAACATGGACTGAAATCTGTGAGCACCATTTAAAACAGTAACACCTAAAGTCAAGGCATCTGAAGTGCAATACTTTTCTGACTTGATAAGCATTCTCATAATTCGAAAATTTAGTACGATAAATTCTGTACTGAATCCTTTAACAATAATTACCCAGACCCCACGCCAACAACTTGTGACAACCTTTTACAATTTTTTACTGTCAAGATTGAGACAATTGACCCTTCGCAAAACCCGCCCCCTGTTGCAATGCCCGACAACCCATGCTCTCTCACACCACACATCATGTTCTCCCGCAGTGAAAAATACATCGCGGAGCAAAGAGGACACTGACAATGTATGAAACAGTTTCATATTTAAAATATTGTAATTTTTAAAAGCAGTTTAAACACTAAATACCATACAGTGGCTCCTTAATGTGTCGTGACAGATCGCTGTAGTGAACCGATCATCTCTTCATACTAGTTCATTTATAGCATCAAAAAAACATGAATGAACATCAGAAGGAATGTTGTTTCAACCGAGGAAAGATGTGAGTACACATAATATTTCAAGTTAACCAACGTTAATCTACTATAGGCTACTCCCTGACGGCTTTGTCGGATAAGATGACGTTATCATTGGTTAGATCGCCTGTCAATCAAACTGTTTGCGAAGGGTCAATTAGAGCAAGTATTGATTCTACCAATCTTTACTCTCCAGAATTTTCTCCTTTCTCTACATATTTTTCTAATGTTAAACATCTCTCTCTTTCTGATCTTTTAGATATTGTTCAGCACTTGAGATCTACTACTTGCTCATTAGATGTCGTTCCTTCTCGTCTTCTTCTCCAGGTTCTGGACTTATCTAAAGCATGCTATAATACATCCTCTCTCGATCCTTTAGTTCTAATAACTATAGTCCAATTTATTCGTAATTTATAGTCCAATATTAGTAAGCATAGTCCAATTTCAAAGCTGCCTTTTTGTTTGTTTGTTTGTTTTTACATTGTGTTTATCATCAGCTGTTCTCATTTTAAATAAAAATTCTAGTTTTGATAAATTTCAGTTGGGTTTTAGATCCAAACTGCTGTTGACTGCTGTTGGAAAATGTGCTGTTCTCATTCTCCTTGATCTTATAGCAGCATTTGACACAATTGAACACGCATTACCTATGCCCACATTCCTATATAGACACATTCGAACAAACACACAGATACTAAATCGTCCTTGGTGTTGCAGAGGAAGTGGAGGCTGACAAGAGCAAGTGACAGCTCTCTAATTACCTCGTCACCACACACTCACACTGGATGAAAAACAAAGCTCCTTTTCCTCCGCTATCTTCTTTGCTCTTCTCTTCAAAATTCTTTAATTTCATCTTTAATTCTGCTACCCATTGTATGACATTCAGATGTACACTTGATTGAACACTTATCTGTATTCAAACCTTATTTTGCACCATTATTCCTCTTGTCCTCTCATGCTTTCTTTTTTCCATTCATCCATCCATTCAGTAAAGAGCAGTAGTGTAAAGTATTTACTGTACTTAGTTATCTTTTTGGCTACTTCGAACTTTGACTGATTTTTGAAAAAGCATATATAATCTTTACTCTAATGCTTTTGTACTGAGTAATTCAATTACACATTACATTTTGCATGTCACCATGCATGCAACATTTTCTGCCGCAGTTTATTTCTGCTACAAAAGTGATATCGCCATCTACAGGGCATTGAAGGGCTTTTTTCCATACCTATCTTGTGCGTTTTGCTCTTACTCTTCCAAACTTTTCAACCAGGCTATTTTACAAGAATGTGAATGCATAGTTGTTAAATTGCTGCCAAAACCAGCATGTCCAGTGCAAGTAGGCTTTGACTTTTTAGGCTTTATAATAGTTAACATTATTTTATTTAACTATTATATTGACAAGACCTTTTGTTGGTATCTAACTTTTTCCAGAGTAAATGATGACCGCCATGAGGAATTCCAGCTTCCGTTGTCCTGTTCTGGTAGGAACGCAGTCAATAGCATAAAAGGAGCATTTGAATTAACTAAACAGAACCTTTCTGAACATTAATAATACAACCAAAAATGTGTACAGAGTTAAGCTGTGATGTTGTTGTCTGCTATATAACAGCAATAAACTAAAGAAATTCTTGGAAAATATGTATTTTGAGCACCAACAAATCTGAAGAGAATGTCTGTACAGCGTCGTATGCCTTGCATTTTATGCTTGACTGGCAAGAGAAAACGAGCATGGCTTACAGCACTTAAGTTAAAATACTCCCCAAAGAGGGCTATAATCATTTTTGAGTACAAAATCCCCCAAACTTCATCCCGATCGGGAGCTGCATGTAGGATATGAGTGCTCATGCTGTATGCTGAATGTGCTGCTAACTTCAGACAGCTTCGCCGCATCTACGCACTCATTAAACTTTGCTGACAAAAGATAGTCATTGCTACCCTGTAAAGTGATGGCACTGTGCCAAACCATTTTCATTTAACAATACATTATCAGCTCGGAAAATACTGTAAAGATGATGTAAAATGATGTAAAGCATCATTCCAGTACGAGTCGGGCAAGACTTTTGCATTCGGAAAAAGGTGGATATATAAGGATACAAGGATAATGGTTTACTTATGCCCTTTTTGAGCTTAACTGAGACTTGAGTTTCTCTAGAAGGTTTGTTGTGTCGATAGCAGTGTCGAGGTGTTCAATTTTATTTCAGTTTTAGAAAATAAATGTGATTGCTCTTCTCACAAATCAACTGTTTCTTGTTGTTCATTGGTATTTCTCTTATATGTAGATGTTGACTACATATTTGAGCCTACATTCAGACTGAGTGAAGTACTGTTAAATCAGATACAGAAGACTTTCGCTCAAGTGGTATTGGAATTGGTGACTTGTAACTTGTAATGGAATCATTTTCGCTTTCTATTGATGTATGGTTTGTTAGAATAGAGCAATATTTGGCCGAGAAACAACCATTTCAATATCTGGAATCTAATGGTACAAAAAAATGAAAATATGAGAAAATCGCCTGCATATCCACTCACAAAAATACATTTAGTGTAGGAAATTTACAATATATCTCCATGGAACTTTACGTAACTTTAATGATTTTTGGCATAAAAGAACAATTGATATTTTTGACCCATACAATGTATTGTTGGCTATTGCTACAAATATACCGGTGCGACTTATGACCAATTTTGTGGTAAAAGTTGCTAATATCCTTTATACTCCATCAAAGGACTGTACAAAGTAATCAAAAAGATACTTAAGTACAGTAAATAATTCTAATTAAACTAATATGGTAGTCTGTAAGACTATCAGGAAGACTCTAATGCCACGACATTCATTCATGCTGACAGGTCAGGTCAATCACTGCTTGACACCTGGAGTATATACCTGTTTCACATTCGCGGTTGATGACGATGACATTCCCCTTCATCCTCCCCATCACCACCAGGTTGGCCCCTGTTCATCCATCGGGCGTAGGCTGTGCCGATCAGCCGAATCTGCAGGATTCTAGGGACGGGGCCTATGCCAAAGAACTTTTCTATTCAACTAAACATGAATTATTGTAGCTCACTACAATCTGTTACTTCTTTACGAAATAAATACCATGCAAAGGTTCACGTGCCCAATGAGTCTGTCTGGTCGAACTATATTCCAAGTCTTCTGTATGTCACCTTCTAATGTTTTTGTGCTTAAAAATGAATGTTTATTGTAATAAAATGGTGTGAAGCATGACAAACTTGCTAGCATATTTAAAATAATGATTATAATTTAATGTGTAGTATGCAGCAAAGAAACAAAAGGGGTTTTGTTTCAAGAGGGGTTATTCATATCATTAGTGTAATAGCAATTCAGTGCTTAGAATATTTGGCTTCTCTATGGCAAACAAACAGTTTAGAGATACAGCGAGGACGCTAAATTAACATTGATTAAGATCAATCAGGGTGACTTTGGTCTTATTTTTCAAGGACAAGCTGATGCCCCATGTGCTCTAGGGAAGTCAGGTGGTTAATGGCCATCAACAATGAGATGTTTATTGTTTAAGTATGCCAAAGTTTCTAATCTCAATGATATTTGCACATTAAACGATCTCTCATTTAATTTGCATGAACATATGCAATACCACTTGATTTGCATACAAGTGCCATTTTCATAATTGGGTCCACACATGTGCTTTTGTGTGTGGCTGGATAGACAGACTCAGAAAAGGGAAGATGCAGAAAAAATGAATCACAGTATTTCGTAAGCATGTCGGATTTTCCAAACAATCTTTCTGGGCTTAATTGTATTACGGTTCTCTCAGGAACAGTAGTAAATGTTTGTGTTTTAGAAAAACTCTTTAAGTGAAGGGATCATGAATGAAAAATGATCTGATTTGTTACCTTAAGACTCTCTCTAGTGTCTCTAAGTAAATCTCCACACATAAAATTTTTTGATATGAATAGATTGAATAAATGATCCAAAGTTCACTTCTCCAGAATTGTGACACTGACGTGCGTAACAATGTAACCTGCAGACGGTAAAAAAAAAATTGAATGAATCTTTTTGATGAACTGGTTGAATCGAGAATCATTGATTTATTCAGGTCAAAACTTGCCAATCCCAAGCATTTAGTTTGGATAACTTTATTTTAAATATTGGTTGTAATAAAAAAAAAAATAATTTTATGTATTATATATTTTCTATATGAAATGCATTTAAAAATGGTCTTTTCATTAGTCTTGATTCTCTTCCAGTTTAAGCCCTACCCGTACCCAATTCTATCTGATACAGATACCGAAACATATCATTTTGTCATTGCATCAGATACACCTCTTTTAGATTCATCCTTTTCAAGCTACAGTGAGCAGAACAGCACTTTTTTTCCATACCTATGACCTTGTGTTAGAGCTAAAAATAGGAAATGAGGAATATGTGAAAAATCAGACTCCTTTGAAAGCCACATAAAAAATGAAAATTGATGTCCTGGAGAAGCTGGCAGAGTCAATTTATCACTTCATGGCTTACTTCATCTTTTCACAGCTTTACCTTACTATGAATTTTGGGGGAAACGTAGCTTCAGCCATGATTAGTAAACATCATTGCTTGACTGAACCGGGTTCTGGTAAATTTAACCTGTGTGAAGGCATAAATTGAGTTTGGCATTTTGTGCTGAAGGACTGGTCAACAAGAAATGCAAAAATGTGCACAGGAGGGGAAAAACGAACAAACAAAAGTGTACTAGAGTAAGTGAAGATGCCTTGGAGAAAATAAAGAGAGAGAGAGGAGAAGGGGGGGGGGGGTAGTTATATAGTGGGTACAGAAAGTATTCACACCACCTTAAATCTTTCACTCTTTGTTATATTGCAGCCATTTGCTAAAATCATTTAAGTTAATTTTTTTCCTCATTAATGTACACACAGCACCCCATATTGACAGAAAAACACAGAATTCTTGACATTTTTGCAGATTTATTAAAAAAGAAAAACTGAAATATCACATGGTCCTAAGTATTCAGACCCTTTGCTGTGACACTCATATATTTAACTCAGGTGTGGTCCATTTCTTCTGATCATCCTTGAGATCGTTCTACATCTTCATTTGAGTCCAGCTGTGTTTGATTATACTGATTGGACTTGATTAGGAAAGCCACACACCTGTCTATATAAGACCTTACAGCTCACAGTGCATGTCAGAGCAAATGAGAATCATGAGGTCAAAGGAACTGCCTGAAGAGCTCAGAGACAGAATTGTGGCAAGGCACAGATCTGGCCAAGGTTACAAAAACATTTCTGCTGCACTTAAGGTTCCTAAGAGCACAGTGGCCTCCATAATCCTTAAATGGAAGACGTTTGGGATGACCAGAACCCTTCCTAGAGCTGGCCGTCCGGCCAAACTGAGATATCGGGGGAAAAGAGCCTTGGTGAGAGAGGTAAAGAAGAACCCAAAGATCACTGTGGCTGAGCTCCAGAGATGCAGTCGGGAGATGGGAGAAAGTTGTAGAAAGTCAAACATCACTGCAGCCCTCCACCAGTCGGGGCTTCATGACAGAGTGGCCCGACGGAAGCCTCTCCTCAGTGCATGACACATGAAAGCCCGCATGGAGTTTGCTAAAAAAACACACCTGAAGGACTCCAAGATGGTGAGAAATAAGATTCTCTGGTCTGATGAGACTTTTTGGCCTTAATTCTGGTTAAGAAAACCAGGCACTGCTCATCTCCTGTCCAATACAGTCCCAACAGTGAAGCATGGTGATGGCAGTTTTTCTTTTTTAATAAATCTGCAAAAATGTCAAGAATTCTGTGTTTTTCTATCAATATGGGGTGCTGTGTGTACATTAATGAGGAAAAAAATGAACTTAAATGATTTTAGCAAATGGCTGCCATATAACAAAGAGTGAAAAATTTAAGGGGGTCTGAATACTTTCCGTACCCACTGTACATATGATTATGGTTGTTTGATCAAAATGGAGCTGACATTTACATCACAGATTGTCTTGAGTTTGATCTAACATGAACTAACAAAGAAAAACACTTCTAAAGCATTAATTAATCTTAATTAATGTAGATAGTTATTCGGTAACACTTTCTTTTGATGGTCCACTTTAGAAATTCTACTAACTATAAGTAACTTTGCAAATACATGCCAACGAACTCTTATTGGAGTATTAGTAGACTGTTGGCTTAATATCTTCTAACACTTTATTTTGATGCTCCAACAACAGATATTCTACTGACTACAAGTAACTTTGCAACTGCATGTCAACTTATTCTACTGACCCCGAACCCAAACACCTAACCATAACTGTCTACTAACAGTCTACTAATACTCTAATTGTAAAATGTATGAAGTAGACCATCAAAATAAAGTGTTACCAGTTATTCTTTTACAGAGACTTCTTGACTTTGGAATCAGTGTCAGCCTCATTTAGTGAATTAGAAATTTTATTTTTAAATCATCAACAAAGAGTGGTTTTTGATTATAAAATGTCAAAGACAATTATATTAATTGCTATGTTATCACCTTTGTTATTCTTATTATATAATTTAAAATTCCATTCATAAGGGAATCATTTATGCACAGTCTTTATTTTTTAAATAGTTTTTTTAACAATAAAACATCTATGAAAACCAGCTCTGTTAAAAGTACTTTATTAGTGAAGCATTTATCATTTATTTTATTAATTTATTATTTTTTAAAATTAATAAATAATAGATATTATTACATAATTGATACCCATTTGTATTTTCTCCAAGTTACCGTTAGGAAATGGTGGTGTTTCAAGTGTCTGATGTGAAACTAAATAAGAAAGGGTTCCAGTTGTTGTGATAAACACTGGAGTTTCTAATTTGGGGTGAGTGCAGGTGGTTCAAAGCTTTAATTTCACACAAGTCAAAGTCTATTTAATTCCATAGATCAGTATTTGTTTGTTTTTACGAGCCAACAGAAAAAAGAGCCCTCCGTCCACATGATGTCTATATGGTTTGAATTAGCGGCAGATGCTGCAGTGCAGAGCATTACAGTGTGGTTGATGAGCAGAACTAATTGGTCTAATGTTGCCTGACATGCCATATCTGTGAGGATGGACAAGCACATATACATGATACAAAGAGATAATAGCAATTCCAATTCACACACTGAAATAGTTTAACATATTGCATTACATTAGTTTATATAAGCACAAACTAATATTCCCCCTCCCATTTCATAGATACCCGAACAAACTGCATTTATCACACACATAAAGAGCAGCAACTGCGTGTATGTGTGTGTGTTTTTTCTCTGTCTCTCTGCAACCAAGAGAGCTTGGAGCCAGTTCCATTTAAAAATGAGGAGTTTGTGTGCATCAGGAGAAGAAAAATGATTGATCATGAACTTTGACCTTTAACATTCGTTCTCTCGTCACCTCGTGACCTTCCATATAAGTACATCCTGTGTGTCTCCACCTGTATGCCACATGGTTTTCACTGTAGAAGATTTTAGTGAACAGTTGAAGTTAAAGTCATAATAAAATCAAAACTGACAATTCATTATTTCTATGGAATGCAGTGTCATAAAAGATGTATCCGTGCACATCATTATTAATTTTTTTCCATAATTTTTATCAAATAACATGTCCCTTCCTTGTTGCAACAACATCTCTTTTCTGATGAAGTGGGATGAGATCACAAGATTCGCAACAACTACCAAATAAATCAATTTTTTCTCGCAATTGTGAAGCCATTTCAGTCTAATACGCCACATTATGGATGACGGTCTCAGTTTCAATTTCATGCCAACTTTAAATTTTTAACAAAGAGGAGAAAAATAATGACAAAATTTAAATTTTTGGATGAACTATGCCTTTAAGTGCAAAGACATTATAAACTGTCCTCACTGAACACATTTTGTATCAAAACAATGACAAAAATTACCCTTACTTCTGCGGTTGTACATGAAAAGTTCTGTAAAAGTGCAATCAGTGTTATTTCTCATGCATTATTTGCTGATTGTATGAATATCGGGTAAATATTATGAAAGTTCAGCCTTGAAGAAGCATTCCTAACAGCTGCTGGAAACTAGTTTGGCTTAAAGAAGCTGACTCATCAGTGAGGGATATCTTATAATCCAGACAGGGCAGAGGTATCTTTGCCATTGTGCCCTGCAGTGCTGTTTATCACTTTTACAAATTGCCCTGGGGATTGTGAGGAAACAGTTCACTTGGCAAAGTGCTATTGACCCCTTGGGAACTCTCAGATTCAATCACTGTATGTTCATCTCCCGTGCTCCACCTGTCTTTTCGGAATGTCTCACTCACAAACATCCTTTTATCTTGTTTTTTTTTCCCATGAATATGCACAAAAAATGGTTAGCTTGGATGACATGTATTCCTATTTTCTATGGCATTATGTGTAGTGTAATGTCTATTTTTGGTTTTGTGTTCATGTTTCATGTCTTTTATTTTGCTGTCATTGTCGTGTTTCATGTTTGTTTTGCCATGTGCTCCCTTCTGTCATGTCATGTGATCATATGTCATGTGACTCCCCTATTTCATGTCTTCTTTTGATTGGTTCACTGGGTTAATCATTGTTCACAGGTGTTCATTGTTCGTAATTAGTCAGTGTATTTAAACCCTCATGTTTTCCATGTGTTTTGTTGATGATTGTGGAATGTGGATTGTTCCCTGTAACACTGTTGGTGAGTCCATATTGTTCTGGTTTGTTTTTGCCAAGCCATGTGAAGACTTTTATGTTCTATGTTGGATATATGTTTGATGGACTATAAATAAACTGCACATGGATTCTTTAAACAACTTTCCTCCAGTGGATCGTTTGCATGTAGCTCCTATAGACCACCAAGGGTGACCTTAGATGAAAGAAGTGAGCAGAAACTAAGGAGTTTGGCAGGCTATCAGGATATCGTTCCCTATTCAAGGAACCAGGCTTATATTCGTAACGGAGACAATATCCTTTAGTAGTTTAACTCTATGCGGAACCCTACAGAGAACACTGAACACTGCAGAGTGACTGCCATTTAGCTAGCCCGTACTGCAACAAAGACTGACACAAGATCTAAACTGACTATTGTTCAAGCATATTAAACCTGGGAGCCAGAAGTCAGTTCCATGTTCAAATAATAAAATTTGTTTTTTTAAAAAAAAAAAAGTGTGGTGAGGCCCTGCCTGCCACCACACAAATATCTTAATGAAGACAGTGCCTGAGTTTAGAGGTCTGCGCTCCCTCCCGCCTCTCATCCCGGTTCTGTTCCACACCCACCCGCTTAAAATTCACACTGTGTTCACTCGCTATCCACTTATAATGATTTTCTTCCCGACCCGAGGGTCCCGCTAAATTTATATCATTTCCAGAATCTCACATTTAATCTTGCCCTATAGAAAGCGATTGGGGAGTCACAAATAAAATGTTAGCTATACAAGAATTTTATTTGTTTTTTGACTTGTCACTGTCAACACCATAAATGTCACAGAAAAAATAGGTTGAATTAAGACATCTGTCACTCAAAACTATAGGCTAAGCCAAAAATACCAATAAACAAAAACTATTGGCTTACTAACTATACTGCAAAATTAAATACTTTTTAACATCCACAAAATAAAGTCGCTGACTGACGAAGGTTTCAGTACTGAACATCTCTACTCCAGAATCCGACCACAAAGGCTGAATTTTCTCTCTGTAGTTGGACTCATGGCCGGGATGCAAAGAATATATGCCAGGTTGCAGGGCTGGGAACTGGGAATTGTTTGAATGCCACCACTGCAAAAAGTTTTATTCACTTAAGGTTCAAGCACAGATGCACTGTTGCAAGCTTGTGTCCAAAGTACACCAGAGTTCCCAACCGCTACCGCCTTTCATTTGAAAATTTAATCCCACGCCACAAGAAATATGATCTTGCAGACCTCTACCTGTGTTGAAGCCACATTCCTAATAGAGTGGACTCTAACCCCTAGAGAAACGTTTAAATCATACCCCTCATAGGCGAGAGAAATTGCATCCCTTACCCAGTGCGACATCATTTGCTTTTTAGTCACAAGCCCTTTACAAAGAAAGAAAAAACTGAGCCTCCTTAAACTTAAACAGTGGAGGAGAAAACCACTGCAACACCACAACTTGAGAGCAGGTAGTGGAAGCAACCTTATGAACATACTATATCTTAGATCGCAAAAGACCTTTTCCAAACTGGGAGCGAAATGCATACAAGCTGTGCTCACCAACAAGGCCTGCAAATCACCAATACATTTGAGGAATGTTAGGGTCAGAAACCTCTAAGGGCCTGACTCCAGTGGCTCAAAGGGAGGCTCTGTGAGACCTTTCAGAACCACAGATAACTCACAGGAAGGAGCACAAATGTTACAGAAAGGTCTCATTCTACACATAAAATGGGAAACAGGATTCGATTCCTGCACCAGGACACAAACAGTTTCCACGTGAGAGCATACAACCTCCTAGTGGAGGTAGCCCTTGCATTCAAAATGGTCTTCTCTTCAGGTGTGAGACTAAATACCACTAAAGATCCCGGTTTAGAAACCAAACCCAATGTGTCCAAATGCACTCCAATACTGTGCCTCGAACATAAGATAAGTGGTTGGCTCTGATCGGAATTGCCAATGTAGGTCCCTTCTGGAGATAAACCAGATCAGAGAATCAAACATGGGATGGCCACCACGGTGTTACCAGAGGAAGATGGATTCTCTCTTCCCACACCCTCATCAGGACCAATGGAACCAGCTTGAGTTAGAGCATGTACTCCCAGAGGTGCTGGACATGACAGAAAGCCAAAGAAAAGTTTTGCTAGAAACAAATATACCTCTACTCTGCCAAATAGCTTCTAAATCAGACTTAGAATCTGAGCAAACAACCTCAGTTCTAAAGGCCTTCGACCTTGCCTTGAGAGAATATTTGCAGCCAGATTTGCTGCACCTGAGATGTCCACCACTGTCCAAGACAGAAACTTCTCTGCATCGAGTCTAATTCTACATCAAGAAACACAATCTGCTGCCTCAGCAGTAGAACATTCTTCCAGGGATTCATCCTCAGGGTCAGACCTCACAAATGACACAAAAAGCAGAGTCTCACTGCTGACCCACAAAGTCCTTGGCTGCACTAGAATCAAGACTGCACACAGTCAGTCGCAATGGAAATGTAAGTAAGTATCAGTTGTAAATGCCAAACTCCATTTGATAAGGAGACACTTTCTCTATGGATCCGTTCTCCAAAACCTTTTTACAACATATGAAACCACCTCAGTTAGCTTTTTGAGTGAGGGATGAGAGGGTGAGAGAGGGCCGCACCAGGGAAGCATTGGACAAATAACCGCCAAACTCTTCAGAGTCTGATGCAATGGTAGAAAGAATGTCCTCAATCTCAAAAGAGACTGCATTTATGTTTTTGAGCCGGTACACAACTCCTCATGAGTGAAATCAACTAGATAAATATGGTTGACAGTATAAGGTGAGAGAGAGATAAAGGGTATTCCTTCTGCTTACTCTCCATTACCTCAGGATCGACATCCGATCCCCAGGGCTCTGTTTCACGAGTCCCCTCGACAACCTCAGAAGCAGAGGGACGGAGTGGTGACTGATCTCCCTGTGAAACACTTTAACTCGAGCATGAGAATTGCCAAGACACTTACTTTGTCTTTACTCTTTATAAGGTGATGACATAGTGGTGAAATGACATTGTGGAGTTCTACATCTTCTCACCACAAAGAGACAAGGTCCACTCGAGATGGTCGCTGAAGCACAAAAATCTAACGCAAGGAGAAAATGAAAACAGTTCAATTCACAAAATCCTATTACAATAATGTTATTATTATCATGTTATGTAAACGACAGCTTGACACGGCACATCTTGCACTTAACTGTATTTCCATCTACTTTATTAAGTGATACTAGACTTAATAAGTCTTGTTTTCAAAGCAAAATGATGAGAAATTATTTTATAACATACTGTTTACCATTATATAGAGCTAACAGGACTTGATGGTTCAAACCTTGGGGAAAGTTGGCATACTTGATGTCAGAAATGAGATTTGAGTGGTAGAAAGGAGGGTAGGAATATCATTGGGGTCATCAGGTGGGATCCCTCCTTCATGGACGTTTTGTTGATGAACCCACAACGTCTCCAGAGGGCTCAACGGTGACACCTGGTGTCCCTGGTTCACCCCCCTCAACTCCATATGCTTCTGTCTTCATCTCGCCACCCAGTTGATGTCCTTCCATTGAATCCACAGCCAATTGCTGCTTCTTGCAGTAAAAACAAATGATCATAAAATTAATTTAAAGTGAATATCATGATCTATTGTATTTTTTGTAAAATTAGGTAGGTTACACTTGGTGCCTTGTAGTAGTGTCTTCCCCATTGCCAGTCTATCCATTTCCAAAAACACTTTTTTTTTTTTGTCTGCGACATAGAATATCCACGTGTGATAGCTGTGATAGGAGTGACAAGTAGAAGGAAGTAATGAAGGTGAGAGGCCAAACTTTCTGATGTACATATCAGTTGCCTCACATGACACAAAAAGGGAGGGCAAGAAAGAGAGGCAGAGAAGGTGAAAGAGTACAGAGGTAGATAGGAAGGAAAGGAATGTAAAAGCTCATAGAGAATGAGAGAGTATCATTAAATAAAGTAATTATCATTGAATATAATACATATATTAAGTGTATAATTAAAATACATCTGCAAAAATTTTCAATGTTTAAATATAACATAAGAGATAAAAATAATATAATGGTATGTTCATTCTATAATTAATATATTCATATAATTTAACAATTTAATAAAACATAATGCGCATTTAATATGTCCTATTAACACAAAAGATAAAATGTTAGGGTCATTAAATTTGATTTTTTTATATATTATTATTATTATTATGATTATTATTATTTGAAATATGCCTTATTAAACTAAACAAACTTTTTATAGCACAATTTTTACTCAGTTAAGTACGGAGCCCCACACATGACATGCAGGGGGGGGGAAGTAAATCGTGCGCATGCTTTACTAAGTCGTTCTGTAAATTTGCTAATCACGATTTAGCAAATCAAGGGAACAAAATAGTAAATCGTACGCACATTTCTTTCTTTCTAAGCTGAAAGAAAGAAAGAAAGAAAGATAGAAAGAAAGAAAGAAAGAAAGAAAGAAAGAAAGAAAGAAAGAGAGAAAGAGAAAGAAAAAAAGAAAGAGTTAGAACTCTATGAAACAATATTTGAAGGTATATTTGCATTTTTATTACTGTTGAAGCTACACAAACACACATACACAACCATTTTGACCTCTCAAGCTACATTTTATTACAGTGCAATAAGAGATCCTTAATAAGATACTGGGTTTTTAACCACTCTCTCAGTTACCAAACAGGAGCAACCACCACAGCTTGATGCAGTGACACAAAAGGTTCACAGATAATTAAATATTGATTTTGGTTTTCTAATCCTATATAAAAATTGTCCAGAGACTCCCAAAGGTACTATTCATCCCACCTCTCTCAATAAAAGTGGAGAGAGAGGCTCAGAGGGAGGGTGGAGTCTGTATTTGTAGTTAATCTTTATTTCAAATAGTGTGTGTTAAAGGATGAGGTGGAATTGGGGTGATTATTGCAATATGTTTCAGGCACTCGCCTTGAACTCAGCTAAAGTCATACTGTAGCTCCACCAACACTCGTGACGCTGATCACTTCCTGTGGCTTGCTCCTTTACGCAGTGTGCACATTTAAGGACTAGCACTTGCACATCTAGCGACTAGTTCGTTCAAGGAAATCTGAAATTTGTTGTGTTATCTTTGTGTGCACACAGATATTTTTTTAGCCTCTAATAATCTCCATTTCACAATTCACTTATTTTTTCAAATCATTCAAATAACCGACCAGAGAGCAATATACACTCACCAGCCACTTTATTAGGTACAAATGGTCGTTAAAGGTGCACCACATAACTTTTTTAAGCAAATACATCATGAATCCATCTTCCAAATTGTCTTTTTGTCTTATCCTGAATCACTATGGTACACATACACTCACCAAAAGGATTATTAGGAACACCTGTTCAATTTCTCATTAATGCAATTATCTAATCTACCAATCACATGGCAGTAGCTTCAATGCATTTAGGGGTGTGGTCCTGGTCAAGACAATCTCCTGAACTCCAAACTGAATGTCAGAATGGGAAAGAAAGGTGATTTAAGCAATTTTGAGCGTGGCATGGTTGTTGGTGCCAGACGGGCCGGTCTGAGTATTTCACAATCTGCTCAGTTACTGGGATTTTCACGCACAACCATTTCTAGGGTTTACAAAGAATGGGGTGAAAAGGGAAAAACACCCAGTATGCTGCAGTCCTGTGGGTGAAAATGCCTTGTTGATGCTAGAGTTCAGAGGAGAATGGGCCGACTGATTCAAGCTGATAGAAGAGCAACTTTGACTGAAAAAACCACTTGTTACAACCGAGGTATGCAGCAAAGCATTTGTGAAGCCACAACATGCACAACCTTGAGGCGGATGGGCTACAACAGCAGAAGACCCCACCGGGTACCACTCTTCTCCACTACAAATAGGAAAAAGAGGCTACAATTTACACAACCTCACCAAAATTGGAAAGTTGAAGACTGGAAAAATGTTGCCTGGTCTTATGAGTCTTGATTTCTGTTGAGACATTCAGATGGTAAAGTCAGAATTTGGCGTAAACAGAATGAGAATCCATCATGCCTTGTTACCACTGTGCAGGCTGGTGGTGGTGGTGTAATGGTGTGGGGGGAGTTTTCTTGGCACACTTTAGACCCCTTAGTGCCAATTGGGCATCATTTAAATGCCACGGCCTACCTGAGCATTGTTTCTGAACATGTCCATCCCTTTATGACCACCATGTACCCATCCTCTGATGGCTACTTCCAGCAGGATAATGCACCATGTCACAAAGCTCGAATCTTGAACATGACAATGAGTTCACTGTACTAAAATGACCCCCACAGTCACCAGATCTCAACCCAATAGAGCATCTTTGGGATGTGGTGGAACAGGAGCTTCGTTCCCTGGATGTGCATCCCACAAATCTCCATCAACTGCAAGATGCTATCCTATCAATATGGGCCAACATTTCTATAGAATGCTTTCAGCACCTTGTTGAATCAATGCCACGTAGAATTAAGACAGTTCTGAAGGCAAAAGGGGGTCAAAAACAATATCAGTATGGTGTTCCTAATAATCCTTTAGGTGAGTGTATATTCAGACTGTTTTAGACCAGGTGGGACGACAGCCACTGCGAAGCAGTCCAGTACCTGCATGACTCATCATATCAATCATATCAAGAAAGTTGTATTAATTCACTTTGAATGTGGCATGGCTGTTGGTGCCAGACGGGCTGGTCTGAGTATTTCAGAAACTGCTGATCTATTTTCATGCACAACCATGTCTAGGGTTTACAGAGAATGATGATGGTACGGTCAGAATTAAACATGAAAGCATGGATCCATCCTGCTTCGTATCAATAGTTCAGGGTGATGGTGGTGTAATTGTGTTGGGAAATTTTCTTGGCACACTTTGGGCCCCAACTGAGCGTTGTTTAAATGCAACAGCCTACCTGTGTATTGTTGCTGACCATGTCCATCCCTTTATGACCACAGTGTACCCATCTTCTTATGGCATCGTATTATGGATTAACGTTGGTGAACTTGAACATGAAAAATTGTGTGTACTCACGTCTTTCCGCGCTTGAAACAACATTCCTTCTGATGTTCATTCATGTTTATTTGATGCTATAAATGAACTAGTATGAAGAGATGATCGGTTCACGAGCCGCTTGAAGGAGCTACAGCGATCTGTCATGACACATTAAAGAGCCACTATACTGTATTTTTTTGTTTAAAATTCTTTAAAAAATTACAATATTTTAAATATGAAACTGTCATATCAAAAGTAACCTGCTTTGTCTTGTCAGTCAACGCGTTGTCAGTATCCTCTTTGCTCCTGATGTATTTTCTGCTGCGTGAAAACATGATGCGCATGGCTTGTTGGACATGGCAACAGTAAACAAAGGGCTCCCTTTGGTTACTGTTGCTATGTCTGACAAGCCAAAGACAACAGTTTTTTTGCGAAAGGTCAATTATGCCATGAAGAATTGTGGCAAGGTGTACCAATAAAGTGGCTGGTGAGTATATGCTGCATTTAGAAATTGTAATAAACATCAATAAAGGCTTATTTATTTAGTATAAATAATTCTTCTTCTTTCAATTTTTCAATTCAATTCCAAATGTCACACAACCATGCCTTGATGGTAAACATACAAAATCTATTATTTCTTATATTCCTATCCTAGATGCATACGACTCATAACCACGATAACCACCAGAAAAGAACAATGTACCTGTATGTTTTTTTTGGACTCACATGTCCCTCTTTGTTCAGTTTTTCCCACTACTCTTTAGTCATAGTTACAGATTGATTTGAGTTTCAGTTCAGGTTTGTCTTATTAATTTACCTCGTTGTCTCCTCTGTTTGCCCTTGTGTGCCCTGTGTTCTCCCTCTGTCTCTGTCGGTGCTCCTGAGTTTCTCCTGGTTCCTTGATTAAAGTTTGCATTACTGTATTCTTCCTGGTCGTGAGAGTTTATATACCACGTTCCATAACCTGTACTAACATGAGTCCATTATGGCTAAGAAATTACATTTACATTTAGCAGACACTTTTATCCAAAGCGACTTACAAGTGAGGCATTTAGGGGTTAGGTGCCTTGCTCAAGGGTACTTTAGTCATGGTATCGAAGGTGGAGAGAGTGCTGTTCATTCACAATCCCCACTTTCAATTCCTGCCGGTGTGGGAATCGAACCAGCAACCTTCAGGTTAAAAGCCCGACTCCCTCACCGTTAGGCCACGACTACCCAAAGTCCGTATAGTGCACGGTATTTCAGGATAGAACTCTTATTTACATTCCTCCCTAATGTTTCATAAGTAGTAATGTATATTTTTGATAATCAAGTGAAGTAAATATTTTGGAATACTTTACAAATAAAAGGCACATTCTTTCTCTTATTTTTCTGCACAGAAGTGGTAAACAATGAAATGTTGATTAACATGCTAAAAATGATGAAATAAATATAAAATATATAACATTTGTGTTTATACTGGAACCATTTGATTTATCATTTAATGTTTCTCAACTTCTAAATTCATCAGGTGTGGTAATAAGCAAGACATCCAAAATATGCTGGTGTAGTCTGAGACCATGATTTAAAACCCAGTCTGCATGTAACCTTGAGCATGTTATGCCATAATGGAGTGGTTGGCTTGATCCAAAATGAATTAGCTCATGATGGCTTTGTCAAATGTATCCCCCACTCCCCCTCAACTCATACTCTCATCCTTCTCGAGCAATAGGGCATGTAGGTGGATTGTGCGTTGCTAGTGAGTGGGTGGGTGTGGGGATAACAGCCAGGTATTGATCTGTTGTCTGGTGTATCAGGCAAGCGGTGGGAATAAAGCTGATGGCACTTTTCCTTCATGACTCACTCTTGCCCAGTCTTATCAACATTGGCTATGTGATTTTACCTTACCTCCTGCTTGCTTTCCTCCTTTCTCCCATCATCCTCTTTTTCTCTCATTTTTATGCAGTGAGATATCACTTCGAAGCTTCTGAGGTAGAGAGAGGGGGTGGGCGAGCATTGGTGGGGGCTATAAATAAAGAACAAGGTCAGCGGAGGTCGTTTTTCCAGCAGTCAACAGAATGCAGGTAGAGAGGGGAGAAGGGGAGCAGGGGGGAAGAGATAGCTCTCAAGCTCCCGAGCACCCTGATATCCCAGAATGCCTGGTGCTGATAAGAAAGTGGACCATGTAACCTTTGGTGGGCACGTGACGCAAATGCAGATGTGCTGTACGTCTTGATGGGGAAGATGGGCTGGCTGCACTTGAAGGATGAAGTGAAAGTCAGAAAAGGAGGGTGGTAGAGAGAGGAAGAGACAGAGATGGTGGGAGGGAAAGAGATAAGGAAAGGAAGCTGTTAGTCGCAAGAACTGCTGGGGGGTTAAGGGAGATGAGAGAGTCTGCAGAGGAGAGCTGAAGAATGGACCGGAATAAAAAAAAGGTGTTATGAGAAAGTGTATCTTCTTATTTTGCCACAGCAGGATAATAGTTCAATTGCCTCAATCTCTAGAACTAAATTTTCTTTACATCCTGTTGCTTTTGTTTTGGGAATAAAGTAAAGTGGAGGACAGCTCAAATAAAGATGGAAAACTTTCATAACTGATTTGACATGTTGTCGAAGGTTATAGTCATAATTTAGCTTTGCAATTTACATTTTTCACAAAATATTTTTGTCTTTAACTATACATATACCTTGTTTTTCTATTTAAAAAATTGACGATTGAAAAAATCGTAATGTGGGGCAGATGGATGACAGGGAGAGACAAGGATCTAAGTGCAAAGGGGTTTTTAATGACACAAAAAACTATGTAAAAATAAATAAATAAAACCAAGGATCACAGAGAAAACAAAACAATGCACATTCAATGATTTGGAAAGACGAATGTAAAACACAAAAGCAAAAAAACAGGAGTAGGAGTAGTGAACACACACACCCGAAGCAGAGGGCAGCCATTTTGCTGTAGTGCCCGGGAACGATTGGGGGTGGGGTGCCTTGCTCAAGGACCTGTCCCTATGAACTGTATACTAGTGGTTAGATTCAGGACTGTTGAACTTAAGAATGCATCATGAAGTGTCCCACAATTGATACCTGTGAGATCTCCGCAGGGCCGCCCTAATAAGCCACATAAGAGGCTTATTTTGACAAGACATACACTTCTTGTAATGGCAGAATTGCTGCATCGTAGGCAGGGCCGGTTCTACACATTTGGAGGGCTTAGGCAAAATTTATTTATTCACTGCTAGTGAAAGTGAAAAGAGACAAACTCAGTGGCGGTTCTACACGGAGGCCTAGGGAGGCCCGTGCCTCTGTAGACATGTCAATATGGATCTAATCTTTATTTTTTTAAAGTAAATTCCTGGCCTACATTTTGAAATACATGCAGTACATGCAGATATGCACTACCAATCAAAAGTTTGGAAACTGTACTATTTTGGTTGTTTTTGAAAGGAGTCTCTTCTGCTCACCAAGGCAACATTTATGTTATTAAAAATACAAAAAAAGCTCTAATATTGTGAGATATTATTAAAATGTAAAATAACTGTTTTCTATGTGAATATATAGTAAAGTGTAATTTGTATCCTGTGATCAAAGCTGAATTTATCATCATTACTCCAGTCTCCAGTCTTCAGTGTCACATTATCCTTCACAAATCATTGATAATCATCATCAACATTGATGAACCTACCTTTTTTGCACTCTGCACTCACTCTTGTACAAATGTAGTACAATGTTGTAATAAATGTTTATATGATTGTAAAGTAAAATAAAGTTTATAATCTTTAAATATAATTTGCTACCATTTTTAATGTGCCCCTCTGGTTAAACACTGGCCCCTCCTTGGCCCCCCTAGTAATATTTGTCTAGAACCGCCACTGGACAAACTACTGAGCAGAAATATTTAATTACTTCATAAAATTGTACACTTATTTTTTTCATTAAATATAACAACAATAAAATTTTGAAAACTGAAAATAAGTAGGGCTTATTATGTTAGAGCAGTAATGTAAACAGCAGAATTTAAAAGCTGCCGACGTGATGTCATTCATTACGCACAAATTCAAAGTGTTTGACAGCCTGGACACGTCTAAACTCATAAACCGGCAAATGATCTATCCTGAAATGATGGCGATCGACAGAACACGTTTATTTTTAGAATACATTACAATCAAGAGATGATACATTACGAACTGTACTTCTTTGCGTGCCGTTTTTCACTTTGCACCCCGCGAAGGATGTTCGTTTTGGCGCCATCATAATTCAATTCAGTCAGTCAGCTGCAGAAAAGTTGCATTTTCGTATCTTTTTTTCATATATTCAGGAGGTGGGACACACTTGTGACAATAGTTGATTTCATTACAGATGAGAGTCACTGTCAGTTCATCTATATCCAATAGAAAAAGAGCCTAGTATTTTGCTCCCCTATGTTACAGTAATGGAGGCCCCTCCTCCAAGACCGAGGCCCTTGGCCACTGCCTGCTCTGCCTATAGGTAGCGCATTGTAGGTTATATTATAGGTTAATTTTACCATTTTGTAAGTGCTGTAATTTGAAGACACTGGGCCAATGTAACATCAGTGTCACTGTCACAGTATATTGCAGTAATGAACACAATATTGTTACTGTCAGGGTTATCAGCTAGAGTGTGCCCGTGACAGCCACTAGAGGGCGCTCCACCCTGAACTGCTAATCACTTTACTCCTGGAATTCTTTTCCCACAAGTCACCACACTTACTCACACACAGACACTACACTTCCCAGAAGTCCTGTTCCCAATCACTCATCACCTCAACCAGCTGCAGACCATTACCCAGACTATTTAAGCGACATTCAACCACACATACTTTGCGAGGTCTTGTTATTCCTAGTGTTTACTTTTCGGAGCATTCATTCCTGTCTTGTCTGACCGTTTGATCCTGCCTGTTTCTACCGTTTTTGATGTTTATCTGCCTGCCCCTTGGACTTACACTCACCTAAAGGAATATTAGGAACACAACACCAATACTAAGTTTGACCCCCTTTCGCCTTCAGAACTGCCTTAATTCTACGTGGCATTGATTCAACAAGGTGCTGAAAGCATTCTTTAGAAATGTTGGCCCATATTGATAGGATAACATCTTGCAGTTTATGGAGATTTGTGGGATGCACATCCAGGGAACGAAGCTCCCGTTCCACCACATCCCAAAGATGCTCTATTGGGTTGAGATCTGGTGACTGTGGGGGTCATTTTAGTACAGTGAACTCATTCTCATGTTCAAGAAACCAATTTGAAATGATTCGAGCTTTGTGACATGGTGCATTATCCCGCTGGAAGTAGCCATCAGAGGATGGGTACATGGTGGTCATAAAGGGATGTACATGTTCAGAAACAATGCTCAGGTAGGCCGTGGCATTTAAACGATGCCCAATTGGTACTAAGGGGCCTAAAGTGTGCCAAGAAAACGTTCCCCACACCATTACACCACCACCACCAGCCTGCACAGTGGTAACAAGGCATGATGGATCCATGTTCTCATTCTGTTTACGCCAAATTCTGACTCTACCATCTGAATGTCTCAACAGAAATTGAGACTCATCAGACCAGAACATTTTTCCAGTCTTCAACTGTCCAATTTTGGTGAGCTAAGCATTTGCAAATTGTAGCCTCTTTTTCCTATTTGTAGTGGAGATGAGTGGTACCTGGTGGGGTCTTCTGCTGTTGTAGCCCATCCGCCTCAAGGTTGTCCGTGTTGTGGCATCACAAATGCTTTGCTGCATACCTCGGTTGTAACGAGTGGTTATTTCAGTCAAGCTCTTCTATCAGCTTGAATCAGTCGGCCCATTCTCCTCTGACCTCTAGCATCAACAAGGCATTTTCACCCACAGGACTGCCGCATACTAGATGTTTTTCCCTTTTCACACCATTCTTTGTAAACCCTAGAAATGGTTGTGCGTGAAAATCCCAGTAACTGAGCAGATTGTGAAATACTCAGACCGGCCCGTCTGGCACCAACAACCATGCCACGCTCAAAATTGCTTAAATCACCTTTCTTTCCCATTCTGACATTCAGTTTGGAGTTCAGGAGATTGTCTTGACCAGGACCACACCCCTAAATGCATTGAAGCAACTGCCATGTGATTGGTAGATTAGATAATTGCATTAATGAGAAATTTAACAGGTGTTCCTAATAATCCTTTAGGTGAGTGCATTGCTTTGTATTTTTGGACTGTGTAACTTGCTGCCTGTCTCGACTTCACCGCCTGTTTACGACTACGACTCTGCCTATTCCTCTGATATACCTGTTTGCTGTTTAATGACCATAGCCTGTTTGACTACCTCAGCTAAAATAAAGCCTGCAATTGGATCCCACTCTGTTGACTCCTCATTATAGTATTATTCTAGATACATACAAGCCCTTGTAAGAAACAAAAGGCTTCCTTGTTATCAGCCTAAATGTGCAGTACTAAAATAGTTCTGCAAATAAATTCTACAGATAATGTGCAGTATTTCTGCCAACTTGTGGCTCTGTGGCTCTCCGATAGTTAGCTATAGAGGTACATCAGAGTGATTGCATCAACATGGGAATAACTGACCCTGAACAATTATTACAATAACTGCACCCATTTTTCTTTGGTCTCACACATACTCTCTCCCTTGTGTCACTCACTAACAACCCTAAACTTACTGAAGTGCTGAAAAATTCTGGTCAAGATGGCTCGCAAATGAAGTCCTCCTCAGCTGCATCTCCTGTGACCAGAGTGCTATTTGTTTTCATTATCATGACAGGTCTCTTAAAGAGTGCCATGTCTTTCCCTGATTCTTTTCTCTGCTGCACAGTTTACCTTATTCAATTTGATGTGCGAGTGTCACTTTGGGATAGAGCCATATGATCTTCAGAATTTTTGAAGGTGAATGTATTTTTGTACTGTGCAGATAGTGATAATAAGTAGTATTCACATTATTTGTTTCATTATGGTTACAGGACTGTAGTATCGTATGTCTTCCTATTAAAAAGGTTTTGGAAAAATGAAGCTAAAAAAAGATAGCAGCTACATGCTAATAATAAAATGTTGCTAACCATATAGGGGTTTAAAATTAACACCTGCTAGCTTTATAATCTAGGATTTAAGTCTAATTCAAGATCATGTATGCCAGATTCACTGATAATACTTGTCATGATGTAAATATCAACCAATTAGAGCAGCATCTGTGCAGATCTGGCTAACATGAACATCGGAGTAGCCACAGGGAACATGATTTTCTCATTTTAATAGACCAACTTTTAAAAGGGAGCAGAAAATGCTTCCTAATTGTTGTCAGATTGTGTGTTCAGTAAAACTATGGTATTTATGTTCTTGGAAACTATCCAAATTAGGCAGTTGCCAACATGGACAAGCTACTGATATGCCCTCATCCTTCAAAATGTTTCAGTAACCCTATGTCAGTATCTGAAGCTAAGGGAACACTGTCAGATTTGCAATTGTCTGAAGCCCTTATTAAATCATACCAGTTCTTTGGCTGACAGTGCTTAGCACCGCCCTTCAAGGCGACACGTAGCTGGTGCCTAATAAGGGTTTGCTCACACCATCTTCAGACCATTAACCGAAACATACTCGAGTAGATCATTGTACGGAGTTCCTTTAGCAAAAACAAATAGATTTAAAATTTAAATTGTTCCATTTGCTATTTCCCTGCTCATTTTAAATATAGGAAAAGTTACATTTTACGTTATTGTTATTGTAATATGTTTAATATTTTGGTATTGTGTCATTTTGTATTTGTTTATTTTGAATGTCCTTGGACAATAAAGGGAAAAGTAATGATTTTTTGAAAAGAAAAAACTTACATTTACATTTACATTTAGTCATTTAGCAGATGCTTTTATCCAAAGCGACTCACAAGTGAGGAAAACAAACAAGCGATTCTTCATGAATTGGCAAATAACACAGGAAGTGCTCACAATACAAGTTTCATACATTGCTCAGTACCATAAGCTAGAGTAGGAAGGGAAAAGGGAAGGACAGGGTTTTTTTTATTTTTTTTATGAGGGGAATAAGTGTTCACGGAAGAGATGAGTTTTCAGCTGTCTCTTGAATATTGCCAGGGATTCTGTGTTCCTGATGAAAGTAGGGAGATCATTCCACCAGCAGGGAGCAGTGAAGGAGAATGTTCTGGAGAGTGATTTTGTGCCTCTCTGTGACGGTACCACAAGCCTTCGTTCCTTTAGTGATCGCAGTCTTCTGGTGGAAAAACTTGCACAGTTCCCTACTCAGGGAACCAGGTTAACACACAAAACTGAGTCGCTCTTATTAGGGCTCCACGTTTTATTGCCATTAAATCGGACACAATTTGGCAAAGACTGCGATTATTTCATGCGCAGCTTGTCGGAGCTGTACAGCTCCGTGATCAAATGCTTCTCCATCTGAAAGCCAGAGGGCGCTCTTGCGCAGAAACTCAAAATACGCCCTGCAGCAGAAGAAGATCACATTCGTCATATCACTGTAGCTGAATAAACAGAAGATTGAAACGCTTTGATTGATTAAACATGACTAATAAACACACGACTGCATTATTCTGTCTGAAGCCACATCATCTCTCAGAAGGATGCTCAACTGTCGTTATGAAGAGAGTTTGGAGTAAAAACATGTTATTAGGTCGTCTTTTGTTGGACAAGATGTTAATAAATGCTTCTCATGTCTGGAAAGATGTTTGACGCGTGTTGCTTTTTCAAATATACATTATAAGCGACTCAAACTCGCAATGCTTTGAGATGGATTAGCATTTGGAGCCGTACTTCACTGACAAGCTGCGCATAAAAAATAATCACAGCCTTTGCGATTTCATAATCGCACTAAAAATCGCGTTGAAGTTCAATGGGTTGTATGTATTTTGTGATAAAACGCACTAGTTCCTATTCTTAGGCTTACTTGACACTGCATCAATATCTGACGTTATGGGAACTGTATACATCACACCACAATATTAAAAAGCTACCAATTTATTTAAAGAATTCCGATTTGCAACTTCCTCACTACCAAAGCTAACGAACAGCAGATCGGATTTAAATAAATCAAGTTTAAGACAGAAACACAGTTTTGTTGTGTAAATCACAAATAATATGATTAGTAAATCTGTGTTTTCTTCATCACAGTCTTTATACAACTGCTGCTTTTTGTCCATTCCATAGAGATCATCACTCCATTTCAGTCAGTCTTCTGCTGTATTGATGATGTCAGTTCTGAGATTGGACAAAAATGCTGTGTCTGTGTATATTTGTGTATGTACATGTGTCTTTCGATGTGTGTGGGTGCTTGCAGGTAAAGCTGTAAAAAATAAAAAGGAAACATGGTGCAATGTATTTGCCTCTAACCCAATAGGCATTTAACTCTGACGTGTCCCCCAATCTAGACAGGAGCCGAACAGAGAAGATGAAAGTGAGAAGATTGGGGTGAATACAATAAGATTGCAGTCTAATCAGATACTCTTGCCAAGAATGTATTAGACAGGAATTATGTTAGCTTATAGCCGACATATCGTTATTCTGTTTAAACTTATTATTGCTCCACATACTTATTATTATTAGTGGTGCTTGCAAAGCAAATCATTACTATTATTTTCTCACATACTACTTCTCATTATTACTATTATTATTGTAATAGTATTTTTATTATTATTGTCATCATTATTGATTATATGATAATCGACCATTTTCCAAGATTTACTTACAAGATTGAAGCGTAACTAGGTCTGTCATGATAACTACTGGAATAATAATGTTGAATAAATAATAAATAAACCTTTGCTTACAAAAAGAGCAAAATAACAAGTAGGAAAAAAAAACTAAAACACACTTGCAAATGCACAAAAGGCATTTATATGGAGATTTTCCATGTACAGATTTTTCCAGACCTTCTTTTCTCAGTAAAGTAAGGGTGCACGCTATTGCTGAAAAACACAAACCCTACTTAGCAGTCAGATGTTCATTTGAACAAATGCACAGATTCCTCAACAGGCCATATCTGCTGCTAAATCTATTTCTTTTAATCTTTATTTCTTCTTTTAACTTGCGCTTATAAAGTTGCATCATGCACAAGATGCTGTGAAAAACACGAGAGCAATGTCAAACATCTCCATCTCCCGCATGTTTGCATGGAAAAACAATAGGAAAACAGTGCAGTGGAATGCATTCTTTGTGAAAATTAACACTTGCGACTGCTGCATCCTGACAGCAAACAGCCTCAATGCTAGCTGTGAGCGTGCAGCATTTCACGCTGTCAAGTTTATATTTGCACTGGAACAGTGAATTTCGCTTTAAAACTGAGTGCATTTGGACTTATTCTTCCAAACTGTCAGTAGTTGTCAGGAAAACACTATAACGCTGACGCCTTCTTTTCACCTGTCGATGAAGGAGCTGTCTGAGCCCCGCTATCGCCTCAGATACGGAGAGCGAATAAGATGAGACAGTGCAAAATGTTGGTGACATTCATTTTTGTGTAAGCTTTTGTGTAAATTATCAAGGTCATGTCCATATATCATGCGATAACTCGTTATGTTGATTATCGCGACAGGCCTAAGTTCTCACCAGTTTCAGCATGCTGCGTGCCAATTTAGAGGCTACACTGTAAAAAAATGACCATGATTTTAACAGTAAAAGACTGTAAAAATGCTACGTAAGTAAATTGGTTTACAGAAAGTTTATGTACTATTTACGGTGAATAACTGTAATAGATCTAACGGTACATTTAATATAATTTTACGGTAAAATATTGTTAAATTTACAGTTTAAATTAAATTTACTGTTTTTGGAAGTGAAAAATAACAAGTCATTGTATATTTTACAGTAAAAAACTGTAAATTGACATTCCCACAATTCCCTGCGTGACACATTTGATGTATTTCGTTTTTCGTAGTTTTTTTTTTCTAATCAATTATGTTCATTAGGGTTGTTTGTTATGTCTAATTTTGTTTAATTAATGTTTACCATGTTACCATGATGGTGTTTAGTGTTTGTGTGAATGACTCAGTGTGCACCTTCGTGTGGAAAAACTGCTTGTGATGAACTTTGATTCATCATGTGACTCATCACCATTGTTGATTAAAACCTAAAACGTTGCTATCATATTTTTTACGGTAAAGTTCTTGCAACCACAATTTTTCTGTCAATTTGGTCACTTTTGCTATGGTTACGGTAAGAGAACATGGGCTTGATTCCCATTGCACGTTCATACAGACTGTATTCGAGACGCTATTATAAGTTGCTGTGTGAATGTGATATTTTGAGACTCACACCTGCAATTAAATGCGGTTGTCAATCCCAAAAACTGACAGTGTGAACATAGCCTTAAATTGCTTAATACACATCTATTTTGACTTTTCTTTTTTTATCCCGTACATATTATTTTAATCATTGTAAGTCCGAGAGTGAAAATAGCGTTTATATGTGGATGGCACTTCCAGAACTTTGCAGCGTGTATATGGCCGTAGGTCCTCTAAGAAGCAGGAAAAACAACTTTTATTGAAGCATAGTAAATGCCCAAAGAGCATCCCTTTATAATCACTAAAAAGACACTCATCTCAGCTCAAAGTGATCATACAAAGTTCCATTATAATCAAAGAAGCCGTCTGCCCAGTGAATCTCTTACTTACATTATGTCTACACTTTGTTTGCTATAATGAGAGGATTCACAAGAAAGCAGAACCAGCTGAACAAAAACTACATTTTGAGCGGTCAGTGGATTCTGATTAACTTAAATACCCCTGATTGGTCATTGAAATCAACACATATCCCTGTTGAAAAAAAACAGAATATGCTGGTTAGGTATGTTTTGAAGCATGGAAGCTGGTTTGAGCTGGTTTATGCTGGTCCTTAGCTGGTTTGAGTTGGTCCTTTGCTGGTTTGAGCTGGTTTATGCCGGTCCTTAGCTGGTTTGAGCTGGTTCTTAGCTGGTTTGAGCTGGTTTATGCTGGTCCTTAGCTGGTTTGAGCTGGTCCTTAGCTGGTTTGAGCTGGTTTGAGCTGGTCCTTAGCTGGTTTGAGTTGGTCCTTTGCTGGTTTGAGCTAGTTTATGCCGGTCCTTAGCTGGTTTGAGCTGGTTTATTCTGGTCCTTAGCAGATTTGAGCTGGTTTATGCATGTTCTTTGCTGGTCATGACCTGCTTTAAGATGGTCAGGTGCTAGTTGCTTAAGACCAGCTAAAACCAGCACTTGAAAGCTTAAACTTAAACTATTTCTGTTCTGTTGCCACTGTGCATTAGGAACAATCATTTTTATTATTATTTTTATATATATATATATGTGTGTGGGCATGGGTATAAGTGGGCAATTATTAAATGTATCTTTTTTAGAAGCTGCACAACAAATTGTGTGACAATAAAGACATTCTGTTCTATTCTTCTATTCACTTCTGTCTTAGAAATGATTAAAAAAATCCTCTTTTTTCTCCCTTCTTAAGCACTTTTTTCATTTTTATTTATTTACTAACTTATTTATTTATTTATTTATTTATTTACTGTCTATTACTGTACTTCATCTAATGGCAATTAAATTCCATTTCCCTTTCCCTCTATTTACTGCTGAACTACAGGCTTGCAGCACCATGCTAAATTAAGCTATAGATTTCCATTGCAGGCAGGAAAGCAATTGATTTTGGAGCCCTTAATCAATTTATTTCATTACTTATGCATTCATCCCTCTTTCTCTACCCCTTCCTCTTATTTCTCTCTCTCTTTCTTTCTCTCTTATTCTTCCTTCCTGGTGCATGTCTTTAAGGCTTGTGCGAGGGAATGACCTATCTGAAAATGTGACGTGAATAGTGAATAATTTGAATGATAACCTAATAGCCATGGCCTGCTTAAAGATCATATGTAAATCAAATGTCGAGGTGGGGCAGAAGGGAGTCGAAATGACTGGAAGGAGATTGTGTGTCAGTGACTGTTAGAAAGGGATGCCTAGAAACAAATCAACATTTTATATTTGGTGAGTCTTGTGATGTTCAGCGCTGTACGGCATTCAGAATTGAATTAAGAATGCCTTTCAAATTAGAGTTCAGTGCTTCAATTTGAGCAGAATGTAAAATGGAGTAGAACAGGACATGGAATTGTAATTGTAATTTGAAAGTGTTGTGCTTATTTTCTTCTTTTTTTTAAAAAAATAGCGCATTTCTTTTTTAACTATGAATCTCCTCCAAGCATATAATACACACAACATGTTATTTGAATGTAATTTGAAATGCAGTTTCCTTTAAAAAGGACAGGACTTTGGACAAATTCTAAATGGCGTTTCCCACTTTGGGAAGGGGACTCAATTTGTAGGGCCGTTCCAAACAAAAGTGAACACCTGAACCCCTTCATGAAGGGTCCTTCTTCCACAAGTCCATTAGCAAAGGGTACATGGTCAATTCAAGTAATTTATCATTGTCATGGTAACATTACAGGTGAAGATAATGAAGAAATTGCATTGTCTTTCATTACTCCCTTCACGAAGTATGTTCCAAACAGCTACATTTTAACATCCAAGTGCCCTGCTCCCTCCAAAGTCCCTACTTCAAAGGCTCTGCCCTTTGGAGTGAGTTGGCCATAGGGATGCTCAATTCCAATTGGAATTCACCTTGTGCTTCTTTTCGAAAAAGAGCCCTGCACCCCTGCTGAGTACACAGCAATGGTCAGAGATGAATTGGTCAAAACCACACCAGAATTAAAAATGTTGTCCATAAAATTCAGGAAATGGGGTGATAAATGTTTATCATGTTAAATTTTTTTACAACATATGATTTAGTCAAGCAATCACATGAGCAAGAGTACATTTTTTTCCCTGAATATCAGAAGCATGATTGCAAATGTGATACTGATTTTATAAAACAGTTCAATAAATGATATTCTAATATTAAGACACATATTTGACAATATTGTCCGCATTGTCTGTTTTTGCACTATTTCGCCATTGAAAATAGTTCCAAACAGAAGCCACAGAAGACACAAATTAAGATATTTTTGATGAAATCTGATGACTCAGTGAGTCCTCTATTTCCAGCAAGACTATTAACACTTTCAGATGCCCAGAAGCTACTAAAACATATTTAAAACAGTTCATGCGAGTACAGTGTTTCAACCTTAATATTATAAAGCGACTAGTATACTTTTTGTGTGGCAAAAAAACAAAATAACGACTTTTCAACAATATCTAGTGATGGCCGATTTCAAAACACTGCTTTGAAGCTTTACGAATCTTGTGTTTTGAATCAGAGGTTCGGAGCGCCAAAGTCACGTGATTTCAGTAAACGAGGTTTCAGTGCGTCATAAGTGTTTCGCAATTTCAATACTTCACGTGACTTTGGTAGTTTGATACGCGAAACGAATCACTGATTTGAAACAAAAGATTCGTAAAGCTTCAAAGCAGTGTTTTGAAATCGGCCATCACTAGATATTGTTGAAAAGTCGTTATTTAGTTTTTTTGGCGCACAAAAAGTATTCTCGTCGCTTTATAATATCAAGGTTGAACTGTACTCACATGAACTGATTTAAATATGTTTTAGTAGCTTCTCGGCATCTGAAAGTGTTCATTATCTTGCTGGAAATAGAGACTCATTGTCTGTATCTTTGTATTCCGAAGATGAACGAAGGTCTTATAGGTGTAGAACGACATGAGGGTGAGGAATTAATGACAGAATTTTCATTTTGGGGTGAACTAACCCTTTAAAAACCTTCTGCAAATGAAGGGCTGGGCGTTTCATTTTCTGGTAAAGCCCTTGGAGAGAGGAGGGGCAGTTTTGTGTGACGTCGACCTGTGAATCCAGATACAATGGTTAAATTGCTTTCACACCACACTGAGATGCTGTTAGTTAGTTGCTCCCCAGCAATATAGTGTTCACAATATTTGAGTTTGACTGTTCTGTTCACAACACTTCATTAAGTAAAAATATATAGGAAAAAGATTTTTTTTCTAATTTATAATAACTGCACAACGCAAAGAAGGTAACACACACACAGCAGATTCAGTCCGAAGAAGAACCACTTCCAATTATTCCTTCATCACATATGAGTGTGAATAAGACTGTACATCTAGCTTATAAGGTGCGATATTATATATTGTGCATCAATGTCTTTTGTTTCACAGTGAGACCTTTCCACAGCGCCTCAGAACACAGATGAGGTGGCAGAATTAAATTAAACTCTCGTCTCGCTGTCTCCTCATCATCCATCCATCTCACTATCCCAGGGCATAATTAATTTTATCATCAGCATCATTATTATTGTTAAATAGTTTTTCATATTTCGTCCTCTTCTTTTCTCTCTCTCTCTCTCTCTCTCTCTCCTACTGTGCCTGTCATGAATATCAAGTATATGCAAATAAGCTGGAGGTACACATCCTGAGGAGGTAAGAGACAGCAAGGGAGAGAAAAGGAGAGAGAGAGCCTCAAAGAAAAAACAGAAAGCTATTTAGAAAAGACTGTGTGTGTTGGTGGTGGGGGTCTTGCATTATGCATTCCACCAGCATTTTAGTAACCCAATTAATCAAGTGGGAGAGAGGAGAGATGCAAAAAGGATGAGATCGCCCTTCACATTGATGAGCCCGGGCCAGGGCCAAACGCTGTACCACCTGAGCACCTGGCAGCCATATTGATGAGAGAGACTGATGCACGCACTCTTCTCATTTTGTTATTTCTCTACATCTATCTAAGTCTTTCGTGCACAGATATCTTCAGTCTTCAGAATATGTCCTCTAATCACGTCTACACAACTTTATCAGAGTTCATTATGCACTGTTTGGTAACAATTTACATTAAGCTATCATTAACATTTGTTAGTGCATTTGCTACCATGAACCAACAATGAGAGATGTATTTTTGCAGCATTTACTAATCTTTATTAATGTAAGGTAAAGGTACATTATGTAACAAAATTAACACAATCTAAATAATGGGTTAATACATCATCAATACTTCTTCCAAAATGTGTTTTTGTCTGATTGACTATGGAACGTCTATTATATTTTAGACCTAGTGTGACGGGTTTTGAAGAAAACAAGTACATACATGAATGCATATTGAGAAAGGGCTATGGAGCCCCTAAAGCAGGGGTTCTCAACTCTGGCCCTCGAGGTCCTATTTCCTGCAGAGTTTAGTTCCAACCCTGATCAAACACACCTGAACAAGCTAATCAAGGTCTTCAGGATTACTAGAAAGTTCCGGGTAGGTGAGTGTAATCGAGGGTTGGAGGTAAACTCTGGAGAAAAGTGGATCTCGAGGACCAGAGTTGAGAACTCCTGCCCTAAAAGAACATTAGTAGAGGATGGGAGGAAAAATGATCATGTTAAGGTGAGACACCCGTGAATAGGGTAAAAAAAAAAAAAAAAAAAAAAAAAAAAATATATATATATATATATATATATATATATATATATCACCATACTTCCCCAGTTGATTGATTACATTAAGAATTACAAAATTATTTGTATTACATGTTTTCGGAAATGTTATGTTTAAATATGCAACTAAGGCATTATCTGAGGCATTTTGTTTTGACATATTAAAGTAAAAGGTTTTTACACAGGGAATTTTGGATATCTTTATCACTCCATAAATCACAAAATACTATCAACACCAAGAAAAAAAATATTTTCACCTTTTTTTCGGGAATAAAATGTTGCATAAAATCAGGCAAATTATATATCAACAAATCCTACTAGAAAAACCTTCAGAATATAGATATGAATAAAACTGTAAAGTTTGGTGAATGTTAATTCTGCTGAAGTGGGGATTTTTGTGAAAAAACCCATTTTCAGAAAACGGCCTTTAAAGATATTTACTCTAATTGAAATCTACAGATGCAAATTTAAGAACTGCAATAAAATATACACTTAAAAGTGTATTTTGGATGTTTCTTTCCACCAGTTTGAAAAAACGCTTTATGAAAAGCCAAAAAGCGCAAAATCTCAAAATCAACAGGTGCATGAAAAAAAACAGCGTTTTTGCCGGTAGAGTCCCGGCATTCTCTTGCAAATGTTTTGCGTTCCCTGAAGAAACGTTGTGTTAGTTTGTAAAACCTATGTCTTTGTTACTGTAAGTGTGCAGTTAATAGGGGTTCCCTCTACACTCAAATACAATATGGAGTCATTTTTCAAAAAAAAAAAAATGCCTATCGTATATGAAGTTAAATCCAGTATACTGTATAATCTGGTATCCTATTGACAATCTTGAACCATATAGGCCTACATCATTGGGGTCTTTGGAATCCCAAACATTTAAAACAATAATGTCAGTCTAATTGACACTCGAATTTTTCCATACAAGTCTTCATTAAAAACACAGTTTAAGTCACTGGAGCTTAGCCATCCTCAAAGATCAAGAAAATTGAGCTACAAAGAGAGAACTGCTGAGAAAAACTCAACTGCCCTCAATGGCTTTATTTGATTTTCTTTATAGAGAATAGGGTCCTATAGATCTTTTGGCTGGAGTTCTTGGAGTGGGGTCTATAAATATTGACCAACCATTTTCTTGACACAAGCATGTAAGCTAACAACATTGTAGAAGAGCTTTGCAAAACCACCTCAAATGCACTAATCTTAAAGCCTTGATCAGTTGAAAACATGGCAAATTCCAAACTTCCAGTTCTATCATGTGCCTACATTTTTAGATGTTCAAATGTTGTTGTTTTTTTCAATTGACCCTTCACAAAGACCCGCCCCCTTTAGTTACTGTTGCTATGTCCGACAAGCCATGCGCTCTCACGCCACACATCATGTTCTCACGAAGTGAAAAATACGTCGCGGCACAAAGAGGACACTGACAACATGTCGATCGACAAGACAGAGCAGGTTACTTTTGATATGAAACAGTTTCATATTTCAAATATTATAATTTTTTAAAGAAGTTTAAACAATTATAGTGGCTCTTTAATGTGTCGTGACAGATAGGTGTAGCTCCTCAAGCGGCTCGTGAACCGATCATCTCTTTGTGATATAAAACAGTTTAAGGTTGTTAATAGCAATATGTCCCCCATCCATTAGGTGGCGACCAAGTGCTAAGGCAGTATTCTGCCCATGTTTTTGAGCAGTAGTAACATGCTGTTCCTGTGTTCAGTCTTAAAGCTTTGATGTGAATAAAGCACACAAGTTAAAGAAACCAAGTCGCTTTATTGAAACATCACACTCTTCATTTATAGCATCAAATAAACATGAATGAACATCAGAAGGAATGTTGTTTCAACCACGGAAAGACGTGAGTACACACAATTTTTCAAGTTCACCAAAGTTAATCTACTAACTCTCCTGACTGCTTCGTCAGACAAAATGGTGGATTCGGGGTTTATGATTGGTCAGATCGCCTGTCAATCAAACTGCCGGCGAAGAGTCAATTGGCAGATGTTTTCCCTGAAATTTATTTTAGAAATTAAAATTTTGGGGTCAAGCCCAACAAACAGAAAAACAAGCATGGCAAGGAGCGTCAGGGCGCGAGCACGATACCACAAGAGATTCAGTGGAATAGGCAGAAGCACTGCTAAGATATTGAATTATATGAATTATATGATAATCATTTGAGAAATCAAAAAGGTTTTGATAACTTTTTTGTATGCTGAGACGATGATCTGGGTGACATTTGCTGAAGACATGGCAAACAGTTTAAGTTTTGTCAATACGCACAAGCTTGGAGGTCAAGTCATTCATCATTTGATCTCCATGCTGGGCGTATTGACATGTATTGACAATCATTTTGATATGCTCTTTGTCAAATGTGTTCATGTCTGTTATACTATGCTCCTTGTGTGATGTCTGGACTTTTTTTATATTATCTGTTTCCTGTCCCATGTGCCATCTTTGTAGTCCGTTGTAGTTTTCCCTGTTGATTAGTCCTGATTGTTCCCGGCAAGTAATCCCTCACAAAAAGGAAGTTTATTCAAGTGTGTTATTAGTATACTTCCTTTAAACTAAAAATAAGAAATCATACTTTCAGTCAATTTTTTGTATACTTCTCGGAAATATTATCGATGTACTTCACAGAAATATACTTCAAATTGCACTGAAGTATACTTGACTTATACCGACAGAAAAGTCTAAGTATATTTGGTTTATACTTGGACTCAATCTTTTGAAATATTCTAAGTATTCTTAGTTTGTCGTTGTGTTTAATCTTTTTGTGACGAGCAGGGCAGGCGAGAGCTGTGAGGGAACGACGCGAGGCCGGTGACGTGAGTGATAATGAGCGTCAGCTGCGTGCTGCACCGGTCTCGTATCTCTCACGGAGGAGCTCCGGAAGCATGAAAGAGGAGCGACGACAGTGAAGGACGAGAGAGGACCAGGCCTGGACTTTATGTTGTGTTTTATTTTGTTTGTGTGGGCGGCAGTCGCCGTGAGGAACTGCCGCCATTTTACTTTCCTTTTGTTTAAAAAAGGTTTATTTGATAATTAAAATTACGATGAATGTTCGCCGGTTCCCGCCTCCTTCTTCCCGTTCTTACGAACTGTGTTACACTTTTGATTCAGGATCTATACTTTTTTTCACATAGTTTCACAGTCTTATAAACTTACTTTATTTGAAACTATTGATTTATAAAGAAAACAGATATGTTCCTAAGTATCTGAAGTTTTGTCTAGTCCACTGGTCGTCGAATAGGATCAATGAATGAAATGAATGAACGAGTCCACTGAAATTTTCTAAAACTCTACATGCCGTTGACTGAATTTTCAGGCTATCAGGCTTCAGTGTTATATGGTAGGGGGCGCTATGACTCATCTTCTGAAAGAGTACAGAATTTCCGGATCAAAACAAACACAGGAGAAGAAGAAGCAGAAACATGTGATTGAAGATTGCTCACGCAAATGTAAAACAATGCGATCATCAAACATTAGACATTGGGTTACCATATGTTTGATGTACAACATTAGGTATGTAAATCAAAACTGCCTAACGTTACCATATGAAATGTTGAACCCATGAAACGACTATGAAGCTCAGTGGGTGTTGATGGACTCGATCTACTCCATCTGTGTTTTGATCATCGTTCTGAATCCGATTCAGACAAAGTCTTTAATTTTCTAATCTTTTTTAGAAATGAAACTTACCCACATTCAAGTGTTGATAAAAAACGATGCATGAAGCTAGAATAAAATGTTTTTTAAAATTTATTCCAAGTATAAAGGTATTCCAAGTATAAAAACAATTAAAAAAAATAAAGTGTAACCAAGTGTTCATTTATTTATATATATTTTTTATACTTAAAGTGGGCCAATTTAGTCCCAAGCAGTACTGAAACGGTACAATTGCACGTTTACTACTAGTGCATTGATATTAGTATTCTTACTACATTAAGTATGCTTAAAATATTGAACATTACTTCATAAAATGAACTTAAAGTATACTTCTTTTTCATCAGGGATAGCCATCATTTCACCTTCTCTGTTAACTATAGACCCGATACAATCTACAGCTATGAGTAATCCACCTCTAGACAAAATAACCTGAATTTGGTTTTATATTGTTTTTGCCAAAATAATAATAAAATCTTTTTATGTTGCCTTGTTTTAGCTTTAACTTTTTGTTGCCATGGTCTGAAGATGATGTGGCTCGATTTATAACAATATGAATAATAATAAATGAGCTACTTGACATATTGTAAGTGTAAAAGGGTTAAAATTACAGACCAGATCATTTGAAATTTGATGTTTCCGTTCATACTGAGAGATTTTGGGTATCTTTACAAATCTGAGCACCATTTATGGCACTGGCATTAATAGAGAAATTAATAATCTTTTTCACAGAAGAAAAATTTTTGCAAAATTATTCTCTCATTTTAATGTTATTTCTGTCTTGAAGAAACAACTGTACTCATTTGAGATTTTTCTTTCAAAGGAGTGTCACTGACCCCCTATGTTCACCCTCCTCTTCCTCCCACGATCATGTATGGATACATTATATTTGCAAAGCAAATATGTTCTGCATTCTGAGTGGACCAAAAAGGACCAAAAAAAATCTTCCTATTTGCATAACCAGCAATCCTTCAAAAGCAAATACTACAGTCAGTTTTCTGCTTTACTTCTTTTACCCTAGATAAAATATCCCACAGAAATTCCTTCTGGCATTGTATCATGATTTGAAACCATGATGGGATCAAATGAGAACCAGCTGGATATTGATATTCCAAATGGATTTAAATGACAAAAAAAGAAAGAAAATAATTCTACAGAATTGCATTACCAAACTGTCTTTCCTCCTTAAAATCCACTATTCAGATCCATATTAACATTTTAGAGTTCATAGACCAGCTGTGCATGTCATCAAACAGCCCCTTTAACAATTAAATTTACATTTGCACAAAATTGGTAGTATTAAAAACAGAAGAGCTCTTGCCCTTTCGCACCATATAGTATGATAAAAATAGATAAAAAAAACTAAATAATCACCCTCACGCACCACAGCTAAACATGCATTCTGTAGATCTTCTATTACAATCCTTCCATCTTTTTTGGAGCTGTAGGTGGGAAGGGAAGAAATATGATTTTTTTTTTTTTTTTAGGTGTCCCCGGGCGGTTTTGTAATTTCATGCCTGTGTATGATAATTTTATGCTGTTCTGCCTCACGTAACTCCAAACTGCCAGACTCTGACAGCTGATAAATATGATCTTTTCCACACTGTGCACAAAAACCTGAAATGAAGAGGAGAGAAGAGGAAAGGTGAAGACAAAAAGAGGGCAATAGATAGTCCAAGAAGGGATGTTGGAATGTGCTGTTCTGATGCAGAAGAGGTCTTGGCAAGAGTAAAATGAATGGAGGTCTTTGTTGTCAAGGTAATTTCACGGTTTGCCCATGCACTCAGCTGAGTCCACCTCATCCCCCACCTACAAAGACAACGTCATGGACATTACAGCAGACAGGTCACATCAAATGGCTTTCCAAAAACTAAACAAGCATGGTTTTACTTTGGGTCCATGGGTCATGTCCTCTAATTTTCAGTAAAAAGGACTTGGAACAACACAAAAGGGTTTTTGATATCAACAGTCCAGGCCAATTGATGACCTCATATTAGCTTGGAAACTACTTGAAATAACTCTTTAGGCTTGGTATTTAAATAAAAATCTAGTCTACACAAGCTGACCCTGAGGCAGAATTGAATGTGTGCTTCATGGAGTACACTGAAACATAAGTAGTTTATCTTAGACATACATTTTTAGTTGAACTTGAATGATTTATAGTTATATGCGTTTCATTATTTTCAGTGGGTTCCAAGATTTTCTAGTTGTTGTTACAAGCAACATATAGACTTAATTCACATAGTTACCACCAGTAGCGGCCACTGGCGGTAAATTTAGGTAGGGCAGATCCTGTGTCGTAGTGCTAGTTCATTATAAACATATCTTTATATCCTGATAGCTGAACAGCACTTTTGTAGTAGATGCACTTTTGGCACCTATTATTTTTACAAGATGTAAAATAAGCCTCTAATGTGAGTGTGTATGTGAAGTTTTAGCTAAAAATACCTCAGATATTTTTTATAGCATGGTAAAATAGCCAGTTTTGGGGGAAGAGCTAAAACAAGTCGTTTTGTGTGTGTCCCTTTAAATGCAAATGAGCTGGTGTTCCCGGCCCACTTTCAAGAAGTGGGTGGAGCTTCAAGAGCTCATGCAACAAACAAAACAGGACAATCTCAGGCACTGAAAATGTCAGAAACTGTCACTGATATCGATTTGGTCTAGAGCGAGGTTTATGAAAGGCAATGTGAAAATAAACCAGAAAACTGTCCCAATGGCTCTCAATTAGAGCGTGCTGCAGTTCCATTTTTCACCACAGATTTATATTGGAAAAGTGTGAGGCGCTGTAGAGGAAGTGAGGGCTCTGAGACCGGCTGCCCCGTTTAGTTTCATGATACTTTAGTATCATTAATTACTTTAATATACACTGCTCACTTTACGAATTAAAATAGTCTATAAAAATCCAAAAAATATTTGTTGCAGAAAACTGAACACATTTATAATTTATTATTAATTCAGTGTATATAGAGGTCTATGTTTGGATGAATACAGAAGAGCCACAGCTGGTCACCACAGCTTAACCATGAACTGAAGTTCAGCACAAAAACTTCAACATTACAGAAACTCTTTTAAATGTCAAACATAACTGAACATTAAATATTAAAAGGTCTTTCCCTTCACTCAAAAACACTTCAAATAACTCCTCTGATTCAGCCCTGTGCAAAGCATGCTGGGAACTAAATATCCACCGCCTATTTTATATAATGCAACAAAAATGACTAATGTAATTCTCAACACAAATGGATTATAGGATTAGTTGACTTCAGAACTAAAATGTCCTGATAATTTACTCACCCCCAAGATGTTTCTGTTTTCCTTTCTTCAGTAGAAAAGAAATTAAGGTTTTTGAGGAAAACATTCCAGGATCGCAGAGCTAGTGCAAGACGAGCACTTGTGGTTAAAAAGTACATCATTTTTATTTTTTAATTTTTTAAAAATGACTCATCGTTTCACTAGATAAGACCATTATTCCTCGTCTGGGATCATATAGAGCCCAGTGAAACTGCTATTTGGACCTTCAACCCGTTGGTAAGCGTTGAAGTCCACTATATGAACAAAAATCCTGAAGTCTTTTCCTCAAAAACCTTAATTTCTGTTCTACTGAAGAAAGTAAGTCACAAACATCTCGGATGACATGGGCGTGAGTAAATGATCATAAAAAATTAATTCTGAAGTGAACTAATCCTTTAAGTAAACTTCAATGTTGTATACAAAGTTCTGTCATGAAACTCTGGATGGCACAGACTGATAGGTCCTTAACTCAATCTGCTTGCAAGCGCATTATTCTCTATAGGGCAAATGCAGCTGATTGGTTACTGATACAGCAGGAACCAATGAGCTCACAGCTCAACCTTCAAATACTGGTCAGCATTTGCTGTAGCAATTTGAGCGCTCTTTCAGAAACCCTCCACCTTCCCCAGCTCCACCTGTATAGATCTGCTATGGGTCATTCATGTATACAGCAGCAGCATGCTATCTTATAAAGATTAAAAAATAAATAAATAAAAGCAGTGTATTGAGTGTATATTTTTTCTGTTTCTAAGAATAAAGATAAGTTTCTAAGGATAAAGCACCTGCCAACAAATTAACTCTCACATACTAAGAATAATGGGTCAAATTTCTTACCTGTTAATTTTTTAAAGATATTCATTATTATGATTCATATTATGCAGAAAAAAAATGATATAAGCAAGTTATGGAAAAGTTTGTGTATCAATGTTCAGAAGTAAAGTTAAACGCAAACAACTTACAAAGTTGTTTTCAAATGAAAATTTTTTAACAGCAAGAGGATGTAACTAAAAAAAAACAAACATTTGCGATCATAAAATAATCTACATTTTTGTTTATTTTTAGAGTGAATGAGTTTCTCTAAAAATACGGGGGTTTGGGGGGGGGGTATGTACCTAAACATGCTTACATACTTTTTAGTGCAAACAACCAGACATTTACGCTGAGTTGTTCTCTTTAAGCATTCCCCCAGAGACAGAAACTGCACTCCCACAGTGACAGTTCCCTTCTTACCACTTCTGAATCGAAAGAAAACAACATATAAATACAAACAAGTGCATGTCATAAACTGGTACCTCTCATGGGACCAGTAAAATATGTATTCTGCACTGTTTGGTTAAATCAAACACCTTTGCAAACATGTAAGTTTTCAGCAAAGGACAGAGAAAAGAATTTTTTACACTTCATAATGAAGCGCTTGAGAAAAGTGGAGCAGATTTTCAAAATGTTATCATTCTCTTGTTGAATTCATCCCCAAGGGAAACCACATTTCAGGGTTCTCTCACCGCGTCACTAAAGAGACATTAAAATACTGTTGTCAATGGAGCGATCAGAAGCACTGGCAAGTGATGTGACGCACAAATAGTCCCACCGCGACGCTGTTAAAAGCCCATTAAATGCTAGCGCCCTTGCTAGCGCTGTCAGAGTAGTGTGCTAGTGTTACAGACACCAAAGGGAAATTGTCATTGTTTGGTTTTTTTAAGCAAAAAGTTGGTTTGCTTTTGTGGGTGTACATTTATGCTTCCATCTATATTCACAGCTGTGAGAAATGTGTTTTCCCACTTGAATGGACTTTATGCATGTTCACTTCGCCTTTATTGAATGAGAACAAAATTTGAACGATGATGACACCACTGTTTTCTGCAAAACCGCTCTATAGCCGATTCATAATTGATCAATTTTTGCAACATCGACACTGTTATTGAACCGAACTGACCTTTTCCAGTTTGATTGACAGGCGATCTGACCAATCATAACCCAGAATCCACCATTTTGTCTAACAAAGCAGTCAGGGGAGTTAGTAGATTAATGTTGGTGAACTTGAAAAATTGTGTGAACTCACGTCTTTGAAACAACATTCCTTCTGATGTTCATTCATGTTTATTTGATGCTATAAATGAACTAGTATGAAGAGATGATCGGTTCACGAGCCGCTTGAAGGAGCTACAGCGATCTGTCACGACTCCCTCACACGTCCCGGATCCTTGGTGAAAATAGCAATTTTCTGATGATTTCCAAATATTTGGAAACATTTGGGATATTGTAAGTACTCAACTGAACAAAATATATAACACTGGCCAAGTGGTTTTTACATATTGCAGCTTTAAATTTTCTATTAAACATATACTCTCGCATACATTTTGTTTGGGACTCTCCCTGAGAAAAATAGGATACAGCTGAACAAAATTACAAGAGTCGCAGCAAACGATTTTTTTTTTTTAATATAATATTTTTATAAAGTTCTCACAAATATGGTTCTCAGGTTGTCATTACATGGTATGTACACGATGAAGAAGATCAGACAACAAGTTTGTTTAAGCCACAAGATAAAGTCCAATACCGGCAGATTCACACAACTTAACATAAAGACGAGATCTGACCAAGACAAACTTAAATAGGGGAGATAATGACACTTACACACCTGAACACAATGACAAAATCAAATCAGTGGCTATGACAACAAACAAAGCAGGGAGAAACGGTAAAGGAAAGACAATAGTGTGTGACAGTATGGAATTTAGGCTGATGTGGAAAAAATAATTCAAAGCATTTTAGCACAAGGATAAATGCAGCTGTGGGACATTGGCTATAATTAATCCAAATTTTCGCTAAGGGAATTGTGGCTCATGGAAAAGTGGAAAAGAAAGACATGAGCCCCATGGGGACAAAAAAAAAAAGTATTTACAGCATAAAGATGGACTTCAGCCAGACCTGCTAATTGGAGTTCATTTATCTCATATTGATTTAATTAGCTTATCCACACTGCTCCAAATTGCTGATTTAGTCCCTCATGTTAGAGGGCTTGAGGTGTGGGATATGTGTCTACCATGTTTGGGAAAAGTAAAAATCATAATATCCGGCAAATATTTTCAATTAAAGGAAAAATCTGAATTTTTTCTTCATTTCCGTTTCATGCATACAAATCTATCTCTTTCTCAAATGAACAGAAAAGGAATCATACGAGAATCACACTGAAATTTCGCACTTTGAATACTCCAAAATCTGGTTGATTTTCTCTACCTAGTGCAGATATGAATGTCACACAATTGCAACCCTACAATCACTGAATTTATTAACATGCCACTCAAGACAATATATTCATTTGCTCTGATGTGAATTTCAAGTCTAGCATTGTTAGTTTTCTTTTTTATGTTTCTGACACTCACATATTGTGGGTAGAGAAGAACACACAGTGTTCTTTTTCCACCGACTTCCTTTATTGTTGTGTTTCCTTATTGACTTCCTTTATTGCCTTTCTGTATTGTTCACGATCAAAATGCAGTGCTGAGGATGTCTCAAGACATTACTTGTCAGCAGCTGTCAGAAAAAACAAACAAGACAACACCGTTTCCAAAGTCACAAAGTCCATTATCTGACAGCAACAGATATAATACCAAAATAGTGTGTAGGTCAGATTCTAGTGCCCTCAACAAACCTATAGGTGCTCAGTTATTCCTGTTATTCAACACTTCTGAAATGGTTTTAATATTCTTACCAGTAATATTGCAGCCAAATGAATTTTTCATTTTTTTTAGGTTCAGTACGAGATTTCTGTCTAAATTGGGAGTTTATCAATCGTCTAATCAGTTCCTTATGAGCTGTTTATGATTTAACAGTGCAGACCATCATTGTTGAATTTACAAAATATTAACTGTACTGGTGTGAGAACAGCCTAATTATCATAAATTACAGCCTTATTGAATGTGGTTGCAGATTAAATACTTATAAATCATTCATTTTTAATGTGCTTATTGCTGGCTATAAAGCACCAGTTCATCAAAGGACCCACCAGGCGCATTTCAGCTTAATAGTTTCTATAAGGCCACTTCCTAAATGTAGTCCCCGATGTAGTCATTATGAGCAATTAGTTTTGCACTGGATTTATCCACACAAAATTAGAGACAATTATTTGATAACTAGACTTGTGCAATGTGAATAGTGTAAAAGGATAATTTGAACAGGGATGCATTGCCACTGTTTATTGTTTTCTGTTTTTTAAGATATGTCTCTTTATGCTGTATTTTTGTTTTCTAAGTGTTTAGCAGGAGAGAATTGCATGATATTGGCTGAAATTCGTATGCACTAAAATCTTCATACACGCATAATTGTTGTCTGTAAGCTTTATAACAAGGTTCTAAAACTTTTAATATTAAAATATATTGTGCCAGTGTTTTTGTAATGATGAGTCAGCGGCGTGCGGATCCATTTGCAATTCTTTTATTAAAATACTCTGTGTCAGACAGGCAATAAACAGCAGTAACAACAGCGAAGGCAAACCATAAACATAAACAGGGACAGGCTGGGGTCGAGACAGGCGGCAAAGGTACAAAATCCAAATAACAGGCACGGGTCAGGTAGGCAGCAGAGATTCAAACACGGGTAAACAGTCAAAGGTTACAACGAAATAACAATCCACAAGGTAAACGCTCAGAAATGATCACTTAAGGCAAATCAAGACTTCGCGTTGAGGTGGTGTCTGTTTAAATAGTGAGGTGATATGTTTCAGGTGTGTGTGTAATCAGACGCAGGTACGAGGGTTTATGAGAAATGTAGTCTGAAATCTGCTAATACTCGGGTGAGAGCTCCCTCTGCTGATCTGGAGGACGTGAAGAGGGAGCCTCACTCATAACAGTTATATATTTTGTTCAGTTGAGTGCTTACAGTATCCCAAATGTTTCCAACTATTTGTAAATTGTGACAAAATCACAATTTTAACCAAGGATCCGGGAGTGAGGGAGTCGCCTGTAAATGGCATCATATCCGCGTTACCCTCGGTTTCTGGTTGTAATTTGAAGAAACCTTGGAAACACCAAAGACACTTTAATATATATTACATGTGGGAACACAGACAAGAACATCTGTTTTGATACATTATAGACAGAAAACTAATTATTGTAATATAGCTCAACATGATTAGTCTTATTGTTTAAATCTAATTTTCTTGATTTTCTTTGAGTACCATGCCTAAGAGAAAAATACTTTTGTCAAGTAGCTAACAGCATAATCAGATGCAGCTTTATTTTTGCATGCCATTTATCAACACAAGCCATCCAGCATTTAATATGATATTCTAATGTCGATCTATCGATCTAAGTGTCTCACAGCAGCCGGTGAGCGAACGCTCAGAGTAACGTTATAACATCATTTTCAACTCACTCAAATGTCTATAATATGATAAACAGAGCTGCGTTTCCTCATACTCAACTGGAAAAGCGGAAGCTGCGCCGGTGACTGTCATAATAAAAGTCCCGCTGCTCTCGAGGTGTGTGCCGTTCGTCTCTCATTATCAATCGCTCCAGCGTCTCGTTCAGCTCCACAACACTCGCTCCTGCTCTGCTTCATACTACAGTAACGTTAATAATCGCATCCATGAACATGATTTCTGCCTGATTCTTTTCCGCCGGCTGTGAGGTGAAGACCGCATGTCCTAAGATTCCTCGCTCAAACTTGGTGTCATCAAGCTACGCCTTTGTTTTGAATGGGTGACCTCTAGTGGACAAAAAACAACATAGTGCACCAATAACTATTGTTAATTTATGCTTACTATTACAACCTATCTGTAGAAAATGCCAAAAATATTTCAATCATTCCTTTTTTATGTATGTATGTATGTATTTTTTATTTATCAATTTTCATTTTAAATTTGCCTGAAAAAAAGATTTTGTTTTGTAGAAACCTCAGCTATGGTTTTCACAGTGTTGATTCTCATACAGGTGAAATCAAGCAGAAATCAAGACAAAAGTGAAGATACAGCATTTCCTTTACATAAACCTACTTTAATAAAACCTAAACTTAAATATTTAACAAAATGTTGTTTTGTAGTCTTGCAGTGGTGTTTCATTGGAAATGCTAATCTAAGCAGTTGTAGACTTTTCCAAGTGTGTGCTGCTGAAGAATCAGCATCTGTTCCATTCATTCATTCTCAACCACATCCTCTTTATTGTTCTTCTATTCTTGTCTTTTTTCTCACACTAACAAGCTGGCTCCAGTGAGGAGGGGAGGTGAAGTGCACTCTGTTTTACGTTTGTGAGTGTGTGGGTTATTTAGGCTACCTGTACATCTGTCAAACGGCCTGGGTAAATGGCTGAACAGTCTCATCCATATTTCAGAGCTTGTGGCAGAAGTAACAATCAGGGCTCTTGTATGGCTGGGAGGCCAAACTCATGAAATATTGAAGGCATAAAGATCAAGTTAGATCATTCAGAGACTGTGGCCTGTTAAGCAGCAACTTTAGTATGGGTGGGATGTTTACCTCTTGTTTCCCCACAAGAAAAACTACCACTTTTAAACACAGAACAGAGGGAAAAGATAGTACACACTGCACAGACAGTTCACTGAATGTAGAACAGCTTGAACTGTTGAAGCAATACAGTTATTTCTCATAGGCACAGTCGGTCTATCTGTCTGGTCTCAATATCATAAATGCAAATGTGGTTCTAGCACTCATACAGTACATTTGTAAGTTTTCGTAAACACTGAAACTTACCTTATCAACATATTGACAGCATCTAAAATGTTAACATTAAGTATGAACAACTTTAGAGGCATGTAGATATTTACAAATCCTTTCAGGTTTATAAAATATTGAATTGCAGTTTTTCTCAATGGATTTGATACATTTCTCAGTCTTAACATTCTCTAAACTCTAAGTGCAATTGTCACAACTGTTTCCTGGAACATTGCAACATTACAAGAGGCTGGTTTATGCCCAGACAGCTGTGCACTTTCTATCTGACCAGCCTGAACGTGGAAATGTGGCACGCCTATCCTGTGTGGTTCTTCGAACTTCACCGAGTTTGTGAAGTGGGTGCTGGAAAACAGTAGAGCAGCCAACATCTGATGAGCAGAGGATTCCAGCCCCACTCCCACAGATCTAGAGCCGAGGCAGCCATCATCCCACCACACGGAATGGATGCCTGAGTCCAAGAAATGGAGAGATTGAGCTCGTCGTGATGCATGAGCCAACCCCAGGAAAGTGGTATGAGCCAAATATCACCCCGGAGCAGGAGCATCCAAAAACTGACCAGAGGCGTGAGCCGGCAACAATGTGTGACGTCTTGGGAGTATCAGTGGAGCTCGAGAGGATGGAAAGGAGCCCCACCCACACTCCCGCCACTGAGGGTGAGATGCTGACGACCTCTGAAAATGATTGTTGTGATGAACTAGCAGTAGAGATTTACCTTGATTTGCCTTCACCCCTTGGCTCCTCCTCCTCTGCCTGCCCTCTGTGGCATGGATCCACCTCGAGCCTTCCAGCTAGGTGTCCCTTGGCTCCACTTCCAGCCGCTGATCCCGTCACTCCACCTCGGACCGTTGTCCAGACTCCTCTGCCTTGGCTCTTCTGTCCCTCGGCTCCACCAGGGACCATTGGCCTTACGGTTCCACAGGGCTCCCTCAATCCCTCTGACCGAGGTGGAACCGGACCTTAACCCTAGCCTTGCCTGCACCACGGACTTGCGAGCCGTCCGCTGTCTCTCTACCCCTATGGCTCTGTATGGCTCCGTTTGGCTCCTCCCACCCTCTGGCTCCACCTCAGCCCTCTGGTACCCTGGTTCCTCCTCGGATGGTCGTCACTGCGGCTCTGTTGCTGCCGTCAGGTCCAGTGGTGTTACACAGACCCATTTGCTCTCTGTCTGCACAAAGGGCTTCAGCACCATCGGCTCCTTCTCCATCGCTCGTCCCCATGATGTCCGTGAGGGCTTCTCCAACATGGCTCTTCCCTCCCTCTATGCTGCCATGGGCCTCCTTTCTGACTGGACTCTAGGTTTCTACATTGCCTCTCCTGCTTCTGGTTCCCCCCCGGTTCTTCCACCCTCCATTCCGCCATGGACAGTTCTGCCTAGCTCTGGTTGGCTACATTCCTCTACAACTCCATGCCTTCCACCAGAGCCCCCTCCTTCCCTCCTTCCCTCCTTCCCTCCTTCTCTTTCTCCCCCTCCCCAGTTGGACTTTATTTATGGTGCGGGGACGTGCCATCAGGAAGGAGGGTATACTGTCATATGAATGTTCTGTTTTGGCTTATTTTCATTGTGTTTTGGTTCTGCTTTCCTGTGTGACCATAGTTTCCTAGTCTGTTTGATTCATGATTCCAATCACCTGTCATTCAATTAATTATCTCATTTAGTCCATGTATTCATACTCCCTGTTTTGTTCAGTTCTTGGTCTATTCTCTAAGTTAAGTGGTTGTGTTTTGTTTCTCTCCAGTGAGTTTTTAGTTTGTGCATATAAATAAAGACTTTTCTGATTTTCTATTTGTTCGTTGAGAGCTTTGATTGCAACTCCCTGTGACTCTTGCCTTAGCCAAACAGTTCCACTTTACTGCATAATGAAGCACTGTGTTTTACAACAGGTGTATTCTCTATTGAGTTAATAACATATTCAGATATAGACACACAAATACAGTAATGTAAATACATGTTTATTGTTAGGGTTATCTTAAAGTTCTTCAATAAGGAGTTTTTTAATGTAAGATTTCCCGCCACCACCACAAAAAAAAACAACAAAAAAATAAAATACACATACATGCAGCAAATGATTGTTGTACAATGTTCCTGAACTTAAATTCTGAAAATTGTTTGGACATTTACAAAACTTTCCCCTCTGAGGCTACAAATCTACACTATCAGCAATCATAGCACAGTACAATATTAACAAATATAGAAGGGGAATGCCATAGTAACACTTTGAATCTGTTTCATTGCTTCTTTAAAGAAGAGACCATGATTTATGATCAACTAAGGTGATGTCTACTTCACTCTTCCATTCCTTTCAGTTCATGTCTTCTGACAATTTCTCCTCTTATTCTTTCCTCTACACCAATGCCCTCCACTTTACCCATTTCTTCTTCCTCTCCTTTTCCCCAATCTACTCTTCATATACCCTCTCCTTTTCTTAAACTCTTTCCACTCTTCCTCTCCCTCTCATTACACCCATTCCTCAACTCTCTCCACCACCTTCCACTCTTACACCTCTCCCTTATCCCTTTCTCATGCTTATTTGTATAACTATGTTTGTGTCACGGATTCCACAACAGCACCAGACCCCACAGCTCCACCCATCCACTCATCATCTCCAGAATGTTAACAGGTAACACCTGCTGCAGCTCATCAAGGACACACATATAAACTCCCTTCACCACCTCACTTTGGCTGGTATTGTTTACCGCTACGGCTTACCTGCCTGTCTGCTTATGCGCAGCAAGGACTATCCTGTTAAGAACTCGATCTTCTGTATAAGATCTTCTTATCTTCTGATAAGAAAAGAGACTCTTCAGCTGTTGGAGTGGTGACTAAACTTGATCTACCTGTCCGACTCACCAGCGAGTTTCCTGCTTGTGAGTGCGCTCTATTTAAATAAACTGCCATTACTGTTCTTACCTGTGTCTCCTCTTCTGTTCGTGACAGTTTGTTACTTTTGAAAAAAGATTTTATAGTTAATTTGATTGTAATAGCTGTGTTTGTCATTTTTGTAAAATCCGTAAAGCTGCAAATGTATTTTTCCTGATTTGGTTGACTCCGTGAACCATTGAGAACACATTTGTACACAATGTTTTGAGATAATTATGCATATGATTTGTAATTTATGTGAGATGAATGAAAACTTACAATAAGTTTAGGATGATTACAAAGTGTTCAGATCACTGTGTTAATTGTTTTTAGTGGCAAGTTTGGAAATTTTATTGAGAACTGTAATTAAATATTTTCAATGCCATCACATTTATTTAAATGTACATTTTTTTTTTTTTTATTAAAATATCCAAAAACCGTTTTGCACAGTGTTATATATTTCGCTCAGCTGTACTTACATTATCTTAAATGTTTCCAAGAATTTGTAAATTCAGAAAAATTCACAATTTTAAATAGTGCCCGTCCCTCCCTTGTCAGTGACGTAATATCTACGTTATCCCTGGTTTCCGCTTGTACTGCATAGTAACCAAGGCAACAGACACAGACAGCTGCATAACGTCTAACAGCACGCTGCTTCGTTCAAACATTATGGACCATGGCAAGCAAACTTTGGGACAAAAAGAGAAATAAAACGGGGTGCAATATCGGTGTGGCATTTCCAAGATGGCAGGAGCTTTGTGATTAAACTTCGACTTGACAGAGACGGCACTCTTGGACGTTATTAGACAAGGTAATCAAATGTAGGCTATATAAGACTAATCAATGTTATATTGTTCAACACGATGATGTGTTAGAATGTCATCAGTATGATATTCTAATGGTGATCTGGTGTAACGTTAGACCAAGTGAAACAGCGCTGCGTTACCTCAGAGTTTTATTTCGTCAAATAAACTGACCCGTATGAGTAGTATTTCAGCACTTATGAGTAGTTCAGTAGAATGAACGTTTCTTTATATCCCCCGGGACCCATGTGTGCCACTGATATCTGTCTCTCATTAGTAATCGTGCCTGCGATTCTCAGCCACGCCCTGCTTCATACCACAGTCATGTTAAAAACATGCATTCACTCATCCATAAACATTATTTCCCCATAAATATTATTAGATCCATCGGCATGACGACAAGTTCCATGATTCTATATTCACTGCGTCATCAATCTGCGTCTTTGTTGTTGTTTTGAAGAGTTTAGCGACCCCTAGCGGACAAAAAACTACATAGTGCACCTTTAAGGAATTTATCTAATTTGACATTATAAACAAAATTAATTCTCTTCTGTGTGATTTCTGGTGCTGTATTCAAATAGTTTGAAATATTTTCATCACTTCACCCAAGCCTAAAATATAACATTTTAAAATGGATGAAAGTTCTCTCATTATCAGTTCATTTTTATTTTGTTTGCTGTGGGATAACTGCAGCTAAAAAAAAAAAGATCATGAATGCAAAACATTCTATCCGTGCATTACATTTTCCAAAAATATCTATATAGTAGTATGTTGCAACTTAAATTAATGTACATATCTTTCTATTACGCTTTTTATATATATTGGTGAGAAATAGTCCTAAACTGATCTAATTTATAGTGTCATGTGGACCATATTTTGACAAAGCTTTTGTCACCTCTAATCAAAAACTTTCTGAATGTTTTGCGCTTGATCACAACAGCATGTCATGTGAATTGCAAGATTTGTTTACCAACGTTTTCTGATTGTCACTGATTGAGCTCAGTAAGTTTTCACCCCATACCATCACTGTCTGTTAGTCAACATAATCCATTTTAACAGCAGTCAGTGTAGGCAGAACAATGATTTTACATGTGTCTGCGAGGGGCCGTGATGATTGAACCAGCAACTGATTGTGGAAGTCCAGCTGCCTTAAATCATCAGGCATGTTTATTAAAGAATACGCACTTTTCTTATTTATTTTTTTTAATCATGCTCAGGATTTCTCTTCGGCTTCATTTATCCCTTTAACTTCTTTTCTAGCTAATGAAAATTTAATTTACACTTTAACCTAACCTAATTAAAACATCTGTGAATTTTTAGATTGTTATTAAGTCCATATTTACTATGTTTGTTAAGCTGTTTTCATTGTTGGCAAACCCACAATGTTGCTTTCAGGATTTATTATCCTTGTGTGAACATTTAGTCCTTGCAATAGACAAAACCTGACCAACCCACACAAACATACACATGCATGTACAGGGTTGGGGAGTAACGAAATACAAGTAACTTAGTTACGTATTTAAAATACAAAATGTGAGTAACTGTATTTCATTACAGTTACATTTTAAGATGGTGGTAATCAGATTACAGTTACATCTGAAAAGTATTTTAGATTACCAAAGTGATTACTTTGAATTTTAATGTCATTTAAACAGCAATTGGTGATTCTCTGACTCTGACAGTCTGAAAAAACGGAGTTAAGTTTCATGATTTTGACTGTTTTTATGTTGTGTGATAGTTGTTTGTGAGTCATTTTATAATTGTAAAAAGCTCACTGCAACTTTTTCTCACAATTTGTTTTTTCCCTCACAATTGTGAGTTTGCATTTCACAATTCTGACTTCTTTTTCTCAGAATTGCGAGATTTAAACTCACTATTGCAAGATATGAACTTGCAATACTGACTTTTTTTCTTGCAATTGTGAATTTAGTATGCGAGTTAAATGTCATAATTATGACTTTTCTCAATATTGTGAGTTTATATCTCAATTTTGACTTTTCTCAATATTGCAAGTTTATATCTCATAATTCTGACTTTATAACTCGCAATTGCAACTTTATATCACGCAATTCTGAGGGAAAAGTCAAAATTGTGAGATAAAAACTTGCAATTACCTTTTTTGTGTTTGTTCCACACTTATTAGTATTCTAAAGTATTTAGATTAAGTTACTAAACTTGAGTAATGTAACAAAATAGGTTACAAATTACTTTTTAAAGCATGTATTTTGTAATCTGTAGTGAAATACATTTTAAAATTAACCTACCCAGCCCTGTGCATGTATAAGGCCACATCCACATGAAGCCAGAGCTTTCAAATCTCACCTAAAAAAAAATTCCATAAATGCAGCGTCATCTCAAGAAATATCATCGTACACACGAAACCACTGAAACCGACTCAAAACTATGTAGTATACATGCCAGACCAGTATGTGGTACTGTAATTCTGCCACAGAGATTCACTAAAAATGGAGAAGAAGACTACGGCATCAACCTTGTGCGCCGAATACAAACTTTAGTAAAGCTTAGTAATAAAGCTTTTCTTTACTAAAGCTAATAGGCTCAGTAGCTTCTGCAGCACGAATACAAGCATGTAGTCCGCCATTGTTGCTGTAACGAGAAGTAGCGGTGTCTCTCTAGGTTTGAGACGTGAGGTGATGACAGCACCGCTTCACAAAAAATACAAATTGGCTGTACATGAAAACGCAAGGGTGGCTTTTTCAGATTCAGCCACTCTCATATTTGTCACACTTAGAGCCCATCCACACAGAGACGCGCTTAGCTGTATACGCAAACAAATTTGTATCAGGCGTTTCGTCTTCACGGATCTAGCGTTTTGGGAGCCTGAAACCGCTATTTTTTGAAACCGGTTCCAAGAGTGGATAAATCTGAAAACTTGTTTTGTGTACAGAAACGATGATGTCATCACCCCATGTCTTGACCCTTGTCAGACACAGCAAGTAACAGCAACAACAACAATACAGCAGACCTCATGCTTGTGTTCGTGCCGAAGAAGCTATTAGCTATTAGCGAGTCTATTAGCTTTACTAAAATAAAGCGTTATTTCTAAGCTTTACTAAAGTTTGGGTTCTACATTTTTTTAGTGAATTTCTGTGGCAGAATTATAGCGCCACATACAGGTCTGGCATGTATACTACATTGTTTTGAGTCGGTTTCAGTGGTTTCGTGTAAGATTGTATAGGGAAAGGTCTGGCTTCATGTGGATGTGGCCTCAAAATAGCAGTTTCAGGCTCCCAAAATGCCAGATCTATATACTCTGCAGCTTGTGTCAATCATGAATCAGATGACACTTTCTCAGCACTTGATCAGAATTCCCTCTCTGATTGTGAAAAAGAAATGTGATTGTTTTGCTTTTAGTCAAATTTACAACAGAAAAAAATGCCACGTTTGATCTACTAGGCTATAGTCTCTGATCCTTTATGGTTTCTACATTTGACCAGTCATTGTACTTTGGGAATTTTTGTTAAACACTGGCACTTTTTTTTTTTTGCCAGTTCGACAAACATTTTTCGCATTGCATTTACAACTTTCTTAAATGAAGTTTTTCATCTGTCTAGTCACAACTGTAGGTAATGAACTTGTTATCAGAATGTCCTTAGAGCTTCAATCAACGGATCCAACTGCACAGGGCCCATGGAGGCTTGTTAAACCCCCGAGGAGGGTCCCTAGTTGGCCCATTTTCCGCTGCCCTGAGGGCCAGCTAAGGTTCTGTTCTCTCAGGTCAGGCAGTCTCAGTTTGGCCCACTGGGGTGCTCCAGGCCAGAAGACAAAAAAACTTATAATGCAACCTGCAGCAGTGAACAGGGAATCAAGGCTGCTTTGCTCTGAGGATCTTTGGGAAGGTGTTTGGATAATAATAAGGGTTGAAACTTTTTGACTTGTTTCCATGGAGACCTGGGTTGCAGGGAGAAAATTGGGAATATAGCCCTGGGCATTGCAGAGGAATGTTGGACATGCTGATGCAATACATATTCCTGCCACAAAGACCTTTTGTTTTCTTTCAGTTTTGTTTTTATATCCTTGTTTGATATTTTCTCAAGTCTTGTGCTATGTCAACATGACACCATTTAAATAAGTTATATAACGATAGAAGGAAAGAAACAGAATGACTTTGAAGAACGAATGAAATCCCAAGTTTCTAGAAATGTATGCAGTTAGAACCTGACCTGAATGAACCATCAATCATTAATTTAACCCTCATATTGTTTCTTAACAGGGTCATGAAACTTTATATTACAGGTCATGATCTGGAGGCATGTACTAGTGTTTACTTTTAGTTTTTGGGGATTCCCTTTTCTGAAAATGGTTTCCCAAATTCATGCGTTTACTGGCCTGGTTGCATCTATAGCAGGGTTCCTCAAATCCGGTCTTGGAGGGCCAAAGCCCCGCAGAGTTTAGTTCCAACCCTAATCAAAAACACAAGCTAGACTTCAGAGTTACTAGAGAATTGCAGGTGAGTTAGTTTGATCATGGTTTTCAGGACAGTGACCCTCCAGGCTGAATTTGAGGAAGCCTGACGTCTTGAAGCCAATGGTAAATTGATGTGTAGAAGTCACATGGACGGGTTGAAGTTTGCTTTGGCACAATAGAGTCAGAAACTGAGGCTTTGCAGCAAAATTTAACTTAACTCAAGAAAAGAAAAGTGTCCTTTTACATTATATATTTATAATATACATTAATATTTACATTCATGAGTTCACACTTACAAATAATCAGATAGATTAAATGTATGCATATTTGGCGTGCTGTCTGAGTAAAAGCACCGAGCACGGAATTTGGCCTGAACCCAGAATCTGAACCCTGTAGTCTATAGACTGTGAAAGATTTCTAATTACAACATGATTTGGAGCGTTGAGCATTGTAGACAATCTCACTGCAACTGAAGTTATTGACAGCTTCAGTCATTATAAAATTGAGGGTTGCACTTTATTTTACAATAAAGTACTTACATGTACTTAGAATGTACTTGACTATTAAAATACTGAGTAACATAAGGTAACTACAGGGGTTAGGTTTAGGTGTAGGTTCAGGGTTAGTACCTAGTTATTACCAACTTATTATAATTTCTGTTATAATTAGATAGTATGAATATGGGGAACAGTGCTGTAAAATAAAGTGCTAGCAAGTCGAGTGCTCTTTGAAGCAAAGAAAAACATTTCATTGCAAACATTGGTTACACTTTATTTTGATGGTCCCCTTTAGATATTCTGCTGACTATTAGTAATGTTGCACCGACATGTCAACTAACTTTCATTAGAGTATTACTTGAGTGTTAGTAGACTGTTAGGGGAAGTGGTAGTAGAATAAGGGGTTAGGGTTAGTACAGTAAGAAGAAATGTAATTGCAAAGTTATAATTATTGTCAGTAGAATGTCTGTTGGGAGACCATCACAATAAAGTGTTAGCAGACGTTAAGCTGACAGTCTGCTAATACTCTTGAGAGAGTTGGTGCAACTTTACTTAGTCAACAGAATGTCTGAAAGGGATCATCAAAAAAAAAAAGTGCTACTCAACCATCTTGGAGGCTAGACAAACAAGTTTAAACAAGAAATATTTAAAGGATAGTGTACAGACTTATAATTTATTACACAGACCTTTTTGCCTCAAAAGAAAGTCATTAGAAGTCCTATTTTTTTGAGTCAGTAAGGGTTAGTAAAGTAAGGGTATATGGTGTAATGTTGGAAGTCTTTTTGAACCGGGGAGTCAGTCATGCTGCATGCGGTAGCTCCAGAATTGGGCCCTACCTCCAAAATGATAGTCTGGGCCAGGGGTTTTGTGATAAACACACTTGACAGGGAGGTAAGTGAATCCACACAAGCTTTATTGAACACACAAGCTGAAACAGGTGAGTAGTTATTGAGTTTGTGGATGGCATGCAGATAATAATGAAATGTCTCTCTTAAAGGTGATAGACGGATGGAGTGGATGGCAGAGAAGATTGTTAAAGCACACAGCTCAATGGGTTGACGAACACAGGTAAGTATCACTTGGACATCCACAAGAGAATCACAGGAACCAGAGTTCAGGTGTTCAATCACTGTTAAGGGTCCATGTCCTAGTTCAAGGCCAGACACCGAGTGAACTGTTGTGCTTATATAAGGTGGCTGATGAGGTGAGTGATTGAGAGACAGGTGTCAGTCATTAGAACTTGGGTAACTGGGATTGTTCCTTGATGGTGAGAGACCCTGGTGAACCTGTGACAAGGGGTTCTCATCTCTGGTCCCTCGAGGTCCACTTTCCTGCAGAGTTTAGTTCCAAGCCTAATCAAACACAACTGAACAAGCTAACCAAGGTCTTCAGGATTACTAGAAAGCTACTGGCAGTTAAATTTGATCAAGGTTGGAGCTAAACTCATATAAACGACATATAAATGACATATTTGACCTCAGAGTCCAAAGCTGACAACCCCTGAACTAGATGGTTGGTGTTGGCTCCAGGACAGACAAGGTTCAGGTCTGTGTTAAAAATGATCAAGACCTCCGGGGCTAGAGCAGATTCTAAAGGGTCTGGGAGACCTGGAGCAGACTTGGAAAGGATTGATGAGGTTCACGTACTCTTCAGCTTTTCCCACCGTAAGTGAAGACCCAATTAGTAGGATTAATGAAGCATAAGTAATGTACTGGGCTAAGGACTATGGCTGTGTATCTCCCACAGCTATAACAGAGGACCATCCGGTCCAACCCAGGAAACATACCTTCTGTGCTCTATCTGTCTATGTTATTTGGTTACAGAGGTTCAGGAATTCCTCCACATAGATCTCCAGGGATAGTCCTCAGGGCCAGCAGCTCCTCCACAGGATGGAGAGTACCTCCTGCTGGATTTATTGTGAGTTCTGGCTTTTTTATAGCATGGCTTATTATGCACTTATTGCATGGCTCTGTGGAATACTTGATTCTGATTGGTCAATCGCGCCATCCAGTGGTATTTATTGTTCTCACATAACAACGGATAAAATCAGATAGCACAGTCTGAGGGCTATGTGCTTGCTTGAAATGGGTTTTCCTAGTGGAAGTTTTGGGTTTGGTGAGCTAATAAAATATTAAAACTTATGTTTTAATAATGTTTTAAAAATATTAAAAAAATATGTTTGTGTACAGTTATTTAATTATGTCATCCAGTATCGCAGACTCGCTCTCTCTTGTTTCATACAAACGCAGCTGCTGCCATTTTGCGACTATTTTGCTCACTGTAATCGATTATAAGATAACAAACAGGTACTGTCACACCCAGGAACTGTTGTTTAGTTTAGTCCTGTCTAGTTCTGTCATTCTGTTCATTTGCCCTCATTGTGTGTAGCCTGTTTAGTTAATCACCCGCACCTGTTTCAGTTCTCCCTAATTACATTCTCCCCTAAATATATTCCTTGTGTTTGTTCCGTCTCTGTCGGTTCTTAACGTTATGTGTGGAAGTTCCCTGCTCGTTTCAACAGCCTTCGTCTTCGTGCCTTCGTCAGAGTCTACACGTTACAGAAGAACCGACCCCAAATTGTGATGGTGTTTAGCAGCGTGTTCTCCGTTTGTTTTCTCGTTTTTTAGTTTCGTTTTTGTTTGTTGCATTTTTTCCCCCGTCTTTCATGGATTTCCCCGGATTTCATCTCCTGTTGTTGGAGCAGGGGGAACAAACATTGGAGAACCACACGCGGACCTTCTTGGACATCGCATATTTAACACACTACCCGGACGGCTGCCTCTGCACATTCTACCAAGTGAGTTTGAATACCACATGCAGAGCGCAGTTGTCCGGGGAGGGTCCGCGTGTGGATTTTGCTGCCTTTGTGGAGTGGGTGCTGGCGAGCTGCAACTCGTCATTTACCATCTGCCTGGCAGAAGATCTCGCCAGCCCCACTCCGGACCCAGAGCGAGACCAGCCACCATCTCGCAGCACAGAACGCCCGCACGAGCCATCGTCAAATGGAGCGACAGAGCCGAGGTTTGCCACGGAGCCAGAACTACAGAGTGAGTTTGACCAAGTGCGTGAGCCGGCTACAGCGCTCGTGAGGGAGCCTGCGGTGAAGAACGAGGGCCAGGAGGAAGGCCCCGCCCACTGCACCGCCGCTGAGGGTGAGCATGGACTGAGCTCAGAGGACTATTTTTTCCCAATATATTCTGAATCATCTGCCTGTGTTGAATCATCTGCCTTTTCAAAAATCCCACCCAGCCTCCCTCTCCCACCTCCACTCATCCATCTACCACCATCTCCGCTGCATCCTGCCAGCCCCTCTTCTCACCCTCTTCCCATCATCTGCGACGTGAGCGTGCAGTGGGCCTGCCAGTCTGCAGCGTCATTGGGGCAGTGGATCCCAAGTCTCCACCTCCCACCTCCTCGACCTGGACTCCTCTTCGGCCCGTTAGTCCGCCAGCTCCTCCTTGGCTCAAACCTCCCTCGTCTCCACCGTGGCCCTTCAGTCCACCAGCTACGCCGGGCTCCCTCATCCCTCCGGCTCCGCCTTGGTCGTTCGTCGACCTGCCCTCGCCGCGGGACTGCACTCCTCTGGCTGCGCCTCGTCCCCCCATCCCTCTGGCTCCGTTGGCTTCCTCACTCCCTCCAACGTCACCTGGGTCTTCTGTCGCTCCGGCTCCAACGCGGCCTTCAGGATCCCCGCCTGCGCCTCGGTCGCAAGTAGCCGTAATGTGCAGGATAATGTTGATGATATAATTGTCAGCAGGTTGCATATTTAATAAGTGATCCAGCCGGTTGTTATCGCAGAATAAACCCCTTCAGCCTGATTCAAGACCCCTCCTCTTTACTTCGGTGTCCTGATCACTCTATCGGGGTTTATTCTGCGATAACAACCGGGTGGATGTACAGTACATTATCCCTCACTTATTAAATATTATCATATTTATCAGAACTATGCTTATATAGCAAGTTCTGCCATGAAACTCTAGATGGTGCAGGCTGATGGGTCCTTGATGCAACCTGCTGACAATTATATCATTAACTACACAGCACAGGCTGATTAGTTCCTGTTGCATCTGCAGCCTATGTGCTTGCTGCTCATTATTTAAATATTTGGTCAGTATTTGCTGTAGCAGTTTGCAGAGCTCTTTCAAAAAAGTTCCTCTGAAACCCTCCACCTTCCCCAGCTCCACCTGGATAGAGCTGCAATGGATAATTTCCTATGTGCTATTTGTGCAGCAGCAGTATGTCCTACATGCTCACAGCAGTGTGTCGTGTATGTACTGGCAATAGCAAGTCTCTGTATAAGCCCTGCAGCAGCAGTGTAGCAGATCTATTCTGCCAAGTCCAAATACATTAACATTGTCATACCAATTACCATGCTATACTCTTCCAATAGTTGTCATGATAAAAACATAAATAAATTATAGTTAAATAAAAATTATTTGATATCATAATTGGGATAATTCTATTGAGAAGCACTTAAAAAAAAGACAATTGAGTGACTTTGGGAGACATATAGAAGAGAGGGGCAACCGGTACACACTCTATTAAGAAGCAGTTAAGGACACCCTTGGAGGGTGTTTAGAATTTAATTTCTCAGACAGTGTTGAGAGAGAGAAGGAGGTGAACTGGTTGAGCAGAATAAAAAAGATGACAGTACAGGGAAGAGATACGGATGTAAGGGGCATAGAAACAAAGGCAAGGAAAAATGGAGGGAGGGAGGGAGGGAGGTAGGGGGGGGGGCGTATAATGACAGAAAATGCAGTCCACTCCAGAGCCGAAAGAAATGTTTTATTCATGCTGAAGCCGTAGATGCAAGACATGACAGAACAGAGGATTGCAAAAAAGAGGGATGAATGCATAACATTACAGTCTAGCAAACACCACTGAAATATAAATAGCTTGTTTACTACTCACTGAATTATCAGCTTTGTTATTACCTAGTAAATAAAAAATCACTCTATAGTCAAATTAAGTTAGTCTAGGATCTTATTTGTTTCTTAAAATGTTTGTGAGTGGCCAAAGTGAGTGTATAGTATCAAGGACCCACACCATTTAATGGTTGCCCCCAAGTGTGGTGCACACGTCCTAAAAAGTGAATCCATAACATTTTATAACATCCACCCGCCCATCCCCCAGTGGCTGGCTGCAGTATAGGTCATAAACCACACCTTCTCCATGTAATTGAATGGGACGTGAGCCAAACTAAAAAAAATAAATTACATCTCAAAAAAAATTTCCCAAAAATGGCTTCTGTCATATTTGATCATTCTTATCACACTGATTAATGTTCAAATTTTTCTAATAAGTTTGGTTTAAAAAGTTATTTGGTGCTATAAACACATGGTTTAAAGCCATGATTGGCAGCTGTGTGTGTGATTGATTCCGTGGAAGTATGGGTGGTACCTTGATACCACAGGTCCACCTAGGATCACCACTACACTCTGGCTCCGAATGACGACACATTAGCGCAAGATGCAAACAACCATTTCTGGGTCATTTTAGCCATTTTTTACAGTGGAAGGAATTGGAGACACATCATCCATCTTTTTTACAGTCAATGGTTGTCCCCCGTCAACAGACCCGCTTGAGTTGTAATGGACTATCATTGGTACTGGACAGTTATAGCATGTCACAGGGATCATTTGTACTTGGGATAGTTTGTAATTTAATTACAAATTTAATTTGATCATTCTAACAGAATCGGATAGCTTTGAACTGTGATCTAAAAGGTCTAGTTTTTGGATAGTGTAGGGCTCCTATAAGAAATTTTTTTTTTTTGTTCTAAATTCTGATAGAAATACCATTTGGAATCCTTTAGTAATTTAACATTGCATTTATTTAGGATTTTACTGGCCATTCTCATTTAATAGTAAATATGTTTTTTTTTTTTAAAAAAAAGAAGAATTTAATTGTAGATTTTGAATGATTGGATCTGTTTTGCTGTAGTTTGCAATGCTGATCACCACTGAGGAGTTCACCTTTACAGTTGACAGCCATGCCATTCCATCACTCTTTGACGGGCACCTTCCTTCTCTCTTATTGAAAATGCTGTGAGCATCGCCACCCTCTCAGCTCATGGACGAGGATGCTGGAAACACCCGAGCAGACAAGAAAAATGATCCTCATTTTCCGAAGGGCTGCAAGTCAGCCAGGAATGTCTATTATTCCATCGACACTGTCGGTATTAAGTTATTTCCCTCTCTAAATACGAAAAAGTTCATGAATATCTATTGAGTTCCAGGTGCGGACTCAGAGGGCTTTTCTTCACCACAATACTGTTCTCTTGCGAGTGATTGAGACTCTATATTCTACCTCGCTAACTTTTTTTCTCCTTAGATTGAAGTGTAAAACAATAGTATTGGAAATTGGCTTATAAATCCTTTGAGAAAAACACCAATACTTTTTTTTCTTTTCGGTGAGACAGTTAAAAGATGTTCTTTTTGTCTCTTGAATTTGATTGTTGGGCAATCTTACGCCTGTTTAAGTCTGTAACCTTGTGCAAGCCGAGGCTCATGAGGGAGATTTTAATGTTCTCTAAAGCCTGTGAGAATGGCAGCATGCCAGGACTTGACTGGAGGGTGATGCTGAGTGGAGCTACAAGCTCTTCATGCACTCCCTCAATAATTTAGGCAAATAATATCATAAATAAAAGGGCCAGGGAGAGCTAGCACAATAAGAAATCAAAGAGGGATGAAGGGAAAGAGCAATGTTTGAGAGACATAAAGTAGGTACGGAAAGTATTCAGACCCCCTTAAATTTTTCACTCTTTGTTATATTGCAGCCATTTGCTAAAATAATTTAAGTTATTTTTTTTCCTCATTAATGTACACACAGCACCCCATATTGACAGAAAAACACAGAATTCTTGACATTTTTGCAGATTTATTAAAAAAGAAAAACTGAAATATCACATGGTCCTAAGAATTCAGACCCTTTGCTGTGATACTCATATATTTAACTCAGGTGCTGTCCGTTTCTTCTGATCATCCTTGAGATGGTTCTACACCTTCATTTGAGTCCAGCTGTGTTTGATTATACGGATTGGACTTGATTAGGAAAGCCACACACCTGTCTATATAAGACCTTACAGCTCACAGTGCATGTCAGAGCAAATGAGAATCATGAGGTCAAAGGAACTGCCTGAAGAGCTCAGAGACAGAATTGTGGCAAGGCACAGATCTGGCCAAGGTTACAAAAACATTTCTGCTGCACTTAAGGTTCCTAAGAGCACAGTGGCCTCCATAATCCTTAAATGGAAGACTTTGGGATGACCAGAACCCTTCCTAGAGCTGGCCGTCCAGCCAAACTGAGCTATCGGGGGAAAAGAGCCTTGGTGAGAGAGGTAAAGAAGAACCCAAAGATCACAGTGGCTGAGCTCCAGAGATGCAGTCGGGAGATGGGAGAAAGTTGTAGAAAGTCAACCATCACTGCAGCCCTCCACCAGTCGGGGCTTTATGGCAGAGTGGCCCGACGGAAGCCTTTCCTCTGTGCAAGACACATGAAAGCGCGCATGGAGTTTGCTAAAAAAAACACCAGAAGGACTCCAAGATGGTAAGAAATAAGATTCCCTGGTCTGATGAGACCAAGATAGAAACTTTTTGGCCTTAATTCTAAGCGGTATGTGTGGAGAAAACCAGGCACTGCTGATCACCTGTCCAATACAGTCCCAACAGTGAAGCATGGTGGTGGCAGCATCATGCTGTGGGGGTGGTTTTCAGCTGCAGGGACTGGACGACTGGTTGCAATCGAGGGAAAGATGAATGTGGTCAAGTACAGGGATATCCTGGACGAAAACCTTCTCCAGAGTGCTCAGGACCTCAGACTGAGCCGAAGGTTTACCTTCCAACAAGACAATGACCCTAAGCACACAGCTAAAATATCGAAGGAGTGGCTTCACAACAACTCCGTGACTGTTCTTGAATGGCCCAGCCAGAGCCCTGACTTCAACCCAATTGAGCATCTCTGGAGAGACCTAAAAATGGCTGTCCACCAACGTTTACCATCCAACCTGACAGAACTGGAGAGGATCTGCAAGGAGGAATGGCAGAGGATCCCCAAATCCGGGTTTGAAAAACTTGTTGCATCTTTCCCAAAAAGGCTCATGGCTGTATTAGATCAAAAGGGTGCTTCTACTAAATACTGAGCAAAGGGTCTGAATACTTAGGACCATGTGATATTTCAGTTTTTCTTTTTTAATAAATCTGCAAAAATGTCAAGAATTCTGTGTTTTTCTGTCAATATGGGGTGCTGTGTGTACGTTAATGAGGAAAAAAATGAACGTAAACGATTTTAGCAAATGGCTGCAATATAACAAAGAGTGAAAAATGTAAGGGGGTCTGAATACTTTCCGTACCCACTGTACAGTACAAGAAGGGAAGAAATCAGAAACTGTATGCTTATGAGCTACCAGGATGATAGCTCCCTGTGATTTTACCTTTACCGTTACCGGCAAAATGTTGAAATGTGTCTTTGTTGTTTGTGTCTAATATATAAAAATTTACAAAAGCCATCTTTACATTTCCATGGTGGCACAGAACCTGCATCTGAAATGGCATGTTTATTTACACAGTCTGTTTAATGCTGCTAAAAGTGGCATTAATATATTTACACAACAATTGCATAATGTTCTGATTAGTGTAATTTTAAATAGTCTACATAAAAATATAAATTATAAAATAAAAAAAGTTAGGGGTGCATGATGACAAAAAAATTTAGATTACTGTAGATTCTTTCTCTTATTGATGTTGATTAACGGAAGAGATTACAAACGTTTTTGTTTGTGGAGAAATGGCATATTCTTTTAGCCTAAAACAAGCTGAGAACCTTTAATGAATTAGTTTATTGCTTTTTTACGGATTAGAAAACTAAGACTTCCCATTGGTTATGTTAGTAGCATGAAAAACAATACACACTAAGCGAAAATAGTAGTGCAAATGTAAATAGTAGTTAGATACTTTTTGAACTAAGTGTAAATAGTTGTTAGATGCTTTATAGTGGGAGATACTATTTGGACCTCAGTGGATTGTAGTACATTATAAAACAGTATTAAAGGGTTAGTTTGGCCAAAAATTAAATTTCTCTAATTACTTCATTCATCTTCAGAACACAAATTAACATATTTTTGATGAAATCTGTAAGCACTCACAAAAATCCATAAAAATCGGGCACAATGTACTGTATTAATTTAACTGAATTTTCCATATTTTTTTTTTTTGTATTTTTTTGTATTTTTTACAGGTGTTTTACCAGTGTTTAGAATTTTGCACTTCATTGAGTTCTGTTAAAATTAAAAATTACTCAAAACTCAAAAATTAAATTGAGTTTCTAGAAATTTCTGTAAAATTACTGGATAATGAGCTGCCAGTACTTTTTCTGTTATTTTTCTCAGAATTATTTTTTACAGTGTAGCCTCTGATAGACTGCAACGCAATTATCACTTTCAAGGTCCAGAAAGGTAGTAAAGACATTGTTAAAATAGTCCATGTGACAGTTCAACCATAAAATAATATGAAACGACGAGAATACTTTTTGTGCGCATTTTATTCAACCATTTCTTCTCTTCCATGTCAGTTTCCTACGCAGTTGTCTTTGTACACATGGTGCAGTCTATCAGACGCCAGATAGCTTTTGATTAAATCAAGAACATCTTAATTTGTGTTCCGAAGATGAGTGAAGGCTTACAGATTTGGAGCAACATGAGGGTGAGTAATCAATGACAGAATTTAACCCTTTAACATCATATTCAGTATATATTATTATAAAATCAGAAATGGGTGCTGCCCTTTTGGGACACTACTCATCCCTATCCCTAAAGCCCTCCCAACACCTACCCCAAACCCTAACCATATTAGACCTGTTGATCAGTAAAGGTGTCATCAAAGATCCAGGATGGGAGCATGGTTTTAAACACGGTAATAGACCAAGATAGAAACTTTTTGGCCTTAATTCTAAGCGGTATGTGTGGAGAAAACCAGGCACTGCTGATCACCTATCCAATACAGTCCCAACAGTGAAGCATGGTGGTGGCAGCATCATGCTGTGGGGGTGTTTTTCAGCTGCAGGGACTGGACGACTGGTTGCAATCGAGGGAAAGATGAACGTAGTCATGTACAGGGATATCCTGGACGAAAACCTTCTCCAGAGTGCTCAGGACCTCAGACTGGGCCGAACATTTACCTTCCAACAAAACAATGACCCTAAGCACACAGCTAAAATATCGAAGGAGTGGACGGTTAATTTAACGGAAAATTTTATCCCTAAAGCCCACCCAACACCTACCCCTAACCCTAACCGTATTAGACCTGTTGATCAGTAAAGGTGTCGTCGCAGATCCAGGATGGGAGCATGGTTTTAAACGTGGTAATATGAGCTGCACACATCACGTCGATATTGCCAACTCAAAGAATCAATGTGATTACATCACATTAAATATCCTATAAACACTTTATTTACACTATTAAATACATACATTTTATTTCCATTAGGCATTTTTATTTTATTCCGAATATTTTCTGGATTTTTATTTATAATAAATGTCTCTCTGAGCTGATATGTGATAGGAAAAAAGAGATGAATGAGTCCATCACCCTGTCGCCGGTTCACCACAGTTCCTTCCTTGGTCCACTTTTGATAGATACTTTTTTGTTGTTGGTTTTTTTACTAGTGGCCTCAAGTAAGATGTCTTTTAGGAATTCTTGTTTTTATATAATCCTGGTGTAGGATTTACACAGTTTCCACTCAGATATTGCTAGTAAATTTCATAAATAATAATAAAAAGGCAGAAACACAGTGGATTATGTGAAAATTTGAAGTAGAAAGACTGAAAAATGTTCTTGTTCCATTGCATTTTAATTTGTGGTGCTGATATTTAATTACCTGCTATTGTTTCTTTGACTGTGAGATGTGATATTTTAACTCACACATCCTTGCCCCCTCCACACACACACACACACACTTTCACACTCTTCAAACGCATCTTTCACATCCTCCATCACACATAGCCACACATGTTGCCTCTTGTCATTTCCCTCTTCGATAGCGTGATCACGCTAGTTCTAGAGAGGCGATTGTGTGGAAGAAACAGTACTTTTACTGTTACACAGCATGTACGTGGATATACAAAAAATACAGAGCTAGAAACAAAGAGAGAGATGCAACCTAAAAATAAACCTTAAAAAAAACAAGACCAAACTACTGGAATGTTATCCTCATCATACAAAAAAGAAAAGCATGTATGGATTATGAGTAGCTTGTATGAGTCAACTAATGTTCTTTAAAGTCCTTTCATCATATTTTTTGTCAGATATAAAAGGATCTTTTTAGTTCCCCAAACATGACATTCTGTCATTACTTACTTCCTTTCTTTACTTCATCACATCACTTCATTTTATTCCGATCATGCACACAACAATGTTATTTTTGGTAACACTTTACAATATGGGTGCACTAATATGCATAAATTCATGCTTAACTAATGCACAGATAATCACGTGTTAATGTATGACTCATGAAGAACTAAACAATGAATTAATGATCACTGCATCAGCAATTAAAGGGCTAGTTCACCCGAGAATGCAAATTCTGTCATTAATTCCTCACCCTCATGTTGTTCTACACCAGTAAGACTTTTGTTCATCTTCAGAACACAAATTGAGATATTTTTGATGAAATCCGATGACTCAGTGAGTCTCTATTGACATCAAGATAATGAACACTTTCAGATGCCCAGAAGCTACTAAAACATATTTAAAACAGATCATGAGTACAGTGGTTCAACCTTAAATTATAAAATGACAAGAATACCTTTCGTGCGGCAAAGCGGTATTTTGAAATTAAAACATTATGGCAAATTTAATTAATAGCAATTCATATATTGCTTAATCTATTAATCAAATAGACCCTTTATTAGTTGCTGATGCAGTGATCATTAATTAATGGTTTAGCTCTTCATGACTCATACATTAACCAGATTATTTGTGCATTGGTTAATGCATATTAGTTCACCCATATTGAAAAGTGTTACCTTTTTTGTTTTCTGTACAACAGAAAGGTAAGGATATTAATGCAACTCTTTTCCAAACAGTTCATAGTGACCAAAAAACACCATGATTTTAAGTCTTCAGAAAGAGATGTATTGAGCTTGATAAATGTAGTATGGGAAAAAATGTTAATATTCTATTTTTTACACTAAATAAATAACAACAGTAGGTTTGGAGCAACATCAGGGAAAGTAAATGATGATCTTTACCTTTAATTGAATTGATTCATTTTATTCACTGCATGGGAATAAAATACTTTTAAGTACAAATTTAATCTCTTAAATATTACCATTGGCACAAAGTACCATGGCAATAAGTAAAAAAAAAATGCTTTATGCATGTTATACACTCTTTCCTTTCTCTGTCTCCCTCTCTTTCTGGCTGTCATTCTCTCTCTCTCTCCTCTCTCTCTCTCTCTCTCTCTCTCTCTCTCTCTCTCTCTCTCTCTCTCTCTCTCTCTCTCTCTCTCCTTGGTTTTTGCCTTGCTGCTATGTCTCATTTGAATAATTCAGCACAGTACTAGTATTCTCCAGGGCTCCATTGTCTCAGTGTGGCAGCCAAGCAAAAGAGAGAGAGAGTGGAAAGGAGCAAAGAAGGAAGGGCAAAAGCCATAGCAGTGAGGCTTCCTTGCCTGCTCGCCTGACTGTGTAAATCAGTCCTAATGAGCCAGTGAAATGGCAGATAGTCCAACACACACACACATAGCAGCCATCATATCTTCCAGAAGCTTAAGGTATTGACTGCTCACCTGACCTTCTCCTTATTCCTCTACTCACATCTCTGTACCTTTTCTCAGCCTTTTCGATTCAATTCGAGCCAATTGTGGTGGCAAAAAAAGATACAGATTTTTATTGAACTTAAGGAAGCAGAATTACAATTGTAATGAAATTCAAATATATTTGTTTAACTGCTGTAAGTGCAGTTTTTAATAATGCATTTCCATTGAATTACTCATAAACATCATCATAACACAACAAATATGGGGTGCTTTTAAAAACATTAGCTTGATCAAGCCACCTGCTTGCCATCCCACATGTCCTTTTCCCCTAGCCACTTCCTCTAGTTCCTTTTGGGCGACCCCAGGGCATTACCAGACGTGCCGGTAGATATAATTCCTCAAGTGCGTCCTGGGTCTTCTTGGGGTCTCTTCCCAGTTTGACATGCCCTGAATTACCTTTACTGGAAGACATCCCAGATATATCCTGACCAGATGCATAAACCATCTCAACCTCTCAGATGTTTGAGTTTTGCATCTGGAATCTCAGGGTTAGTGCAGATACCCTACGGAGAAAGCTCATTTCAGACACTTGTTCTCCTTCTTTCAGTCACTACCCAAAGCTTATAACCATAGTTGAGGGTGGGAACACAGATAGACTCGTAAATTGAGAGCTTTGCCTTCAGGCTCAGATTCCTCTTTGCAGCTTCCTGCATTACAGGCATAACCGCACCTGCCTATCAACCTCAATTTCCGACCTGCCATCACTTGTGAACAAGTCCCTGAGATACCTGAAGTCCTCCACTTGGAGAAGCAACTCACCCCCTACTTGAAGAGGGCAATCCACCTTTTCCAGCTGAGAACCATGGCCTTGGATTTAGAGGTGCTGACCCTCATCCACACTGCTTTACAGTCAGCCGTCTAATGGTTTGCAAGAACTTCTTTGCGGCCAACAAAAAGTCCTTTCCGGCTTCTCCCACAGCCAAGTTTTCGCTTCCAGTACTACCGCAGCTGCAGTCCTTCAAGTTTGCCAATACCTGTCAATGACATCTGAAGTCCCACTTCTTCAATCTTACAGGCTCCCTCACTGTTGGTGTTCACCAATGTCTTCTTGGGTTCCCACCATGACAGGCACCAACAACCTACCAGTAAAGTACCTTTAAGAAAAGTCATTAGACTCAGCAGCCATCTTTGAAAAGCCTCTCGGGCATGGAAGTGCATCTCTTTGAATGGAGAAACATCCAATTCTCCAAAACTTTTGCCAAGTTTATACAAATAAATTTTATTTTTGAAATCACCACTGAAATCTGACAACAACTGTCTCATAAATTTAGTTTCTAAACACTTGGATCATGACAAAAAAAAAAAATGCACTTTTCAGGCTGGACCAAGTTAATGCGTACACACAATCCTCAGGACACTGACTGTTTCTATAGGAACTGGAGCATCTAATGGCAGCGGCAGTGATGTGATTGGGGATCGGGGATTGGCTCTTTTATTTCGAAGCTGGGACTTATTCCTCCATATTGTGCATTGCGCTTTCTCCCATTAGTAATACGAGTGCTCAAAGTCTTTGCTTCCAGCCACAACTCAAAGTGGTTTATTCTGCAATGGAAGCTTTGGAGAACCCATTTGAACTCTATGTCTCCATCCTTTATTGGGATGAAGAAGTTGCTGGGAGTTAAAGATATTCTGGACAGGATCTGAACATTCCCAGTTCCCCTAACAATCTATTTGGGTTTCCCAGGTCTTATTGATGCAACCATCTAATCCAAGGGTTTTCAAACCTGTCCTGGAGGACCCCCAGCCCTACACATTTTGTTTGTCTACCTTGTCTACGTATGTCTACCACGCCCACTTCAAGTCTTGCTTTCTCTACTAATGTGTTGATGAGTTGAATCAGGTGTGTTAGATGAGGAAGACATAAAATATGCAGCATTGGGGGTTCCAGGACAGGTTTGAAAACCCCTGCTCTAATCTACTGGGCTAAACCCCAAAAACATGGCACCAAGCCAGGGAATTATTCCCACATCCACTCCATGACTCTCACCATGAGTGACTCCAGAGAAGGAGAGTGTCTGACCTCGATTCAGGAGTTTGGTTACAGAACCTGAGCTTTGCAGGGAAAGAGTGAACAACAGATAATGAGTGCCTTCCTTCAAGTTGTCCCTTGAAAACCTCAGATATTACCTGACTGGAAGGGAATTTGACTTGGAGACTTACCACCGGCTAATCCCAGTTCAGGGTCCAATGGTCAGCCTCCAAGTCAAATTTCCTTTCAATCACGAACTATCTGATGTTTTCAAGGGACAACTTATCCCTTCAGCCCTTCTTCTTCATGTTATGCCACATTCCTGGAAGAAAGAACATGGTAGCTGACTACCTGTCTTGTTTCCCAGACACTTTGCAGCTTGAAGAAGGGGAAGGTAGTAGGGAACATTTGGGCTGAATAGCACTGGACAAACGTTACACCCACTTACATCCCTGTTTCCCCTCCATTCCGTGCACAATATGAGCAAAGCCCTCGGCACAGATCCTCAGCGACGACCATGGCAACAAGTCCTTGGCTCAGACCCCTATGACCAGTTATGAACGCATCAGGCCAGGACCTGATAGGCTTTGGCCAGAGGAGAACTGACCACCAGTCTGATCTTAGCTTCTCCCAAGGTTTTTTTTTAAGGTTTTTTTTTTCTTCTTTTCTGTCATCTGAACAAAAATAGAACACCTGAGTTTAATATTTATTTTCCCAAAAACAAAAAAAACTAAAAGATTACTTGCTGCTGGGTTCATGTCTTTCTGTGACATAGCATGGCCATAAACAGCAACTTATTCATGTAAAACTGACATTTTTACACATTCTGTGTAAACCCGGAAATTTATCCGGTAATTTTACAGACATTTCTGTAAATCACAATGCAAGTGCAAAATTCTAAATACAGGTGAAACAGCTGTTACAAATAAATATGGAAAATTCCACTGCATCAACACAATACATTGTGCCCTATTTTCACAGATTTTTTTTTCCCCCACATGTATTTGTTTATCGGGACACTTTTTGTCAGGTGCATGGGTAATAATGTCATTTGATATGTTCTCTACTTTAGTGCCAGCTAGAGCAGTGTCTTTTTCATGCTGGTATACATGGTTCATCCGAATCTGCTCTCCCTTCACTATGTTGCATTCACATTTTCTAAACACTCTCCCTTTTTTGGACACAAGACACACTGTCTCTTTTATCTTGATTTCTGATGTGCATTGCTGCCATCTGCAGTTCAACACGTTCTCACTGTGCTGTAATTTCTATAGTGCGAGCGAGAGTCGGATCTGTGCCTTCTTCCAGCAATTCTCTGCACACATACTGAGACTGGCACTGACTCAAAGCTGCATCTCTTATTTTATTGTCTTTATCAGCTCCAAAATCACAATCCTTGGCTCTGTGTGTGAGAGAGTGTGTGTGAATAGATTTCAACCTCTGAGTTCTCTGAATTCTGAGGTCTAGCGTTCAAGAGAACCTGCTTCTTAGACATGCTTGAAATTCTTTCAACAAAAATCTCACAACATTCAAGGTCTGGTTCCAGAAGGTATGAAAAACAAAAAAAAACAAAAACAAATATGAAAATTACTGAAAACATCTTATATATTTCCTTGCTGACTATTTAAAGTGTGTAATTTATATACATTTTTGCATATGAAAGTGATGCTTTATGATTAAATGAGCATATTGTGTTTGTAAACACATTATTATATTGTTTTGTGACAAAAAAAGTGACAAAATAAAGGACAAAATCTGAAAAAAGCTCAGGCTTATTGAAAAAGATATCAGCTATAAATTATTTAACCTACTATACTTTATAAGTTGGCAATATTATAGGAGGGAGTCAACAAAAGGAAAAACAGAAATGTCAAATATGCTTTGGGGAGTTGTTTTTTTAAGAATAATAACAATAATAATAATAGAATAATAATAATTAAACCAATTAAATAATTAAATGATTAAATTGGAATAAGAAAAGGGAATAAAAATATTAAACTGTTATGTATAATTGTAGTTGTAAAGTAATCAACTTAAACTTTGCAAATAAAATTTTGTTTAAAATATGCGCATACATTGCACATACACGTATGACTATGTCGAAAACGCAAAACGTTTCTTGTCTTGTCACAATCAGTTATGAATTACATTAATCAAATGAAGACTAAATTATAGCCTATTTTCAATTAAAAGCAAAATTTCATTAAAAAGTAGCTTGCATCCCTAATACTGCCAGCCGTTCAGCATTCATCTCATAAAACAGTTCAAACTATTATGTTTAGCTAATACATCTTTCCACACACTCTTTCAGGGGTAAAACTATAGAGTTGCGTTGGAATTCACATTGCACTCGTCTTCTGCCTTCTTTGATTTGATTGGCTCATTTTGACTCTGAGGATGAGCAACCTTAAAATTGTAACTTTTAAAACCTTTTAAGAATGAGTGAAAACTCTGCCTATGCAAAAAAGCATGGCAAGAGAGTGGGATAAAGGAAAAAAGGGTGTCATCTATGAAAAAATACTATAGTAATTTATATGCTACTGTGTGTTTTTGTACCATATAAGAAATAGTTGAATACTGTGTGTGACGAGCTGGGCGGGCGAGAGTCGTGAGGGAACGGCGCGAGGCCGGGGACGCGAGTGATAATGAGCGTCAGCTGCGCGCTACACCGGTCTCGTATCTCTCACGGAGGAGCTCCGGAAGCATAAAAGAGGAGCGACAACAGTGAAGGACGAGAGAGGACCAGGCCTGGACTTTATGTTGTGTTTTATTTTGTTTGTGTGGGCGTCAGTCTCCGTGAGCAACTGCCGCCATTTTACTTTCGTTTTATTGTTTGTTTATTTAAAAGTTATGTTTAACATTCGCCGGTTCCCGCCTCCTTCT